>QVRM01003346.1:345000-480000 GCA_003439945.1 Dermanyssus gallinae
ATTGATGTCAATTACTCATGCGAGGCGCCACGACGATGAGGCAGGGTGCGAAAAAGGCTCACTACTTCTATTAACTCGGCGCAACATCTCTTAAGAATAGCATCGAATTTTATGATTGAATATAGACAGTCGTTTGCTTGTGGCGTATTCTGTATAGCGAGTGCCCTAAGCTCGTCGTTGGAAATAGTTTATATTAGATCCATGAGCAGACGTGAGGGAGGAAGGGCACCTATACAGACGCAGGTATTGGTTAGGGCATTTGAACTTTTGTCTCATAAAATACTTAAAAAGTTTTGCAGATGATATGCATTGTTTAGCAATCGAAATGCCTTGCTCACCTAAATATGTATGATTGGCGCTTTTCAGACCTAGTCCACTTTATTGAAGAGATTGCATTTTTTCCTCCTGTCTAGAGGCTTTGAAACAACGTGTCACAAGACAACATTTGATGTTTAGCACCGCCGCCGCCGCTCAATACATTTCATTGCTTTGCCTTATTACATGAGCCGTTGCCGATTTACTTTGTCCTAAAGCGGGTAGACTTATTATATGTCCAACTTCTATCATATAAGCAGCAAACTTTTAGAAGAAACTCCAAAAAGCTCCATATTGTGAAGTGGAACTCGATCACGCACACGACAACGCCCCGCGCGCTCAATTTAGGCGCTTGAGTTGGCTTAACAACAAGCATTTTCCAGGCACAATTTCGTAGCCCATGTAAAACGTGAACGGTACAAACATTGACTACTGTGCCACATTTTTTTTGGAACAAAGTTATTTATTTATTATATACACAATTACAATGGTATGTTGTTTCATACATTTACAAATATTTGCAAGGAGGATATAGTAATTTAAACCTACTACAGTTACCATTGTGTTGGTAAAAAGTTGCAGCCGGAATAAAATTACTTGTGTTTACCTCTCTGCGAGGGTCAATTTAGGAAGACTAGTGTATCCATTATTGACGGGGTAATAGGTGTGACTTTTAATTATCCTTGAAGTTATTTAAGGATTTCAAACAACGCAAGCTAACCGGAAGAGTGTTTCACTCTCTGACAGCTCGCACGCCAAAAGCTTGGCTGCCCTTGCTGCTTCGATGCATGCGAATCTTCAGTGTGACCGTGTTAGATACTCTGGTCTCTCTCGCCGCTCCAAGGCGATCAAGTGTAGTATCTTCGGCCCAATCCCATGGATATTCTTAAAAACCACTATCAAGGTTAAATAGCGCATGGTATTTTCTATATCTAATATATTGTGTTGTTTTCTCTCTCGACTGGCCGATCCCCGAAACATACGAAGAAAGCGCCCCTGTGCCACACTCAGTCGCTCCGCCCAACCCTTACTGCAGGCAGTCCAGAATTCCGATCCGTACGTAAGGTGACTCAAGAAAAAGGCGTTGTAGAGCAATTTGCATGAAGATGCTCCAATTTGGTTCTTGATGAATCTTGATGAGTTTGTGATGACAGCAAGTCTACGGATCAGGGTCTCTACTTGCGCGTTGCCAGAGAGTTTTTCATCTACTGTTACACCCAAGACCTTGACACAGTCGCTGGGTTGTATCAGGTGGCCATTTATGATTACAGGTGGCATTCAAGGAATGGCGTTACCCTGTCCGAAGACCACCACTTGAGTTTTCTTTGCATTGATAGCAATACGGTTTGCTGCACACCAAGCGTTGAGGGCAGTGACATCCTGCATCATCACCCGGTGTACCCCCTCACCAGACTGCCCAACATATTTAAAAGTGCTGTCGTCAGCATAAATGATAGCGGCTCCTCGTGCGATATTTTCCATATCATTTATAAAGCAGAGGAAGGCTAGTGGGCCAATGCACGAGCCCTGAGGTATACCTAGCAAAACCGGGAGCAGTTTCGACCGGGTTCCCCCCACGTCCACAAGCTGGTGACGCCCGAGGAAGTACGCCGATAGCAGTTTAATAGCGTGATCGTCAAAGCCCAGGTGCTTGAATTTAAGTAGGAGAATATCTGAACGAACGCTGTCAAAAGCGCGTCTAATATCTAAAAAAGTGCTGCACAAATTAGTCCTTTATCTAACTTGAAACGGGTACTCTCAACAAGCCGCATAACAGCATGTCCTGTACCCCGGTTTTTGCGAAATCCAAATTGGTTACCCGAGAGCATGTTGTTGCTTTCGAGATGCCTCGTCATTTGGCTAACAAGTGTTTTTTTAATCATCTTATTTAAAACGGGTAAAACACTCGCTGGGCGGTAGTTTGAGGGGTCGCTCATACTACCACCTTTGTGGATCGGTACCACTCTGGCGATCTTTAAGCGGCTAGGATACGCTGCTTCTTCTATCATGGCATTAATTATGTGTGTCAAGGGATCAGCGATGTGAGATCTTACGTGGTGGATAATGTGAGACTGCAAACCGTCGTAGCCGGCTGCTGGATCCCCAATACCACTAAGTAAAGCTAACACTTGTAGTTTGGGCACCGGGGCCACAGCTTGGGCACCGGGGCCACTTTGTCAACCTGTTTTGCGCGCCGCACAACTTTCCAGATCGGTCGGCCGTTGGTCGAGTCCCTATCGACCATACCCCTAAGTCGATGGCGCTCCAGTTTGGTCCGTCGATTTTGCACTTTATTTCTCATCTTGTTGTCTCTTCTTACAGTCTCAGTACGCGTATGCTGTTCGGGGATCGTTTACGAATGCTTTGCAAAGAGCGCCACAAGCGATCTCTCTCGGGGATAAGATTTGTCAGCTCCGGGTGTATGCACTGTGTTTTGTGGCGTCGGTGTGTTCTTGATGAGCACGTATCGATGAGCTCCATTAGACGGTCATGGAACTCATTATATTTTGTTTCAGCGTCTTGAGCCAAGTACACCGGAGCCCAAGTTTCATTTCGAATTATGCGCTCTAATAATCTGGTGTCGGTCCGAATTGCCTTCGTTGAGGGACGGAGATTCAAGACAAGCGGTATTCGACACCAGATAGCGAGATGGTCGCTAACACTGAGGTCGAAGGGGCCTGACGCATCAACTTACAATTTACAATCAATTTACAACTCAGCGGCGCAAGAGAGTCCTTCCCTGCCACACCCATATGGCAGAGGCGGCAGAAGGGTTAAAGGAGTGCCCTTGTTCAGATCGGTGTAGATGTGATCGAGGGTGCGCGGTAGTGTCAAGCTCGTAGGCTCTTGAATTATACTGCGGAAGCCAAATAAATCCAGCGTTGGATTTATTAAGTGAGGGTTGTCGTCCATTGTGTGTTGTACGTTCATATCCCCAAGTACCACATGGTGTTTGTGGTTATTTAAGAAGACGTCAAGTTCATCAATAAAATCGGTAAGAGGCCGGTCGGGTGGACGGTACACAGCAGTTACTTTGAGAGAGTATGGGCGGTGATCTAGCTCGATTGTTATGGACTCAGCTGTTGTCAGCGGGCTTCGGTGGACCGAAATGAGCTTAAAATTGCTTCTGAAAAGTATTAGTAACCCCCCCCCCCCTCTTTTCTCTCTGCAGCACGAAACCCTATCATAACCATCAATATGGTAATGAACAACCTCTTCCGGGCGTAGCCAGGTCTCACTGAGTACAATTATATCATGGAGGGGAGCAAGCGTTAAGACAATTTTCTGAAATTTCTGAGTCGACCTAATGCTACGTGTGTTTAAGTGGACTAGGCGAACGGCTTTTTGGCCGCTCGATGTGACGTGTAAACCTAAATGCATTTTTAACTATTTTATACATAGATTTCCAATTATAATAATTTTTTTTTCTTTTGTTAGTTGCTTTTAAGTACCGTCATCTTCAACATCGAAGCACTCATGCCGAGATTCATTATGTCGTCAACCTCTACATCCCCCTCTTCTTCATCGCTGATAGCGAGAACTATCGACGCATTGTTGTTGTTTTCGTTACTTGTGGCTTGTTTATTTGGAGACTCCAGATGTGTGGACGAGCACACCGGCTGGCTACTGAGTAGCTGGAAGGAGTTCGATAACGGCACAGCGTTATAGCAGACGAAGTCGTCAGTTTTGGACCATCAGTCTTAATAGTTTCTTTCTTTTGCTGCCCATTCTTATACACACAGTTGTCATTATTGTTTACTAGTACCCTAGTTTTAGGGATTTTCTCGTTGCAATTGCTGAGGTCTTTCTGGTTACGAATGCACACGGGTTTGTCATTACCGTGAACACGCACATAGACCTTGTTGCGGTATGTCCAGGTAGCTTCAAGATCGCCAGAGGCTTTTAGTCGTCTAGCTATTTTCAGCAACTCACGGGTTTCCCTCGATGTTGATTCATTTACGTAGACGCCCATGCCAGCTCATCGCTAGTTGGCATCGAGTCCTTCCATGATGAGTTTGCCTTCGTGGATACGTCGGGAAATTTCTTGTCAAGACCGAGATCGCTGACTTTAAACTTCTTGACTTTAGATGCCTTGATTGCCCGGCCTTTTGCTGCGTCGTCACGCACAGTAGCCTTGATCAGCGGTTTCTTACCCCCACCATTGTCAACGATAATGCGCGATGCGCTTACAACAGTTTCTCTTTGTATAGTGGGGTCCAAAGACGAAAGTACGCAGCGAGCCAAGTTTACTGTGCTCTCATTTGAAATCTGAGGCACGTTACAAATAATCACGTCTAGTTCACCGGACGTGTGTTTCTTCTTTAGCAGCTGGACCGAGTCCATCTTCGCCACCGAGGTGTCGAACTCTCGCTGTTTCTGATTAAACAGTTTTGACTGTTTTTCCAATTTATTTATCTGTGAATCGAATATCTTGGCTTTTTCTTCGAGTTGTTTATCCTAAAATTCCCAAAATTCCCCATTTTCTTGCTGTTCGCGAAAGCGTTTCTCGTATTTTCCAATATATGCCGCCAGCTAAAGCTCCAGCTGGGTGACTCGTTTTGTCAGCTGAGCGATGATGCTGTTGCTGTCAACTAGCGAGTTGTTCTTATGATTGCCTGAGGTAAGGGGGCTGCCATCTTGGATTGCGTCACTGTTATTGTTGACGGAGCCGTAATCTACATCTGTTGGCATACCGCCATACACTAAATTGTTCAAGTTTTCTGGGCTCAAACATTGCTTGCATAGGAATGGTTGTGAACGAAACTTAGCTAGGCCGGATCGCCGGATGACGGGACGACAGCAGGAACCATGAAGCCAGACTTTGCAGCCTAGACAGAGTAGGGCAACTTGAGTGTGATGGAACCGTTTGTTACAGGCTCCGCACAAGTTTTCCGACCCAGATGTCGTCCTTGGTCTAGCAGGTAGGCTCGTTGTGTTATCAACCGACTTTTTGGTATCACCTTTCTCACTTGGACACATGATTAATTGCACTGCAAGTATAAAAACGCATAAACGGCACTATTTTCCAGGAGCCGATGAAAACACGACTGCTCGTATCAGCGATCAGCTGACTCTCATACCGCATCCGCTTTCAAATGCATTGTACATTTTACGAAATCGATTGTAAAAGCAACCGCATTGCACGAACAGCATAGCTACTCGCGTGCTTGCATTGAACACGTGGGCGGCGTTAGTACACGGTCGGGCGCGTGCGAGACAGAGGTCAGACAGAAGAGAAAGGGGGAGGCGGGAAAGAGACAAAAACACAACGCCAATAATGGGCTATGCTCATGTGCTCTGATTAGCAACGCCAGTTATTTCAAACTGTCCTGCATAATGTTTTATCACCGCTCTACCCCTAATGCACGTTAGCAGTGTGCTTCGTTCGTTCGGTAGCACTCTGCCCGTCATACATTGGTTCACTCACAGGTTATGCACACTTGGTAACCTCTCACCAGTTCATTTATTCACCGCCTCTGCAATGCACATCGAGATGGCGATTTGTTTCGCTTCTACTATAATGACTACTAGATGTAGTCTAATAGCCTCGTAGTCGTACATACTCTCGTCACAAATGCTGGCGACCCTGGCGCTGGTGTCGGTGCTGTTGTTGTTGTTGCCCGGCGGCGTTGAGGCTGTAAGAAGCACGAAGAAAGATGTGACCGCCCTCAAAACAAAGAAAGTTCTCTCAACGAGAAAGCGAGCTAAAAGTCAGATAGAAGAAGCAGAAGGAAGCAGGAGAGCGGCTGAGAACAGCTGATGTGTTTGTCAAGTAGGAGGAAGCAACGCTGGACGCAACTTGCTGGCGGGTTGCGTTAGGGAGTCGTAGCAAAGCAAAACTTTACACAAAGGGCCATTGCTAAGCACACGCGAAAGCGAGATAGGCAGTGTGTGACCGTCTGTGAAAAAGGAAAATTTCTAGAGAGATTGTGCGAGAGGAAAACAGAAGGAAAAACTGAGAATAGCTGAGAACATTGAAAGACGTCTGCTATTGTGGAAAGCCTCCTCCTGTCATAGCCGCCACGAAACGAACCACATACGACGACGCCGCTTGGAAAGCGTACGTTTATGTCCGCTGCGCTATACTAAGAGCGGCGGCAGCAGCAATATCAAAAACAACCACCATAACTAGCTAGCTGTAGCAGTAGGAAAAACGACATCAGCAAAACAACTGTAAAACAATTAGTAAAGCAATAATAATAATAATAATAATAATAACTAACCTCTCGAGTTGTTAAGAACCATAGCAACAATAGAAGCAATATTAGTAACAACAACAGTAGCAACACAAACGAATACAACAGCATCAGCCGAAGCAACGGCAACAACCAGAGTAACAGCTACAACACTGTGGTTGTTATGTCACCACCCATGGCAGGTCCCGCTGAGTCAAGCCGACACTACTCCCATCACCATGCTGCGTGTGATGTTGACGCCTCGGTACAGCCAGCAGGAAAGCCGGACGTCACTTTTCACCCGCCGATGCAATTTTTGCCGCCTTTGTTACCGTCTTTTTCCAGCGAAAGCGAATCAAAAGGCATGCGCGTCTGGAAAAGTGGAACACATGGGATTAATTTTTAGGAAAACATGAACCACAATGGTCTGTGCAATAGAGCAGCTTTGCTTGCTTTGCTCTCTCTCTCTCTTTCCTGGCCTTTCTATCTTTTTCTATGTTTTCTCTCTCATGATGCGAGCGAGCAGCTGTCAAAACACAGAGCGAATACGCCTGAAATGCACGTATACACTTATCAGAATGCACTTTACGTTGGGTATTTACATTGTATTTAATTTTAGAACAATTTCGCGTGCAATATATGACAATGTCCTGTTCCGTCTTAAGAATAGACAAAGAGAAAAAAAGTACTTGCAAGGAGGACAGTTGTACGGAGAATAGACAGTACAACCCCAACAGGCTCGTTAGGGCAGCTAGTGGTACTTTCCCGGCTGTAACGTGGCGTCAAGAGCACACGTTCGTTACATTACGAGGAAGCACGGGACGGGTTGTCACTCGGGGGATACCACCGTAATCGACCTCTATGTAACGCTAAGACCTACAAGAAATGCGTATTGATAAATTCCAGCACTTGAGTACGCTATCAGACACCACCTGTGTGTGTCACATTATTGAACACGTAGTGAGTAGTGCCGGTTTTAGACACACACGAACTAAAGCAATTTCGCCATGGCGACAGTATACGTGTTAGCCGGAGCATTGCTATGGTAAAAGTTTGGACGTTTTGCGCGCCAATCTCGGTCAATTTTATCTCGGCGTTTGCAGCACGACACCTACGTTTCGTATATTGGATATATGGACTTACACGGGCATTAATGAGAAAGAAAACACAGCTTTCTTTCTAACCACTCGTGCTCAGAAATATCAGTCACTCGTGCGGTAAACTGTGCACCTCGCGTACTCAGATGTCTCAACGGCGTTGTTCTCAGCCATGCCATGTACGTTTATGCGGCAACCTTCTATGACAATACTATCTATGGTCGTTTTCTGGCGTAGTAGTCATATCTGGACGTTTAGGGTGCACTGGAGCTTTGCTTGATTGTTGTCTGACTACGTTTGTGTGTAATCATTTAAAAACTAAAAGCCACCAACGCT
This sequence comes from Dermanyssus gallinae, assembly GCA_003439945.1. NCBI lineage: Eukaryota > Metazoa > Arthropoda > Arachnida > Mesostigmata > Dermanyssidae > Dermanyssus > Dermanyssus gallinae. The sequence goes on from QVRM01003346.1 coordinate 352,925, forward strand.
GGTGCACAACCGCCGTAGACTTCGTTTAACTTGGTTTTAGTTAGTGCAGTGGTCTACTTGTTCATACAAAAAAGTATAATTATTACAGAGTGGATGATAATGTACCATCTCGTTAATTGAGACATCTATGCTTTCCGTTTTTATGCCACGAACTTCGTGTTTTCCTGCCTTTACGACAAGACGACTTACACTGTCAGTTAAGATGCCCACCACACGTCAATTAAGCGTCCCTTTTGAGTGAAACTTGACATATATATTTATTTATTTATTTATATATATATATATATATATATATATATATATATATATATATATATATATATATATATATATATATATATATATAGCATCGTCAGTCTACTATTCCAAAAAACGCATGCCGATTACAGCACCAAAGAGAGACATTCTTCGGAGGTCATAAAAATAAGTTTCATGTGGATTGGATTTGAATTGTAGCAGTTCGCGCAGCTGTAACATGTAAAACCGTCCAGTGACAATAGAGCAAAGCGAGCATTCGTGAAATGATTAAAGATTTTTAGAAGACTTAGCTGCAGCAGAAACCAAAGCCAAATCAGATGTAGTTAAAATAATGCACTGGCGTACAGTACCATTACTAGTTATTCTCATGTAAACGATGTAGTATGGGCACCGAGGACGCACTACGTTAGACGGCCTAAAACAGTTTCGGCTGCAAAAACTGTGTTGGAAATCTACAAACTCCTGATGACTGACCGTTGATTGAAGCTGCGCGAAATAGCAGAAAATATGTGCATTCACTATAATGCAGTATTGTTAAATATTGCATCAGAATTAATGTATGATAGAGTAAAACAAAGTGGCTACCGCAAAAACTAACAATTTAGCAAAAGCAAAAACAATTTTAAACAACTGTTCTTTTTTTAAAAAACAGCACTTTTACCCGATACGACGATTTAGTTTCTAAATAAATCTATGGCTTTTAATTTAAACAAGAAAGTTACCATTGCATATCTGTCGTTTGTACACTAGCTACTACTATACTCGTATTGTGCTCGTCGTTGTTGCTATAGCATTTTGGTACTACTCTAGTTAGTGTTCCCTCTTGTGAACAGTTCTGTTGCTTAAAACATTTAGCCCCTGAGCGAAGGGGGAAAAAGAACTAAACGGAGCAATGCAATACCCTAGTCTCGCTAGAGGGCTTGTCAAGAGGGCTTGCTTCGTGCGCGTTCGGTTAGGAAATATCGACCTAGATATAGAAAGAAAAGTCAACGAAGGGTGAGCCACAAGGGTGAGGACAATTGGGCAATATAAGTAATGCCATGCACTAGCTTCTCGGACAGCAAGCCCTCTCAAGTACCGCTGAAACCGTAAACGCTTGATTAGAAACGTGCGCATATATATATATATATATATATATATATATATATATACCCATATATATACGTGTCTAAAGCCTTTCTCATACATATAAACGCTCTGTTTTGAAAGTTTCTCGTAAGACTAAAAGTAAGAGAAAAGTAACGCCTCTGAGAAGCGCCTAAGCACCGTCGCCTATTGCGACGGTTCATAGATAGTGCGTTACCGTGCACTTTTCCCACAACGCGTTCATTACTTTGAGCGTATTCGCTCCTCCTTTACCTATACGCGATCTCGATCGCGGCCTCGTCGTGGTTGTCGCGATATAGTTTGAACAGTGAATGTTTCGAGACGATGGCGGTATGCGTGTATATACCGCGCAGTCTAGCCCGGTCCTAGTCCGCGGCCCTAATAACAGCCTCCTAACTCTAATGGAGCTGTCCGACGTTGGACGCTCGGCTTTGCGTTATATTCGACGCTGGCCGTCCATTGTTGCTCAGATCGCGAACGGGCCTGGCCAATATTCTAGGATAGATCGTTACTAGGAACTTACGCAGTCTCCCCTCCGCCATTCTCTCTCTTAAAGTGGGCTCAAATCGATATCAAAGTCAAGCTAACGAGGGCGCTGCAGATTAATTTTCCAAGCTAAAAATCTTGCAGCGCTTTTCAATAGTTGTCGCCACTTAATGGTTGAACGGAATAAAAAACCTTGAGTTAAGTATGTGGCTTTGTCATAAATTGCGTGTAAAATTACTAAATTACCTGGATAAACAGAATAGTGTTCAAAAACAGAGAGGATTTTTTTTTATCAAATAGATTGTGAATTAATTTATGATGTACGGTATGTGCGGCCTCGGAGACACCCGTGCCCTTATATAGGGTATTTTGTGCGCAACTTGAGACTTAGAAAACAAGGAACAAGGCGGAACAACCAGTCGGGGTAACTATTGGCCCTGGTGCATTAGAGGAGCACAACACGTGCTGGACCGATATAGGACCAACGAGAGCCGCCTCTGAGACTTTGCGGAGTAGGTCTATTAGGTAAGTCAAAAAGTTCGTCGGCTTTTTCACCCGATTTTAAAGAACCTTATTTATGCAGACAGCAGTATGTTTATTCAATTATATATTAACCGTTTTGTTCGATAACCTTCGCCCATCGCCTCGGTAGATCCATGATTCCTTTCTGCCAGAACGTCTTGTCCTTGTCGTCGAAATACTGAGTAAGGTGTTTTTTTTATAGCCTCCAAAGATTCAAATGTTGTGCCATCAAGGGAGTTCTGGAGAGACCTGAACAAGTGATAATCAGATGGTGCGAGGTCGGGACTATAAGCTGGGTGCGGCAGCACATCCCAGTCAAACTCCGCCAATTTTTGCCGGGTGGCCAAACTTTTGTGTGGTGTCGCCTTATCATGTTGAAAAGTGACGCCCCACCTGTTTGTCAATTCCGGGCGCTTCGTTGCTACTGCAGCCCTCAAATCTTCGAGTTGTCTGCAGTAGACGACGGAGTTGATCGTCTGACCCATTGGAAGCAGCTCAAAATACACGACGCCCTTACAGTCCCACCAGCAGCACAGCATAACCTTCTTCTGATGAATTTCGGGTTTAGGGATAGCTGCGGCCTGAGAACCTCTGGGGACCCAACTTCTTTTCTGTGTTACGTTTCTGTTGAGTATCCATTTTTCATCGCCGGTTATCAATCTCCTCAGAAATGGCTCATTCGGGTTCTTCCGGAGGAGTGCGTGACAGGTATCGATTCGCCCTTCAAGCTGCCTATCATTGAGGCCGTGTGGTAGCCAGATATTCCTCTTGCACGAGAAACCTGCATCATGGAGGCGATTCCAAACGGTTCCGTGGGAGACTCCCGTTACATCTTCAATTTCTTTTATGGTCAAACCTGGGTTCGAAGTAACCAAGCTTATGACTTCGTCGGTCTCCACAACATTGGGTCGTCCTGACCTCGGTTCATCTTCGAGATTGAAGTTTCCAGCTTTGAAACGGGCGAATCGCTTTTCGACTGTGGATTTGTGTACTGCGTTTTCGCCGTAGACTGCACATATCCTCCGGGTTGTTTGCGCTGTACTTATGCCTTCACGGTAGGAGAACAACATAATGTGTCGAAAATGCGTATTTTTGTCCTCCATTGCAAACAGCTGCCAATTCCGCAAACGAAACGGTAAAGTTGGAACCGGTATAACCGTCGCGCCGCCACGGGTCTGCTCCTGAATGTAAACACCCAGCCGCACTCTCAGGCGGCCCTACTGCAGCGCGGGAATTTCAAAAAAGTGGTCCCAGAAAGCCGACGAACTGTTTGACTTACCTAATAGCTACACAAAGCAATAATTATATTTAATGATAAGCATGCATTAACGTGACTTCTCAAAAGGCACCTACATGTTTGCAAAATACATATATCCCACTATCAAATAGGTTCTAGAGTGCTAAGGGTGTTACTTCAATTAGACTTGATCCTCTTGGGGTTTTCCTTTAGGATCTTCCTCCTGGGTATCCTCTGTAGTCTCTCGGCATATGCGTAAGAATGTATTCAGCGACCCGGGTACGAGAATACTACCGTGCCATTTATTTGTATTCATGCCATACGTTTGTCTCCAAGAAGAAGATAGCAAAACATTGTAAATATACGAGCCCTGATTTTGCGCCAAAACTGCAGTTAAAACAAAAGTAAAAATTTTAAAATACCACACGATTTAACAGCCCATGAATAAATACAGGTATGACAAATAGAGTCCAACAACCAAAAATCTCTCAACAACCAAAAATCGATTTTCAACGACGTACAATAGTAGCGCAATAGTAAACGATGCTGACCGACTTACTGGTTAGTTTAAATTAAACCCCCTGTTGATGCTGTGGAAAACGACATAAATTGGGACTATACAGCAGCCGCACTTTGAAGAGCTCGTACAGCGCAGACGCCGACCATCACCAAAATATATTACTCGTTTTTCTCAATTCTATGTATAATTATGAATGAATTGATTTACACGCTAGTAAAATTAAATGTTCTAGTCGCTACACTAAGGCAGTAGGCAGGTTTACCGTGTAATTGAGAAAGATTTATAAACTACTAGCACAACTGTGACGGCCTCAGGGGCGACTATCGAATAGGCAGGGTGCTTGCAAAAGCCACAACGACACGAAGCTATCAGAAGAGACATAAACTTACACTTCCGTCGCGGCAGCGTTATTCTGCACATTACTGCGGCAAGCGTGCCCCGAGAGTCCGAATAGATATGCCATGGCGGGCTGAACAAAAGAGCTGCCACCACATTACTCCAACCATATAATAGAAAAGTGTCGCATCGCGCGTCAGTCGGCGTTACAAGCCAGTGCATGGACACACTTCTGTTTAGAAGGCTTAATTCACACCGTGACAGGGGAGAGTCTACTCACCTCTGCGAAATGCAGCAGCTGACCAAAGACTTATAGCATATAGGGAAGTCTGCTTCGTGTAACGGTTGTTCGCTCGTAATGCCTCTTAAGCCAAGGCAGAGGACATTCTTACGTATTATTGGAAAACCATGCATGAGGAGGGATCTTCGACAAGAAGCAGAATGCTCCTCAGCGCCTAACTTACCCGCTTAACTATCTACCCATTGAAAGAACGTGTTAATGACCGTTTATTTAGGAGATTCAATTTACGATGCGTTCAGCCTGATTTGTCAACACACAACACACGTATGTCGAAGTGGACGCGCCAGAGTCTTGTCAAGGGAGACGGTTGGCGCCATCTAGTTGTCGGCTGCATCTACGTCCCAAGATCTCGTTAGCCATCATATATATACATAAATAAATATATATATATACACATATATATGTATATATATATATATATATATATATATATATATATATATATATATATATATATATATTTTATTCTAAAGATACTGCTGGCTGTTGGTCGAGCGAAATAGCAACTACTTTGCCAACCTTAGTATCAGGTGTTACTTGCCCATATCTAAGTGTAGCGCGAACCATGTCACCGGCGTCAGGGAGGGCGGGACTGGGGTAGAGGCGCCATCGTTAGCGTTGTAAGAACGCACTTGCGTCGATTGTTTGCGCAATCGGTTTGCACTTTACCCGCTAGAGTGGCACATTATGAGTCGCCATTATGACCGAACATTCATTTGGTCCGTTGCTCTCGCTTTGGCACCGCTTGTATGTGTTTATAGAACCGCAAAGGGATGATATTGAAAGCTAAAGGCTCGGCGTTCCTCCGACGTACCTACGCAAAGTGCTTCGAAAGACAGTGTGCAACAGTAGTGTTTTTCAACCGCTATGCGGTGTTTGCAGGCTTTCTGAGCTGTGCTTTACGTAGTTTAACGGACTTCATGTCTTAAACAAACGCCCATTATTGGCAAAACTATAACTGGAAGCCCGTGGAATCTCATACTCGTTATATCTACCTTCCTCTCTCTCTGCCTGTCTTTCTGCCCAAATTGATTTTTAGAATCAGCAATCAGTAACAAAGGGTTGTTCTCGCAGGCAAATTAATATTTCTGGGAATAGTGGAAAAGCTATTACTGCGAGCAAAATGTCCTCCGCAGTTGTTTTGTTTTTGTTTTGGCTTTATTGTTCGTCACCGGACAAACTTGCTTGGAGGTTGGAAGCCCATGATTACATAGAGAAATTAAAATACAAATATTGCTTGATTTCATCAAGTATAGTATGTGGATCATCATTGCGACACAAGGTAAACTGTCTTTGAGATGCATTTTCACCGTGCATTTAGTACACTTACGTAACGAATACCCGTGAAACACCGTAAAATACCAGCCATTTGTACTCTTTCTGCTGTGGTCAACAGTTTTATGAGCACGGAGCTCACGGAGAAAGGCGTTAATCACTAGAATTCCTCAGTGATGATGCAACGCATCGAATGCGTGAGACGGGAGATCAATCTGGTCAGCTAATTCTATTCGACCCATATTATCCTCGAGCGTCGACCACCCTTACCGGTGGTTAATACAATCTGTCTTCGTTTAATGCGAAGTCCTTGACCTCCGTAAACCCGCCCTCCCACGTCTTAGCTCTGCAACGACGATGCCGACCGCGACCGCTTCGACGACAACGACTCGACGTGACGCCACCCGGAAACCCACCGTGAGTAGGCCAGAAAGCAACTACGACCAGGAGGGCATAAACAGCCTTTGTCTGCTATTGTTGTCAACTCGTCGTTCGCCCGGCTGGCCTGCTGCAGACTGCCGACCAACCGGCTGACCGAAAACTGAAGCGAGTCGACTTCGACGAAAGGTGGATGATGCTGGACTGAGTCTGCTGAGTCGTCGAGTTAACTTCAGCCTCAACCGCCCACCCCCTTTCCCTCCCCGCACCGCAGACAGAAGAACGCTGAGGCGGCAAAAAACGCCACATTGCTTCTGCTGTAACTAGACCTGCTGCTCTCCGACGGTTGCCACTTGCTCCTCTACTCTAGTTCTCAACCTCTTCTCCACCACCACCACCACCGCAACCCATGCTGCTACGCGTTCGCGGATTTGACCCTCGACGCCCTGTCGCGCGGTCGAGCGGTCGGCGAGTGGCTTTTCGTTTTTATAGCGTTCACTACCAAATAAAACGCTAGCGGCGTACTGTACTGGGGGGTAGTTGGCGTGTGTACGGGTACATGCCCCCCCCCCCCATATGGGCGTATATGTGTGCACTCGCGACGACTGATGTGATGGCGTGACTCGCGACGGCTGATGTGATGGCGTGTGGTGGTCTACTGTGCAACTGAGCACGGTTACAGCAGGCGTCCAGAGCGTGTGGAGGGCTTATGAGGTTGTCATCCATATCTCTCTGTCTATCTCTCTCTCTCTCTCTTTGTGTTTCTGGCGCGGTCTCTCTGTTTCGATTTCTTTTTACTCTTCTTGGCGGGGGGGGGCGGGGGGTAATGCTAAACGCCGGCTTGCGTTTGTACTGCCGCCTATTGCAATAGCTCTCGTTGATCTTCCTTATTCGCTGACCAATGCATGTCATCGAAACGCCGACTGCCCTCTATATAACGAGCGCTCTGATAAAGTTCCGACCAAAAGTAGGCCAGCCATATAGGAGAAAGCAACTAGTAAACGATAACCAATGATATTTAAACAGTATATACATATGTAAATACTCTTATATATAAAGTGCGTTGCAACGCAATTAGCAACGCATGTTTTTTGGTGATAATTTCGGTATGATTTATTTGAATGGCTTGAAATTTTTAGCAGGGCTGTATGACTTATTTGATACTACATATTCTATTCTAGAAACGGGTTTTTCGTCCCTTCTTCTGAATCAAATCGTAAACTCGGTCTTTCATGGAGTTAATGAGCTATTAACTTCATGAAAGACCGAGTCCAGCAAGCATGGACTAATATTCCACTAAAGTGGAATATTATATACTATATATAAAAAATATACACTAATATTCCACTAAAGTGGAATATTATATACTATATATAAAAAATATATACTAATATTCCACTAAAGTGGAATATTAGTCCATGCTTGCTGGACAGCTGTTTTGAGGTCCGGCAAATGATCATATTTTCGATCATTTGCGTATTTCTGCTTCACCAGATGTTCCCAAAGATTTTCGATGAGATTCAGGTCTGGACTCAATGCCGGCTAGTCAAAAAGTGGCACTCCTTGTTCTTGAAAAAAGGCTATAGTGCTAGCCGAGGTATAAAACGTGGCGTTGTCTTGTTAAAAAACTGCGTCAGGTCCCCCAATTATTCTAAAATGGGCTTCTAACTGGGAACCGACGATACGCTGGTACTTGTCGGAATTCTTTCGGCCCACAATCGCGACTAGATCGGACTTTCCATTATATCCAAACGCGCCCCAATATTTCACAGAACCACCACCGGCCACACGTTTTGAGAACCATTTAGGTTCCTTCCGTAAGTCGTGCCAATAGTACTGACAGCCGTCAGGGCCATCGAGATTAAATTTCTTTTCATCCGAGAAGACGATGTTTTTTCACTCGTTATCCCAAGTTTGGTATCATGCGAAAATTCACGCCGTGCGACAATGTGCTTCGGTTGCAGTCGCGGCATAAGCTTCCTTTTCGCGTATCGCACGTTTTTGTCAGAACTTAACACTCGGTACACTGTAGATCGGTGCACTGGCACTCCCAATGTAGTCCTGATCCTGGAAGAACACATTTGGTCATGAGTAGCCAACTGTATGATCCTACGCCGACCTCGAATAGTCAAAACTGGCTTACGCCCACTGTTAGATCTGCACCTTTGGTTCACTCCAGGGTGTAAGAACCTGCTGATGGTGCTCTTATGTCGTTCTAATCTGGTTGCTATAGCAGTTACTGTATGACCGAGCTCAGCATATGCCTCAATTCTTGTCTTCTTGTTATCCGAGGGATCCTTTGTACGACCCATGGTTTAAACATACGCTTCGCCGTTTGTTCGGAACAACGACTGAGCTGTAGAATATTTTGCAGCTATAGAACGATTGATTTAGCCAGACAATATTCCTGACATTTGATCCCCGGGATCGTATATCAGCTGTAGTTATTCTTTACAAACAAGAGCTGTGTTGTTAGCATGTTATTGTTGCTAATATATTGCCACACTGTTTTTTCACACTTTTTTTCTTGTATAGACCGATTGTGAGGTTGTAACGAAATTAACATCATACTCGTGTTTCGGCATGTGCATCATGCCCTTATAATTTCAAAACGTCCAAATAAATCAAGCCAAAATTATAACCAAAAAACATGAGTTGCTAATTTTTTGCAACGCACTTTATATATATATATATATGTGTGAATTGCTTGAAATGTTTTGAGGTCCATACCGGTGCTGTACTTATTTGCTCCGGTGTTGAAAACGCGGCATTACATTAAAACTCTGGTCTTTAGTACACAACCTACAATGAACGTGATCTGTCTTCATTGACCCATATATATATATATATATATATATATATATATATATATATATATATATATAAGTGTGTGGGTGTGTGCACGTAAAGATTAACAGGTACTATCTAGGAGAAAACGCGCGGTTCGCTTGCATTACTTTTAACTTAGCGTGCGCGTTAGCTAAAAGAGAGGAGAAAGATATATAGCTAGCACTCCAAGTCTCGTTTGTTAAAGGGCTTGCGAACTTAACGACTCTTCGTGGCTGATAATTACCCTACATTAGACACTGTCGAGGTTTGGGAGGGCTGCCACTGCCGCCGCTGCTGCGGGAACGATGGGGCCGCTTTCAAGGCCATCAAACCTTATTAGAACAGAGAAGCTCTTTACGTTTACGTATATATTCAAAGGTTACTAAAGAAAATAGAATCTGCAATAAAATAATGTAGATCGTATGGCAACAGGTGCATACGTCGGGGAACAATTCCTCCGCTCTGTCTCTTAATGCACACACTGCACATTTACAGGAATTGGTGCTCCGCATCAGCAACATATACCAAACAACTGCAATAAACTTACGACTAATTCAATTGATAGCATTTATGTAGCATGCGTGTGTGAAAAAAAGTTGTACTGATTATTCATTGATTTTTGTTGCATATCGGTGACAGGGCATGTTCCTGGACAAGGCGGTTCTATTTTTGGCAGGGACGCCGTTCAATCAAAAGGCGGTGTTATCCGCTTTGGCGCCCCAATCTTTGTTGTGTGTTCTGAAAGGGTGCCGGGGAACATAGTCTGCTACTAGAGGGTAGGACAATACTGAAATGTTGTCTGCCTTTTCATAAAATGCGTTGTCCACCTGAGTACACATGCTAACGGGATTAAGCCGTCGACGACATGATACAAGCGACGAGCAAAAACAATTGCAAAGGAAGGTCCAGAAGGCGGGAAACATAAACAAGGCGACAGACGCTCTACTTATCGAATATATATTTAGCTATTTTGTCAGCCTTCTGATAAAGCAAGCATCGGTTTGTTTAGGGGATAAATAATGATTTATTATTCAACTTACTGGCCTCAAAAGTAAATACATAATAATGTAAAAAATATTCACTCGATGATTGTACAGGTCGACCAACTCTTGGTATTCAGAATAGCCGACGCCTGTTTTACTAAAAAATTCACATCTCTCCTAAAATGGCCCTGAATAAAAAATACATAATTCGTAATTGATTTTCGAAAGCTGCGCTCACCAATGCCCTGGCGGATGGCTCTCTCGGCCAGCGACAGGCATTGAGGCAAAGAAATTGAATATGGCGCCGTATATATATATATATATATATATATATATATATATATAATTGGTACGGAGATATTGCGATCACACGACTGTACCTTTCTTAAACGTTGCACACCAAGCAGTGAGCACTACTATGCGACCTTTTATTTATGTTTGTATTATAATATTTGAATAAATACATTATTATTATACTATATTATTTTAATTCTTATTTTTTTATTATTGTTTTAAATTTCAAAATCGTATTCTTGTTTACTTAAAATAAATAGCTTTTGACTTTCTAAAAAAAAAAAAATTAATAAATATATTATTCTTGTGGAGCATTTTGACATCAAAGATATGAATGCTAACACACCGCTTACCGACTTGATTCTATTCTTATTTAATTTTGTGGGAATCTGCTGATGCCAGGGCAACACTGAGATTTTACTAAATATACCCAGATGCTGTCATGAACTACCGTATAAGCAGTATGGCCCTACTGATGGCATGATAGACAGATGAAATTAACTGTCAAATTCAACCATACACGTTCCCAAAAGAGGCGGAAACCTTTCAACGTGTTGTTTGTCGTGTCATTAAGACAGTTAAGCTATATAACAGCGTTAGAAATCTAAAATTATTCGTATACAGTGTGTGGCTCACAAAGGGCTTATCAATGACTCGTTTCCGTAATGAAAGGCCAAATAGACTCATGGTAACCCAAATCGCTGTAACATATCTAACGACTAAAATATGTACTGCTACGATTTATAGTTCATACACTACAAAACGCACTTTTAAGACTATCAGCCACACCGAAGAGGCTATCCTCAGTAACTTAACTTTCACACAACAAGGTTGCATGCAAGGTGTAGCTAGACGGTTTGTTGTCAAAACGTATTTACCTAAGGACTGAGAGCCGTACTTCACAGAAGAACTAATTCCAATGCATTTTCTGCATGCATTTTGAACTGATCTCAATTCTTGTTTAACAATTCGATTAAGCAATATAATCATAAACATTTGTACGACACTCATTTATGACATTTAAAAATGATCTTTAAGTGTGTTATTTAAAACAAGAAAAGATAACGCGGTTTGTTTTCTACACAAAACAGTAGTTGCAAGTCAGTGAAATGTGTTTGACAAATGTTTTTCTAAACAAAATACATTTATCGCGTTTATAACCTTGACATATGCCAAACAAACAGATTGTTTACGCGTTCAGTTAGTGCTATATTTCTTATATACCTTCGTCTTTGCGGCTTCCTTATAAAATGCGACAGTACGCTTTCACGAAAAATTATATATCTCTTTAATTACGGTTTCCAGACTAGATAACACATAGAAACTACTATCGAGCTGCAGAGATGAAAAAAAAGATGAAAAAGCATACAGAAATTGTATTCATTAGCGCTGGAGAAGATTTGGCTAATTGTGTTACATGACGGCCAAAATCGAACAGACACTTAAACACTAACGTCGTGAGTTACAGTTGATGTAGGTACCATCAATTACATAGTCATAGTCTAAGTCTCAATGCTTAAAGACAACGCATTTATGCGTAGATAACAGAATTCCAGCATTTCCCCACAGAAGGGCGTAACACATTTCACAGTTTCTTGAAGCCTTATGTGATCACGTTGGTTCCAAATTTGGCAGTGCAATTTAGGGTCGTCTGCGTGTTCAAGCTATTTTACATTAGTCGGTATATATAGAGCAGAGCAATGTGAAGTTCAAACATTGCATATAACAAAGGAGATGCGCATCCACCTTAAGGGACAGTTGTGCAGGAAACTGACTGAGATCCACCCTCACGCAACAAAACCGATTCTGTGAATAGCAGCGAAACCAGTTTACAGTGAAAGCATGTATGCCAATGCTCCCCAGTTTACTCCTAAGTAGAAAACTATGCTCAACACGATCAAAACCACTCTTTGGGTCAAAATATACGCAGTGAAACGAGAGTCGTGAAATTATGAGCATAGCCACCAATTTTGTGACATCTCGAAAGGTTAAGTACGCGTTAAACGAATAGCCTGTTGTGTACAATCCCTAAGCCGTCTCTTTACTACGTTCGTATCTACCCTTCGAGTGGGCAGCGTATTATTTTGCTATTTTTGGAGTCTGTAACATCAATATGCAGGCAGTCTTGCTTTACCCGGTTATCTATCCTATGAAACTCACTTTGCCATTGTGACGTCAGCATTTCCCTTAAATTACTTTAGTAGCTATAGTATATGATGATCTCAGATATAGGTTTTTTGTGGACTAGCAAATATCCTAAGTATGCAGACAATCTTAAGCCGATTCATCCGATAACATTTGTCTAAAACGGTTGTATTTATTCGACAACCATTACGAAGCTCACAAAGGCACTCCAATATAGGCTCACGAGCCTTGACGGTCTTTAGACCCGATCTCTTAAGTCTATCTTCTTTTTGGCTATGCCAGAATTTTTATTAATGTTATCTTATCTTGTATTTTTAATAAGAACATTAAATATGATAACTATGTTAATTAGTTGTAGTAGTTATGTTAAACGCTACATTTTGGTGACCAATCAGATGACATAACTTGAAATATATAAAACGTTAATAGGCTCTATGCAGAACATATTCCCGGACATTCTAATAGGAATACAAGAATAATGGATTACTTGATAGCATTAAAAATTTTACCATAATTGAACATTGTGACACCATTGACTTAAGAACAGTACCGATGCATATATATGCAGCTATCCTGACCTCTACGGAGTTTGGGGTTCTAATCTGTTTGGATTATGCCACCTAATTCGAATAAGGATTTCGGTAATGTGCAAGAGTCTATGGGGGTTCAAGAGATATGTAGTTACAAGAGACATTTGGAAGGCAATGTATGTTCCAGGGCTGACTTTTGGAAAACGCTGTTCTAATGCATAGCTTATGCTTATGGAGAAAATTAGAAGGGATTCAAAGAGAAGTAATTCGATTCTCATCGGGATGCCGCTTTAATTGTAGCAGAGAGTCCAAATTCATTGAAAGAAAAGTGCAAAGTAAGCTGGGATACTGTAGTAGAATTAGGACATTGAATAACGAACGATGGGTGAAAAAGATACAATGGGTAAAAAATGCAATGGGAGTAAAAACAAAATGGGACAGGAGGGTGGAATTTGCGGCAAGACAAATTGGACTCAGTAGTAAACAATGGGCAGGCACTGCTATGTCCAGTGGGAAAATTAAAAGTAGGGTAAGGTCAGCATACACAGAGAAGTGGCGGACAGCACTTATGCAGAAAACTAGTTTGAAGGCAGTACACGGGAATATAAAATCGGAAAGGGGTGAAGTAGCATGGTTATATAATAATACAAGAGGCAGCGGGCATGTTAGCGGATGCGAGAGCCGGTATGTTAGACACGAGGGTGCAGCGAAATTGCTACGAGGAATTAGAAACAACGATATGTCGGATATGCGATAAATGAGAAGAAACGATAGATCATCTGGTTAGGGAGTGTGAACAATTGGGAGGGACTAGGGATCTAAAATTAGGGGAAGCGCTAGGATTATTTAGGGATGCAGAAAAGGCGCAGGTAGAGATTACAAAGCAGAGACTATCCCGATGGAAGGTGCTCAACATATAAGGGCAAAAAACGGGGGACTACAACATAGATAATTAATAGTTGCAGCGTTATGCGCCCCTGATATAAAAGGGTGATATGTTTACACACACTTATCAAGCGAATAAATCAATCAACCAAATTGTCAATCTAATATGATGACGCGAATGATCGCTTTTTCGTTTATCCAGGGGTTAGGGTTTTTCATCTCCCGAATAATGTCGTGACTACTGTAAGCTCCAGTTGTCAGACTTCCATGAGTTTATGATCACCCATTAGGGCCGTGTCAAACTTAACAATGACGTGTTCTATCATTTCCGGTTTCATGCCACACTTTGCACACTGGGTACATAAGTATGTTGTGGATGTTTATGTCTCTTTCAGTAATAGGTGGGCGGCAATTCAGGCCAAAGCCAACAGTAAACTTTGCGCTTGATGCTGATTATCGCGTTGGATATTCTCTGCGTGGTTTTTGTCTTGCAATGTCCGACATTTTCTTCTCCATTTGTTTTTTGAACAAGGTCAGGCGTATTTGTCGGTTTGGTCAGTATTAACGACTTGGTACTACTTTTACCTTGGTTGCATAGTTTACTCTGTGTTATTTTTAGTTAAAAGTAAGTAGTTCGTTGTGTATAAAAAATTCGCGGATCGTGCTGTAACCGCATTTCTTTACTGGCTTATGTTTAGCTCCCTCGGACATGATGGACACCGCGTTGTCGTCTGTCAAACTAATCAACGCAACGACTTTCTAGTGTATTCTAGAAATCTTAAACACGTTTTCTGGACAGGTACACGTAGGCATTGCGCATATAGCTACCTTAGAGTTTTTAATGCTACGTCCTCTTCTGCTCTAGCTGGTATTTTGGGGTAACACTGCATTTACTTTTCTTCCAGATCTAAAAAAGTTTCCTTCGACCTTCGATGTGCCCTGAAAAAATAAGTACTGCATTCGCACTCTTTGGCGTGATCGGTTTGTGTCTGCATGCAAGTGCAGATGTTCAGTGATATGTTTGTGTCTGCGTGAAAGTGCAAAGATCGCGTGAAAACGAATCTCGAAAAAGCATATAATATCCGCTCCGAGATCAGTCGCTCTATTGAGTCACATTGGGTGACATTATGTCGGTAGGATGAACATTAGGCCGGCAGGATGGACATTAGAGGGAGGAGAGAGATTCTCCTCCGGGAGCGCGGAAGTCAGGGTGGAACTTCATACCTTATAGTATCAAGCATTTCATTGGATGCAGGGCCTTCATCGCTGATGTCGGCATGAAGATGCCATCTTTACGTTCGAATTCTCCGCGATATGAACCTACACTTTTGTTACTAAACTGTAGATCACCGTGTAACAGTAATGGTTAAGTAAGTAGTCATGTACCCGCTGTTAGATGCATTTTGGAGGGCCGACCAACGTCGGCAGTTCAGTTGCTTGGTTGACTCATCGCCAAAGTGTTGGTGTCGCGGCTGTGTGGAAACTGAAGAGTACTAGGCCGGACTTGGTGTTATGTTTAGCCATGCATGACAGCAACCGAAGCAAGGTTTTCAAGTCTTCATCTTGACTAAATGAAATCTGGAGTGACGCATTTGTCCCCACGCAAGACTAGTGGTTAAGTAGCCACTCACTCCATCAGCTTCTCATGAGTTCTCCATTTGAGGAGGTTGCGAAAAATCTGTGAGGTATTCTAAAGCGGAAGAACAGTGGTCCCAATGAGATCTACCACGAGCATTGGGCAGAATTATCAAATGTCCTTGCAGGCAAGTTAGCAATGCTGCTGAATCAGACCTTAGTCGACGAGCGGAAAATACCCCAGGCCTGCCCCCCCCCCTAGATCATCCCTGCTATTTAAGAGAAAGTGCGACGATAATGTGAATGATCCGAACCTCTATTGAGGCATTGCATCAAAACGCATACTTACGAAAGGTCCAAAGGGTTCAGAAAAGGTTGAAAAGAGACAAGATGCAATCTACGATGTATGCAGATTTTATCGATTGGGGCCCCCGGTAGAGAGAGTGGCTCTCTTCTGCCAGTGCTCTTCAGCTTCTTTGATAAGGACTGCCTGGAAGATAACATGTGAAGTTGTGACACCCTAAAGCTGGGACAAAATGTAGGGACCCTGCAGGGAAACCCAATCAGCTGTTTACCATTCATTCTACTAATTGCTGGCTCAGCTCGTCATATGTGGGCTAAATTATAAAATTTTGCTGTCGTTATAACCGCGGACGACCTCGTGGTCGACCATCGCGATCTCGGAGCTATCCACAGATCGCTGACACAGTGGAGGCTTATCTCTATAGCAAACATATCTAAATCGATTCACAGAAAACAAAAGCAATGAAGTTTCGCCGTGAGGGTCAGGGAGGTTTAGAGACCACCGTCACTGCGTGTTGCCCTGCGACAAACCTCGACCGAGATTAGACACCCTGAAAATTAAAGTACTCGGTACCTTTGGAAGGGAGCCGCATGCTCTAGCTCACGTATACCCAAAAAAATACCAAATGGAAGGAGGGCCGGAAACGCCTTGGCTAGGAGTGAGTATGAAACATATAAAAGTAGCTATTCTGCCTTTTTTCTTCTACATTGTTTTGCAAATTCTACATTTGCGACAGATCCAGTTTACGCACGAAGAAACCGATCATACCCGCGTGTTCGGGTTCAAATTTTGCTTAAGGACACCCGCAAGCCAATAAAATTTTGCCATTACAATAACAACAAATAACGCCCAAAAAGCTACTCTCAGGCAGTAGTAAATTTAATGCCTGTCATTTTCACACCAAAGTGATGTTGCTGCGTACTTACCAAGTAGATAAGTTTTTTGATAGCAATAGTTGTTATGCTTTACGTTGAAGCTCTCACGTTTTGAGCCGTAAAGGTTGCCAAGACGTTTCCGCCCCTCTTTCCATTGGGAAAACATATTTTCTTGGCAAGTTCTATCGAACCTTAAAATATGTACGTAACGCAGCACTATCACATTGGCACGAAAGTGAAGGGTATAAAATTGGCTATTGCGTGAGAATACTCTTTTGGGCGTACATTTTTGGTCGTAATGACAAAATTTTACGGTTCTGCACGTGAAAGCTTTAACGTAAGACACAACAACATATCGACTTTTTATGACTTTCCTTAATCCCGCTATTCGCCGTTCGCTAGATTGCGTCGAGTGTCATTCATATTATGCAGAATTTTTTTTGCGTTGATTGGTTATCCCGCACACAGAAGTTTTACACGACTACAACATGTTGGAGAAAAATGGCATTACTTTTATAAATGCTCTTCTCATTCGTAAGCAAAATTTTTCCGCCCCCTCCTTCCATAGGGAAAAATATTTTTTTTACTGAGATCTACCAAATCCTAAAATAAGTACATGTTATTATGATAGACTCTCTCTCTCTCTCTCTCTCTATATATATATATATATATATATATATATATATATTTATCCCTTGGACACCTAGTATAGCGTTGAATACGACTGTAAAAATGCCTTTTTCTCTTTTGGCCAACCGCTTCCACTGGTATTGCATTGAGACCTGTGGTGGTTTAGCGGGACATGTTCCCTAGAGGTCTTAACACATCTAATAACGTTATTTTCATTCTTATAAAAATCGTGGCTATTCAGGGTTTTTTTGTTCGTTTTCTTTAGAGATTGAATGCATCCAGTGTCATATATGGCCTTCTCTTATATTTCTCAGTTCCCGATATTTTACAGTTGTAAACGTTCCAGTCTCTTCAATTCAGCACGTTTGCGTTGTCATAAGGAGAAACAATAATATTTTTTTAAAGTTCGCTGACAAATGTAGTGACATATTTGCTGTATGAATGCATGTTTCTGGGGTACAGATACAAAAATGAACACCCGCTATTCTGTGGCCGTGGCCACGGCCAGCCAGTTCTGTCTGCCACACTCGACACAATAAGGAGGTTACGGACAGCAGACTCCTGATTGAGTCCAGTTCCCTGTACGAGAGGGGTGGGAGTTAGTAGCAGTTAGGTAGGCTCCCTCCTCTGTGTTACAACGTTGCTCCGCCGCTGCTGTTACACTAACAGTCTGCTTTGACTGTTGTGTATAATAGCAACACCGTATTGCGTAATAATAGAGGAAAAGTTTTTGGTCGAGAAGCGCGAGCAGGGATACGTTGTTACTCAAAATGACCACGATTAATGGCGTTGGCCACAGCTGCGACTGTCATTAATGGCGCTGCTGTTTCAGCTGCTAAAATAATTTCCCCTCTATGTTCTAACATGTTCAGTGTCGTGAAAAAAGAAACGCCCTAATTTTTTCGTCTACTAAAACGGCTGCTATCTAATAGACGAGAACGGCTGTTAATTGAATATTTCAAGAATTTGATCGTGAGATATGCAAATCGTAGCCAAAAATCAATTTAGCTCAATGATTTCACTAGGCAGGAGGACTCCAGGCGCTCCCATACGTTAGCCTTTTGCTCTTCCAGGCACAGTATGTCGACGCATTGACTGTAATTCATTTACATTAATAATAAGATTAGAACCAAACAGCAGAGCTGTAAAGTTAAATTTCGAGTCCGGGATACTCGGCAGATTTGCTTGTACATTTATTTGTACAAAACACACTTGCTCTAACCTCCCTCAAGGTAGTTTCATTATTTAAATACATACATCTTCAAGCGCTTCCGCTATTGTCGAAAACAGCTAATACAGGCCAGCTGAGTCATCGAGTGGTGCAAAGTGTTTTCTCTTGACTCAAATCGAATTACTTCTGGCAATAGGTTTTAATTTAGGAGTGACCAAATCGCACAGAGTATGCTCATGAGAGTCCGAATCAGGTACGAAAAGTGAATATAAGTAGGATAGCTTGCTGCTGCACTAACGAAGCACCGCGAGGGTACGAAAGAAAAACGCCTCCTGGCAGTACGCAATGACAACGATTGAGACTTTTTGGCGTACTCGTTATGCACGACGTTTTTCTATGTCGTAAGACATAGGGCTATGTCTTACAACGAGTGATCACGGTGTTCAGGAGGCCCGGGGTCACTACTATCTAACATGATCCGTCCAGCTAGAGTATCCTTTTGCTCTACTGCAAAAAAAAATCGCGTAGACAAATTTTGCAATAAGGCATTTTTGTAAAGCCAACATAGTTAAGCAACATAGCCGCGCAAAGGGCCCGGTACATCCTTATTATTAAGCTGTCAAGTTCAAAGTTAGTTTGTAATTTCTCAATGATTGACAATCCGGAGGATGCTAACCACATATTCTTTATACATGCCCACCTAAAAAAACTTATTCGTTTTTGAGGTTATAAAAGTATCCTGTGTATGTTAATTGCGACGCTGAAAAATATTCATGCGCTTTGGATTATACAGTCTGCTTTTACGCTCCAAAGGGGTAACTCTGCAAGAGGGCTACTGAAGCAGCGTATCACATAGGAGTCATACTAGCAGCTCTTCTGATCCCGGGTCAATTTTTGCTTATGTTATTATTGCGTTACTCAGGTGCCTTCTGTTTGCAAGTCGACGAAAGCTTCGCTTAGTATATCTCCTCCAGTTTCTTCTAGCCGTTGAATTGTTTTGGGCATGATGACGCAATAGATACTATTTGTGTGTAGTATAATGCGATGCGTCTTCTGTACAGTTTAATACAAAGCCGTATCTTTAAATGCAGAAGGTCGTTTGTAAAGGCATGTTTACCAGTTGTGTACCAGAAAATCTTAATCTCGACTAGATCTGCTGTACTATATATAACGGGTGATCCTGCTGAATGACTGTCCCCGACCTCAGCGCCGAATTTGTGTCCTACGTCAAAATAAGGCATTTCTGTATATTTGCCAAACACGAGGTAGAGGTGCGGACCTTTTGATTGCGTTGCGAGAGTCCAACTTGCCCAGCACCCTCGCTGAACGTTCCGTTCCCAGAAAGGCTCGAGTGGCATGCACTGTAGCCTTGCCGCCTCCTTATCATACTTCAGCCTAATGAGGCGGGATTGCCGCCAGAATGTTAATTTGATTTATGGCCATAACTATTATTTCAATCGTTCTCCATAAGACGAATCTATAACCTAATAATATAATTATAATTAGCTTCATATTTTCCCCATCCAAAGTATGCTAAAATCCTGTGTTGTGCACATCTTAACGCGAGGAAGGACATTTTATTCATGATTTAAATATAAGCTGCTCTAGTAGTTTAGCTAAGATTTCTTTCTCTAACTTAAAAGGTATTCTACTATTAAATTTTAGAATTCACGAATTCTAACAAAAATAAAATATTTTAAAACACTTTGCCAAAGATGGCAAGCTATTGCTTTTCCGTACGCCATTAACACAAAGGCTTCTGACTTAACTTGACCGTTGATAGCCAGACGTCCGGTGACCCATCGATGTGTTAAGTGGGCAAATTAATTATTTTATGTATACATGAATATGTAATACGAGCTAGCAAGTAAACGAGCGCACACAAGATACAGAGGGTTAGAGAGTGAAACGCGTGTTGCTTTAAGTAACAACAAATGCCATGTTGCCTTTCTCATCTGTAGAGCAAGTACCATCTTGTAGGGCAAAGGCAATTATGGCAACGACGCTTCGACGAATGGCGAAGCAGAAAAAACAGAAGTGGCCCTTCGTTCCCCGCACAAAGACTCTCTTAAAACGAGCGATTGACGCGTTCAAGATGACGTGTCAAAATAACGGACAGTTTACGGCTGGCCACGAGCTATCTTGTCTGCAGAGCGATTGAGCCACAAAGGTGTTCTGGATATTGTCTCCCTCTCTCTCTCGTGATATATATATGTATATATTATTATATATATCAATCTCTCTCTTTCTCTCTCTCTCTCTCTTCACTTCCACTGTCTTCCCTGTTACTAGCTTTGCAGGGTTTCTGTCTTGATCTCGCCGCAGTCTCTGGCGCCAGTCCAGATCTACCTAACCAAAGGCCTCATTTGCCAATTAGTGGCGAGCCGCTCACAAGTAGCGGCAGCAGCAGCAGCCGCTATAAGGAGGCAGCCGTAATCGTTGTCGGTTGCTGCTCATCTGCTAATGGCGGTCACCAGGACGCGCACGCAGGACGCGCACGCAGGACACGCTTCCAGTTGGTGGCCTGTTTCACCGTGCCGCCGCACGGCTCGCGTGCTTATACATATGTATGCGAGCGTGCGGCATACGCGGCATGGTGCCAGCTCGATCGTGGACTGGATACCCAGACGCAGAGAACAAACGCGCAACAAACAGATCGTTATTGGTTTTACTCTAGCTATCAGCTATTTAGACTAGCCGACACGCCACCCGACCGGCTGTCTGTCGACACAGAATTTGCTGAACTGAGTTTCGAATGATGACAGGATCTCGAGAAAACAGCGCAAGAGGAGAAACTCGCAAGCGCCGCATGATTGGCAGGTTATCTACCTGCCAACCATGCGGCAGTCCATGGTAGATAACCTAATGTGGCGTGGTAAAAGTGTTTTTGATGTAGTTGGTGTTTTTGGATATTACCGCCCGCAGTTGTCGTCATTATCGTTATTATCGTTTGTTGTTGAACGGTTGTTGATCCTAAATACATGATTTACTTGACATGCAGGGTATTGCCGGCTTTCCTACGAGTTGTACGTAATTTTTAATAGCTGTTTCCTGCGCTATTACGCCGTTGGCTGGTTTGGGGCTCGCCAACGTCCAGATTGTATCCATTGTATCTATGACTCTTTTTCACACAGCCTAGATGAAGAGAGACAACAAGTAGTGGCTAGTTTGCCCTTCCACATGGCCCAGTAACAACCATCAAGTATTTGAAAGCTGACACTTGGTTCAATGAGAACAACCATAGCCAACAACCTTTTCTCTACCTAATCAGTTGGGAAAAGTGGGTGCTGCTCGCACAATATGGCCCTGCAGTCGAGAAACTAATTGAAATGTCTTTTATATTAGGCAAGGAGGCAGATTCTCAAACCTAATCTACTATTTACAGTAGCGCATTCAAACTCTACGGTCTTGGAACTTTCGCCAACTATATCTCCGAAGAGTCGTTTATAGAACAGGAGAGCCGCTTTGCGTTCGATAATAGATAGGGTTATATGAACTTCAGAAATGTAACCTAATGCTGAGCTTGAACGCGGTCGACTTATTACACAACAACCTACAAAATGAAGTTATTCTGAAAAAAACTGTTATCGTGCATGACATGTTTTCATGTTTTCTCGTAACGTGACGTAAACATATTTTAGAAACAGTTGTCCCCAAACATTTGGTAAACTGCCTAGGCTCCGCCAGAACGATAATGATGTGTATTTAGCTGGACCTTAAAGGTATGGTTATTATTATAGAGATTCTTCTGGAAGAATAAACTTTCGATGCCAACCAATGCTACCCTACTGAAGACCTTCAAATTGGCTAACATAAGAGGTGTAGCATTCTAACGTGATGATACCCGGCCACATATACACGCTCGTAAGAAGGTGCTGAAATTATTGTTGCATCTTTGCACCCTGGCAAACGTGACCCGGCTTCCACATTCGTTTTGCATTAACAATTCCTTAAATCTACGTATTTTTTTTTGTTTTTTTGGGGCAGATCTCTTCTGCATTGGAGTAAAAGGGGAGAGCTATTGGTTTAGAATGTTTATTTGAACCACCTAAACTTAAGCAACTTTTGGGCTAGCAAAATGCTCGTTCGGTCTCACAAAACTAATAACTTTGCGCATAAAATATGCATTTTACACTTTGTGCATAAAACGGCTTGAACTCTCAAGTAGTCGCATATAGTGTCCTACTGTGATGTAAGTTGTGCGCTTGTGTATATAGAATTTGCCATCGAAGAATCTTGCTTGAATTTTCCTGTGAGTACGCTATACAAGGGTTCGTATACTGTCGAGCTTAAACGAAAGCAAACGTAGCGCAGTTAAATGTGTACCTTGCCAGGAAGCCTTGGGATGGAATTGCATGCACTAGTCGGTGCGTGTGCACAAGGTACGTTGTGCATAGCTACCATGACTTGGTATGTTCGATCCAAGGACTTCACCAAGTTGGTAATCAATGTCGTTGCCGGTTCTGCTCGCAAACATGCGCTAAATACCACGCAGCGAGCCATAGAATGATATTTTTACTTATCTGCCGCCTTGAAATGCATATTCATTGCAATTAAATAAACAAGAAACAAACAATACACTTTCAAGTGCTACCCTACTGGAAGATAACGCCATCTTTGTTGTGGTTTGGGTCATTCGAGTCGATTCTTCAAAAGACAACGGTGTGAAGAAATGACGAGCTATACCTCTTCGTCGCTTTATTCCACAAACAAGAAGAGAAGACAAACGTTTTCCGGCAGCCAAACTTCGACCAGCCGTGAGTTTGCGGCTTTATACAGCAACAAACGCGCAAAACACGCATTCTCGCAGCCCTCTTGACACCGTTGCGTGCTGCCGTCACCGTAATCGTCGCTGCCGCCATCGCCAAAGTGTGTCGCATATTTGTCCCTTTGGAAGACGAATGGGCGGACATTTCGTTGGTAGATCGGCCATCGGGGGGGGGGGGGCGTCGTCCGGGTTCGCCCAGACCTCAGATGGTGCCGGTTCTCATCGGCCAGCGGGTGTTTTCACTTCAGTAGAGAGGAGAGAATGCGCATGGCACGAGGTCCGTCGACTGAGGTCCTCGTCGTTCAGCTAGCTGACTAGGCCCCTGGGCTAGGAATTGCAGTGACGCGAACGAAGAGGGCCGGTGGATACGGTACAGCGTATGCTGGTGACAGACCACCATCTCCAGCCGCCGTGTTGTTTCTTCGGTATTGGCAAATTGCCAACGAACATCTATGCTGGCGCGCTGACATTATCCTCGGCCGTCCGGCGGCCCGCCGCCCATCCGCCGGGCCCACCAACTACGCTGCACTACAGCGTCTGTCTACAGCGACAAAAGGGGTGAACGGAACGGGCTAGGTAGGAGACGACGCACCTCTGGGGAGCCGTAAACCATTGCTTCAGCGGTGGAGCAAGTAGTAGTAGTAGTAGTGGTGGCTTCGAGCTCATCTCACCCCACCAGTCGACAGTAGGACAGGTAAATCGAACGCACATTGCTTTCTTTTCTCCCGTCTGCGTCTAGCTTTCTCTCTCCCGGCATCGCCCTATCTCTTTCTTTTTTTTTTCGAATTCGCATAGAGACGGACGGACGCAGTAGCGGCAGCAGCTGCAGCAGCAGCGGTAGCCAATCAGCCTCGGAATCGCGGCATACGTTGAGCCTCGGGAGACCAGGAGAACGTGCACTATTAGGTTTGTTCACGATCAATCTGCTCGTCTCGGGCTTTTCTCTCTGCAGGGAAAAACAAATACACGTTACGCAGTTCCCCTCAGAGCAACTCTGGGTTGGCTGTGTTTAGATCAACAAACAGCGAGAGAATAAAAACACCTACAGGTCCCAACGTCGGAAAACTCGGCTATCTCGCCATGGATTTGATCTAGCTTAACGGGAAAACAAATAATCGTCATACGCAGAAGCGCTGTGCCTCTCTCTACCAGTCGTATCGCCGGCATCCTATAGATGGTTTGTTTAACCGTTGCTCTAAATATTGTCATAGGAAAGCACGTCAAGCACACACGTTTAATCTGTAGCTAAGTCTATTTAGTGCTTCGTGCACAACACATTCACACTTGCGCCTGTGTTTAGTGTCCTAGTTGTTATCATACCCTTCTGCTATCCTGTAAAAATTACCATGTTCTTCTTGCTCTAGTGTTAACGTCCCACTTGTAGCTTTTAGCTAAAACACGCGCAGGCGTTTACATCTATGAAACCAAGGGAAAAGCAAAATGCAGTATTAGCATACTATCTCGTAGCATGTGCCGTTCGTGAATCTAGCGGACGCTAAGAAGGGCTTTCGTGGCAGACCCCTGCTAAATTCGTTTGCCACGAAAGCACAAAGAGTCTCTTGTGCTTATGTTTTGACAAGAACACGTAGAGAGCGAGCGAGAGAGAGAGAGCAAAGCTAAGAAAGAGCAAGAAAGATGTACAGAAAAAAAACGCTTGGCATCGTGCCAGAGAAGGGCAATGCCAACAGAAAACTGACCAGTGGCACCTCGTGCCGGCCACCATTGCCGAGAGGAGCGGACTTTGTTATCCCCGGCGGGGGTTTAACTGCATAAAGAGTTGCAACTTCCCTCTCAAATCCTCTGCCTGCATAGAGTCGATATAGACGGAACTTCCTAGAACGATGGCAATTGCTATAGCAATAACAACAACAACAGCAACAACAATAGAAGCACCATCTATTGCCAACAGCTCTGCAAAAAACATGCAAAGCCAACCGATCCGGCATGCGGGTATTACGTGCTTGACGGCAAAATAGATAGGACAGACAGCCAGACAGATTAGGCTGTTTGCTTGTCAGCATGTCTTTGCGCAGTCTCGTCCTACGTGCTAGCACAGACGATTAGGCCGCGTGGTCGCGGGCGGATGAACAGCCGACGGCCCAAGCGGTGAAGAGCTGACATGGTCTACATGGTTGAACGGCAATCTAGTTGTTGGCAAAACTGTTGCCCTCCTTCTAGCAGCAGCTCTGTACACAAATGCATTCGGGTGCCTGTCTTTTTCGTTTGCACCAGTCGCCATGACGGTACTTTACGAAGATACAGTTGAAGCTGAAACCATCCTGGAATGCCTGTCTGCTCAAAGTTGCTCGGATGCTGCAAACCGATCAAATTTTGGCGGCCTACAAGCGAATATCCGCTTTTTTTTACATTACGTTTACATATTTAGAGGAATAACATGTCCAACTGTAAAAAGAGGATGCTGACTCTGTAGAATACAATATAGCGAGGCTGCTTGGTTCACCAAGACAAACTTTGGGTTCTTCGAAATTAAATTTCGTTTACTGAGCCAAACTAAAGAAGGCCTTTAAGGAATATAGTGTTTCGAAAAAAAGCCAGATAAAATCACACGAGAAACGTTTTTAGCTTTAGCTTTATTATTTAAAAACGAAACTGCACTGACGCGGCCTGGCCCACAATAATTACTAAACCCTATCGTTGTGATTTCAGTTATTTCACATGCAGGCAAAAGTTTAAAAAGGTGCCGTTTTGCTGCACTGGATTATCATCTTAGGTTCATTGGGTGAGGACGTTAATGTAGAATGGCACATGTTAACCTTACGGCTGATTTGGGATACAAATTACTCTTCCTAATTGTCGACTACTACAGACTGATATTTTACGTTGGCTGCTAACTAGAAGCTATTTTAAGGACAAATACATGCTCCCTTAGAATCTTTCATGGATACGTGGATTTAGGGCTATTATAGGCGTGACCATATGTTGCTATTCTTTTGTAACTTACGATTTATTTATATAACGTCTTTCATGTTACCGCCTTGGAGGAAATAGTAAAATTTTGTAACATATTTGTTTGTAATATTATACAACATATTCTGCTTCACAGATGTGGAATGTCTTTGTAGCGATAATATCTTGAACGAATAACAAATATCTCTGGCGCGGGGAAAAGGCGGTCAGACACATGCCTGGATCTTCTAGATAACTGATAAATAGTGCGTGAACCGTGCGAGAAACAGTGCGTGAGTTGCAGTATTGCCCCACACACAAGTTTTAAGTAACGCACGATCGCTTACCCGTTAGCCTCTCCCGCAATACTACTGTTCTCGTACTAACGTGCTACTAAACTCTAAACTAAACTTTTATTACGCACATGCACCGTTTCATTCCGTAACTAGAAAACAACCCGTCAAAACTCTTAAATCATATAGCAGCTCCCTCGATGACGCAATGGGTTAAATAGAGTGTTTTGACAAATAACGTCAATTATGGTTTTAAAACCGCCTGCATGGTATAGCTGAACCCTCGCTGAAGCCCTAGCACCATTCTGATAGCTGACGGAGCAGGTGTAATAGAAAATAAAAATTTCCCGTCCTACTGGGGGTCTTCGTCTAAACCCGTCTCTGCGGCATGATTCCGTCTGCCCCGACGCTCGTCTAAACTAAACTTGTTTGTTAGCCCCCAGGAGGATCTGGTACGCCTGCCCCTCACTCTATTCATCATCCGATACAAGCATACGGTAGATAACCACCTTAGGGCTGCCCCTACATATTAAGGGCAACCAAGCCGTAGCTTGCGGCTATTCTTATAGATAAGTCTGAATATGTAAGGGGATTACAAATTTAGTGTCTATCAGGGCTATCAATGCTTACGTACTGCCCAAAAATATAGTAGCAAACCTCTCCCAGGTTTGGAGCTAATAAGCTATTTGGAGCTAATAAACCATTTTAGCCAGGTAGTGAGGCAGCTTGCCTACGCTTCTCTGGCTTACGTCTTTATTTGGCGACGTACCACAAGTTTCACTTTGTTTTATATGCAGCTGCCTTTAACGTGCCAGCCAGGCATAATAACTGGCAACCGAGGGGGTCAAGTGCAGAGACCAGCCATCTCGAGAGGGTTCCCCGGACCTAGATGTTATTGGCCCGTTGCATGTTCCATGACAGGCGCTATCTGAAAAAGCGCCTATTCTCATATCTTCGCTGGTCAGAATCCCGTCGTTTCCCGATCTTCTGCAGCCGAATCTGTAGAATCTCTCTTTCTGACCCGGCCCGCCAAGGGTCTCGAAGGTAAGTGGGTAAAACCCGTACGCGTACCCAATGTTCTGGTGCTTCCTTGCCTGCCTCAGCGAGAGCTGAAGCATAACCGGCACGGATTACGCTAGCACTGACCATTGAAACGCTGTCGCATCCCAGACTACTATGCAACAAGGTCAGACCGTCAGGTCTTTTCCCGCCCTCCCTCTTAAGTCAGCCGGGTTTCAGGACGCACGGTAGGTCACTGGATCGTAACGCTCTACTGAGGTTGTCAATCCTTGTCTTGATGCCTTGCTTCCTGACTGCGCGCATACGGGACAGCCTGTGGCGCCTGTCAGATGTTTTCGCAGACGCAGGTGTAAGCGTGTCAACAGATCTCCAAGCAAAGACCGCTCATCATACATATTTATATTAAAAAAAAGAATCTTTGTTTAACCTTCAAAAGTGTTTTGTTCCCTTCATAATAGCTCCCGCCCGCGGCAATGCACGTGTGCCACCTTCTTTCCCACTCTTTGATTTTTTCCAACGCGTTATTCGAAATCGAGTTGAGTTGCTCCGACGAATCTGTATCTATCGCCCCTGTGGTCTTAAAGCGTTGTTTCTTCAAATTATTCATCTGTGGAAACAGGAAAGTTTCATGGAGCCAGGTCGTCCAGGAGCCAGGGTGCGGCAAACAAAAAGGTTGCGAAAATATAGAAATCGAATTTTTCATCTAATATTCCAAAATCAGTAACGATGCGTGCTCTGCTGCATTGTCGTGACTTTGACGCATATAATTTCGGTCAAAACTGTTTCAACTGATGCATAAGATACCTTCAATTTCTCAGCTATCACCCTGTAGTATATCGGCGATTGTTGAGTACGACATCGCGACATTTTTAACGTTTTCTTTTTTATTAAAGTTGACGGCCTTCCAGAACGGGGGTATATTCGGCTTCTTAAAAATCCTCCGCCGAACCTCGTTTTCTCCACTTCTTTGATCCAAGCTCAAATAACGAACGCTGCCACCAATTGGCGTAAAATTTGGCCTGTGTAGCAGATAAAGCGTTTAACCAGAACAAACTGGCAGACTTTGTTAGTGGCGGTACATTGTTTTTGTAAAATTCAAAGTACTGGTACTTTTAATTTAGCATATATATTTATATATATATATATATATATATATATATATATATATATATATATATATATATATATATACGAAAACAAAGCATACGTCTAATAGATATACATTTGCATACACATAGCTGGCCACCTTCTTATTAAGCGTGCTGCAAAATAAATATAGATACATACTGTACCGTCGCACAGCATTTTGTCGGATATCGAAGTGCCCTTTTTTTGCAGATATGGAAGCTGCGCAGCTTGTAGATCTGCTTTTAGAGCCATCAAACAAGACCTCCAGCTAGAGTTTTTGCCCTCTGCGTCGGCCCTAATGGGAGTCGATGTCGGTGGAGCTTTTACACAGCGCGGACAGTTTCCGGTTTATAATGCACTCTCCTACAGCTGATAATGCAGTTAGCCTCGAGCAGATGTCCACCTGTTGGAAAGCTGAGACTGTCTTGCAAAGAATAGCTGACCAAGTGTGTATGGCATGTCGAACTTGAGGTCTGACGACACCCGAGCTACTTTGACGGTGCGTCAATGGAAAGTCATAAAAGAGACGACAGTCTCTTCTCGACATTCACAAATACAATCTCCGTTCACCTATTCCTAGTTTGTTAAAAAACAAGGTGAGCAATTTCGTTGCACTTTGTGCGTTATCAATCCGAAGTGCATTCTGAGAAAATTTTGAAACTACATTTTCGAACAGAGGACAGACACTGACAAAATAATGTTTAATAATTTACTCTGATCTATATATTAGCCTGCATTCGAATATATATTGCTATATGAATATAACATAAGCGTATCCAGTAATTGCATTAACAGTATGTAGCATTTTTAGCTGAATAGCTGGTGTTGGCGGCCGACGGGTACAACGGTGTCTTGTGGAAATATAAACAAAACGCTTATACTGATATTTTAATTTTGAAGTTTATGTCCATAATGGAAAATACTGACCATAACAGTATCAGAGTTGTTGCGTCTGAAATGGTCCTATCATACTGCGTATAAATTCGGTGGTACCAATCTTAGGAAAATCATAGGTAATATTATATCTCGCAAGATCGAAGATGCCACGAATACACAGTGCTTCGGGATACCTTTTGGTCTTCACTGGCAGTTCGTAACATTCCCACCAATTTAGAGCATATACTTTGATTTTAAACGAACAGATAACTTGATGCAGATTTGTTACATCTTCATTTTTGGCAATAGCCGAATCCGTTCACTTTATTAAACTAAACTCAATTAATAAACGCCGCCATCGATTGGCGCTGATGAATGGCACTTCTAAGCAAAACACACCGGAAGACCTTGGTGGTTTTCGTTCATTCTTTAAATTTAAAAACTAGAACCGATCCTCCCATGTGTATACACGAAATCGTGAGTACGTGTAATAGATATACATATGTATATACAAAGCTCGTATTTTTTTATTAAGGGTGTTATAAAATAGATATCTATTATAGCGTAACACCACGTTTTGTTGGACACCAGAGTGCCTTTCCTGCATATATGGAAGCGTCAAAGCTTGTGGATCTGCTTTTATAACTATAAACGAGACCTCCAGCATCGCCTGTATGTTTGATACGCGCCATCGGAGCAAAAAGCTGAGCAAGGACTTTTTAGTTATAGCGAACTGGTAAAAAAACGCAGTGTAGTACGCCGAGTCTGACTAATTGTCGTTTGTGCACATCTTGTCGCTAAAAGACCGTTATAACTATATAGGTATTAGTTCCTTGATCTATATATTATACATTACTGGTTGTATGCTTATGTATGGTCTCCCGCATCATTAATTGCTATAGCTACTGCAATGACTTGCGTTTCTCGATTGCACGGCTGCACGAGAGACCACGCTGACTCTCAGGGCCTAGAAAGGCAGCCATAGCTCAGATAGCTTAACCCAGGTAGCGTAATCTAGATAACGTAGTCCAGATAGCGTTGTCACCGCTGTTGGGTTAGGCAAGTACAGGAACTCCCAGAAATATAAAAAAACGATTCAGTGAATTGTAGAGCTCGGTAAAGTAAAGTTTTATTTACCGGAG
This sequence comes from Dermanyssus gallinae, assembly GCA_003439945.1. Classification (NCBI taxonomy): domain Eukaryota; kingdom Metazoa; phylum Arthropoda; class Arachnida; order Mesostigmata; family Dermanyssidae; genus Dermanyssus; species Dermanyssus gallinae. The sequence goes on from QVRM01003346.1 coordinate 383,700, forward strand.
CCTGGTCTCTAAAAAGTACTGTTTTAAAGTGAAAGTGCTATTATTAAACTCTGCGATACTGGTGTTATTGCCCGACATACGAGCACAAAATGTGCTATTGCAAAACAAAGTAAATAGTCGTAGGGTTGTGATTTTGAGGTATTGGGCCTGAAAGCTACTACATAAACTTAATTTCTTTGGCAAATTATCTTCTAAACGACCATGTTGCATCTTCTGCCCGGTGTTACATGTTCTTCAGAAGATGCTAACATGACGATGTACCTTAGTTTCTGTATAAATGGACTGGTTGTCTTGCAATTGCACATTTCGTGCTTTTATGTCGGGCAACGATACCAGTATTGTAATTTTTAATAATAGAACATTGGAGAATGACGCGTTATGTGCTCGTGCGCAGTGTTCCTAGAAATGGCTGTCAATTTGACCTTTTGATAAGGGCACTCATTACCAATTCTTTCTGCATGGGAGAGCGATACTACGCAGCTCGAACAGTTGGATCATTAGCTTGCCTAGCATTTTTATGAACATAGGTACTAAATGCTTCAGCCTCAAGTCAAACACTCTTCAAATCTTGCGCTAACGCATCATTGCTGAAAAAGGACGTCCTTTTTCTGACAGTGTCGACACGTGTTGTCCACGGTTGCCAGGTGCACGGAGAAGCGCGGGCACGTGTGCCTTCTCTATATAGCGGCTGCTACACTGTCGGCTACGGACAGCGATGAATCCGCCACTAAAGGCGCGCAGCTGCCTTGCAAAACTATGGCCGCCGTGGCCCACCAGGGCTAATAATAATAATAATAATTTGACAGTTAGTTACATGTACCAATTGCAGCAATTACACCTAAATTACACCTAACGAGGATCGTATACGCGTATATACAAATACTACATCTTCGTATGCACGATACGTACACATATGAGTACTTAGAACTTGCGCGCTCAAAAAAAATATTTATTGTGTGTCTACGTCTTTCAAATAGATATGGTATCACGCACGTATAGACGTTCGCACGGACGTACGCACGGAAGTACATAGAAAGAGAGAGAGAGAGAGAGAGATAACGCCACTAACGTGCTCGTCGTAGTTTAGCTTTCGCTCACGTGATGTATGTGTATATAATTTACATTTAGGTATGCCCAGGAGAGTAGCGCGCCACCATGGAGCGCCAAGTGAGGGGCTAGCGGAGTTAGGATCTTAGGAGTTAGGAGGTCTTGCAAGAGGTATCACACCGTCCAGTCGCGATTCCTTTCCCTATTCGCTGCTTCCTCTGTGTCTACGGTATCTCGCTCTCTCTCTTCCACTCTTGTATTCTCTCTCTATATATATCTCTTACTCTATTCCTCTCTTGTATTCTCTCTATATACCTCTCTCTCTCTCCCTAGTGCGCACGCCTTCTTCCATCCGTATATCGCGCGTACGCGCCTTTCATTCTCTCGCTGACGATTCACGTAGGTCGGGCGTCATTCGGGCCAGTTGCCCATCTCCGGCCGTTGCAAAGCAGCGACTGCAGCAGCCGCAGCAGCAATCAACGCCGTTCACAACGTCGTCTTCGTCCTACAACGGACGGCGACCAAGACGCCTGCCGATAACGTTGGCAAAGACAGAAGTGCTGCCTGCAAACTCCGAGCGCTGGCCCTGAGAGACTGGGCGAATGGGCGGCTGCGCACAGAAAATATGGTTTCTCAGATAAGTGTCCTCAAGCGGCGAGAACTCGATCTGTCTGGTCCTCCTTCGCCGCCGCCACCGCTGCCACCACCACTGCCAACGCCACGAACGCCAACGCTGACGCTGTCTTCTTCGCTGAGCGATCTCGCACGACTCACCACTCTCAGTAGAGTACTACTTGTACCACTACTCTGCTCTCTCTCCATGCTTTGCTACTGCTGCCGTTGCTATGACATCTGCCGTTACCAAAACTACTACTACTACCACTACTACTATGGATAAACAGTTAGTCTACTGCCATGGTTCCTCTAAACCTCGTTTACCGTAACTGCGAGACAGATTCTGCAACTCTCTCGTTTCTCGAAGGTCGCATCGATTACCGAATTCCAGACAGAGGAATCCAACAGATTAGCCACCAGCGGCTAGCTGAGAGCACAGGACGATAACAATGTTGCATGGCTAAGGATGTATGGGTACCCAGCGAGACTTGGCAGGTGCCGGCCGGGTATATCAGAGCCGCATCCGGGTATATCAGAGCCACCTAAATATATCAGGCCCGTTAAGGTATATCAGAGCCGCTAGGGCTTATCAGGGCCGCCTGGGTATATGAAAGTCGTCCGGTTATATCAGCGTTTGTTATGGTGGTCGTCGTTGTCCACAAATCGAAATTCAGCCTATGATATATCGTTGGTGCAGAAGAGGAATAAGCACTGAGCAATGTACAAACAGTTGTTACTAATCATATTTTTCATATTAGGCACGATTAGCGGTCGATTCACAGTATATCGTCTAGGTATGTGTTGAGCCATCATCCTATTGAACTATTGTTGACGCTCTTTTCATCGAACGGATTTGACGTGAGATTTTAAGCTTCTCTAATTTCCTAAAACGCACAGTATATGACAAGTTAGCTCCGTACTGGCCTGTTGATACTGCAAAAGCGAGTTTCTACACAGCAGTGCATAAACGTAAAAACTATTGACGAAACCAGTATAAATATGCTTTTTACTGTTGGTTGTCCCATTGAAGTTCAAGAAAATCCTCGTACTTCAACGGAGCCCTGGACTACAAAACGATGCTTGCTCAGGGGTACATTTAGTAGGATTGTACCCCTGAGCATTGTTAAAAAGTGATGATCTCATATTATCGTGCCGTTGAGTTAGGCAGCAACTTTCAGAGAACAAAAAATATTTTGCCAAATGAATAAAAAAACTCGGTGAAACTGATAGACCACACTCTTTTAAGCAAGAGAACGCACTCTTTTATACAAGCGATTTACTGCAGAAGTGACCGACAGAGAGTGTAAGCATGCTCCCTAACGAGACTCGGGGACACATAACAGTTCATTCGAATGTTGGATTTGTATGTATGGGGCGTACGTAGTAGAGCGCGCCTACACAATTATCCTCTACATGACAGCATCGACTTGCTCAGTCGTCCTGAGAGGTAGACGTTCGCAAACAAAATTAATGAGCATTTTTTGAAACAGGTTTGTAAGCGGTTTAGGACTCAAATCAAAGCGGTGAGTGAAGATTTTATTTTAAATGCACGTCTGTTTTTGGCTGTCTCTACCGACACCTACCAACTTGTTTCTTTGAGAACTAATCTTTAATTTGTTTAGGTAAGGCTTAGGCTAACGTAAGCTAACGACATGATTGTCCTCAAATTGTGGCAGAGGGCCATGTATTTAGAGTACATTGATACTGGTGTCTCCTTCTGTTTTACCTATAATTCAAATTACGACGTTACTGCCGCCATCATCACTGTTAGCACAAAAACGAGTTTGAACTGATTAGCTATTTGCTTGCTGAATGCCATGTACGGAGATCTTTGTGTCACTGCGCCATACCCGCGACGGTGATCATCTTACCACTCGAGACTCTGTTTAACGTCCAACTGTATTTGCGCACTTACACTAATTAATACTTCAACCGAATGACGAGCGGCCTAGAACTGGTACGACGCTGCATATGGCTGCATCGATGTTTGCTTATTGCTACAATTAAATTAAGATCAAGCGAATGCTTGACGATGACGTTCTTTTCATTTACCAATATAAAAAAGTAGTTTTTAGTAGTTTCCAGCAGTTTAGAATCTAATTGCGAATGGTTACATTGGCCTCTCATATGGTCATATTAAACTTATGATAACGAAAATTTAGTACGTGGAAGTAGCGCACTATTATTGTTATCGTAAAGCAGGTCACGCGGAATGATAAGGCCAGTATGCGGGGTAGGCAACGAACTTTTTTTGCGAGAGTAGGTTACTCAAGCTATCGAAGTAATGGTTCTCGGTCACTTCGGGCGGTTCGGCATGAAGTTTTTAGTGTATAGGATACCAGGTACACCTGTATGAGTTCCATATCTTGCAATGTATGTGTGTGTCTAATTTGCGTAAGTTTCTCCTTCTTCTCAGAAAGAGGTTATTGTATCGTATTTATTTCACTCATATTGAGTATGCATATAACATGAACGAAGAAAGAGGTTATTGTTCTCGACAAGGCGTGATTTTACCAGTCAAACTGTGTAGGTTAGAGTGCTGCAGTGGCATCTATATAAAATTGAGCCTTGTAGACTCTTTAGATAGATCCTCGTGGATAGTTAAACACTCTTGCGTATGGTGTGTGCAATGTATTTATTGAGCCTTTGCATCTAGTCCCCATCATCTATAAGACGTTCAAAAACTGCCACACAACTCACGGATACGTCGCATAGAGCAACAGCTTTACCGTCTTTGTCCTTACTGCTCAAGATGATTTCTCCAAATGTACTTCCTAGTTCCAGAACATGACCTGCCGTCAAAGTACTGAATATAGTGCAGGTATTTGCTTAGCCGGACTCAAAACGATAGCAATCGCATCCAGGAGACAAAGGGCAATTTGCAGTTTGTTTTTATGAACGGTAAGATTGGATTTCGTTGTTTGACAGCACCTTCTTAAAAACTGGACGACCGTTGACAAAAGTCTATTTGCACCTTAGCGACCGGGTAGAATAAGAATGGCGACCATGCCTTGCATTTTGCGGTTGCTAACTACACTCTGGTGTTCACCTAGCTCTCAAGGATCGAATCCAAGTTAATGTGATAAGTGCATTATTTGCTGAAATGCAACTTTGTGACATAGGCGCTACCGATTGGCGCTAAGCGTCATAAAGTGGCCATTAAATGAACGAAACATTGTAGTGCACGCTTCATCCTATACGCTGCCTATCCCTAAACGGATATGTTAGGCACGCTCCTTAAGTTATTTTCTAGGTTATTAGTAGATTAGGATATTCAGTTTTCTTAGGTGATAGTGGTTGTTCTAGTAACATACTAGCAACGCACGTATCTATGGAAGCTGTATCATATGTTAGCTGATGTAATCTTGCTGGTTTACCTTTAACCGGGTGAAGCAGCGAAAAACTGTCGAAAATAACCACTGCATAGAAAAACCGAGCGTCATGTCTTTGCAGCCTCATTTGTGCATTGCTAATTATTTTACACTCGATAGATAAAACTAAGAAATCGACAAACATCATAGAGTATCTGCTTTTTGTGACTGAAAATTCCGATTTGTATACTTTTTAAAATATATATTACATTGAATTAAAAAGCCCTTTATATATATATATATATTATGGTGCGGAAATAAATAATATGTATATATATATATATATAAACGCCACTCTGCGCCATGTTTTGCCACTGTTTCCAACTGGATTAATGAGTTAAAAAGAGGTCGCAGGAGCTCCGAGGATTAACTACGTTCAGGACGCCCAAAAACGGCAATTGATAAGGAAAACGTGAAAAAAGTGCGAAAAATCGTTGCCGCAGATAAGCGAGTTAACATTAGGGAGATAGCGGAGGCCTTGGGGATCAGTTTGGGTAGTGTGCATTTCATCCTGCACGAGAACTTGAAGATGAGAAAGCTCAGAGCAAAATGGGTGTCGCATTTGCTCAACCAAGACCAAAAAGACGCGCGTGTTTCCGCTTCACAGCGAATTTGGCCAAGATGTCGAAAAATCCGTTGGATTTTTGGCGCAGATTCGTGACCGTCGATGAAAGCTGAGTCCATCACTACACTCTCGAGACCCAAGAAGCATCTCGCCAATGGTGTGCACCTGGTGAAGAATCTCCGAAGAAGGTGCGGACAACGGCATCGGCCGGAAAGATGATGGTTACGGTTTTTTGGCACTAACGTGAAATAATTCTGGTCGACTACCTTGAGAGCGGTGAAACGATCACGGGAAAATATTATTCAAGACTGTTGGACTGCCTGAAACAAGAACTCATCGTGAAACGGCCCGCTTTGCAGAAGAAGGTTGTCCTGTTTCACCAGGACAATGCTCCTGCACACAAGTCGCGGCAAGCATCGGCAAAACCAGCCCAACTGAGGTTCGAACTTATTAAACAACCTTCCTATTTTCCAGACCTGGCCCCCTCTGATTATTTCCTCTTCGGACATTCGAAGAATAGTCTCGGTGGAAAGCGTTTTTCCAGCAATGAAGAGGTTAAGGCTGCCGTCAATGCTTATTTTCAGTCTAAAGACGCGGAATTCTACTCAAGAGGTATAAATGCTCTGAAATCTCGGCGGGAAAAGTGTATTGAGCTTCTCGGTGAGTATATCGAATAAGAAATAATTAAAAACACGACTTGGAAAATTCTTGGTTTTTATTTTTAAAACTTGTTGAACTACCTGTATATATACAGGGTCTTCCGTAACCGTATTTACTTATTTAAAGGTTTGGTAGAAAACGAATTTTTCAAGGGGGGGGGGGGGGGCGGAAACGTCTTGTTTAGACGTGAGGATGAAATAAATAAAAGCAGCTATTCTGCCTTTTTTTATCTACAAGTTGTACAAAATCTACGTTTGCGGGAGAACAAGACTACGCAGGATAGAACCGATCAAACCGTCGTGGTCGGCGGAAAATTATGCACGCTCTGAATGCCACTTAAGCTAGAAAAGGCCAATAGCGGAATTAAGGAAAGTCATAAAGGTCGATATGTTGTTACGTCTTACGTAAACTTTTATTACGACCATTACGACCAAAATCTAGGCCCAAAAGATTGTTCTCAGTGCAATAGCAAATGTGGTGCCTATCATTTTCATCTCAAAGTGATGGTGCTGCGTTAAGTAGTTGCCAAGTAACTAAGCTTTTTCGACAGCTATACTTTTTATAGTTTGCGTTGAGGCTTTTACGTTCAGAACCGTAAAATGGGCCAACACGTTTCTGCCCCCTCCCTCCATTAGGAAAATATATTTTTTTGCCGAGTTTCACTAAACCTTAAGATGTACCTAACACTCTGCTAAAGGTTTTTTTGCTGAAGCAGGCCCAAATGCTAGCAAGTATGCATGCCTTCACTTTTGTCGGCTTCTTCATGCATTCTCCCGCAAACGTAGATTTTGCACAGCTTTGTAGGAGAAATAATGCAGAATAGTTACTTTTATAAACTTTCTCCTCACTCCTAAACAATATGCTTTCGCCCCCTCCTTCCATCAAAAAAATATTATCTTTACGAATGCTACCAAACATTAAAGTATGCGCATACCGTTATGGAAGACCCTGCATATATATATATATATATATATATATATATATATATATATATATATATATATATATATATATATATATATAAAGGTTTTTATTATGCGTAGTCATTGGTTGTTTCTAAGAAGCGCTTAAAGTATCGGGCCTTTTTAATATTTGTCATATTTCACAGATTCTCAGCGCAATATGTTCGGTGGATCGCAACAGTCGAATGCAACACTTCGTATTTTCCGTCCTAAGATGTTTGGTTTACCGATTCATTGAAAATAAGTCTTTTTGAATAGATTTCCTTAACAGTAATTTGTGAGCTGTTCGGCGTTACATGCGACGCATTTCACTTGGCGGCACATTTCAAGCTAATGGGTTGCTCGCAGAGTTTACCGATACTACACTATTCTTACTATGAAAAGAACGCATATCTTTGCGGATCTTTTTTTCTTGGAAAGGCAACGTCTCCAAGTAAAGCTAAAGGCTTTGCAAAGCTGCTAGTGTGGGCTGACACGACGCATTTGAACAAACATTGGTCGACTCCAACAAACTCTAATCTATATAGATATATATATAGATATAGAGAGAGATATATAGAGATAGTAGGAGAGAGAGGAGAGAGATAGATACGAGAGAGACGAAAGAAAGAGAGAGAGAGAGATAGAGAGGATAGAGGTAGATAGAGTGTAGATGTATAGATAGATAGATATAGAGGTATGCTATATATATATATAGAGACATATATGGTATATATATATGTATTATATATGTATATATATATATATATACATCTATGTATATATATAGTATATATATATATATATATATATATATATATATATGTATTATATATATACTATATACTATATATTATATATATAAGTATATATATTAACATGTATACGTGTGAAGAGAAAGAAACGTCATGGCAAAGAACGTCAAAGCCCTTTAGGCGGTCCACGTAAACACGTAAATAAACAGAGCCATAGAAAGCTCATTCAACTGCGTCTCCACCGCTGCGTTATTGGACTTCAATCATGGCAGCGATATCAGACTCGGCAACCGCGACTGCATTCACACACTAGCCCATTCTGAGCACTGTGCATTGCTCACGGACGGTGCAGACTAGAACGTAGGATGTCTGAAGTAACTTAGCCTTTAAATTGAACTCATATTGGATCAGTACGGTCGTGTCGTTGGTTTGATCACAGCTCAGGGCGGTTTGAGTTTAAGGCTAGCGTCATTAAAGTGGCAGGACATAGACGCAGACAAACATATATATATACAATGTTGAATCAAGGTGAAACATTTTTTTAGTGGTTTACCTGGGACTAGAGTTTAAGAACGGTACCTACACTAGTATGTAATGAGGTTAGATACCAAGGGTTTGCAAGATATGAATGATGATATGATAATTTTGGTTCCTAAATGCGTCGTTGTGTGTCTGAAGGAGAACCGCGTTTACACACTTGATGGACTAGAGATACCCAGAGAAAACAGCATTCGCGATCTTGGGGTAACGGTAACACCGGAGAGTTAGATTATAACATTCATATCACGCAAACTATTCAATCCGCTAGTTGATGTGTAATATGATGTGTAATAACTCATGTGTAATATGATATTTCGTTGTTTTATTATCGAATGTCCAATGCTCTATATCCGCCTTTATAATAGCCTTGTAGTTCTCAATTTCATCTACAGCTGTGAAGTCTAAAGTTTCCGGGCTGACCCTCAGTCAAGATTTAACTTCCACGAGACTGCTTTTTGCATTGCTTCATAGACATCGGACAAATCGATGCAACGGGTGGGGCTCGAACCCGCGCACCTGCTATGTGTCTCCTCCGGTTGCGAGGCGCAGACTTAATCCCCCACGCCACCGGGCTCGGCAGCTGTAAAGTCTGGCGCTCATATTTGAATAAACGTATTGATGCAATTGAAAAAGTTTAGTCTAAATTCCTTCGACGTGTTGCATTAAGACGTAAGGTAGAGCGTAGCAGTCTCGATTTACTACAAACATCAGAACGACACTCGAGAGCAGATGTCGAGAACCATGAACTAGTGATATAGTAATATTAAAAACTAAACTGTTACAAATATCACGCAATGGTACTACTGCGCCCTATCATATGGTAAATTGTTCTTTATGCCTCTTATATTGTGCATTGTATATATTGAATACAGGATTTTTGTGAATAACTATGTATATAATAATTTACCATTTAAAAACCATAAAGGAGTACTTGAATTGAATTGAATTGGTTAAGAAATCCCCAGTATAGCACTATGTCTCGGCAGCGCTACATTAAATTGCGTAATCAAATTTTGTCATACCTTTTGTCTCATAGATTCATTGTGTATTTTAAGATTTGAGAAAACAACTTTTTTAAGGAGTCTGTGGGCCTCCCACGCTGGCCTTCAGCTAAAACCGTACTCCACTTGTGCAACCAAGTAGCATTAACACAGTGTCTGGTGGAAACGAGTATGAGATTGTAAATGTTTGTGAATCATTCCGGGACAAACTCAACGCAATCTGCTTTATAGCGGCGGATTGTACGGTCTGTTATGCTTTTTGTTCAGATAGTTGGAAGAGCGATTTGCCAGTCAATCGCAGTCTGTCAGATAAACTCTATGTGGTTATGGTCACCGTGTGTGCTTCAATGGTGAATGTTTGCATGAATGTTGTATACATAATAATAAAACGGCGATTATTATATTTTTATTATTGAAACGTTTTATTCAAGGCAGAAAGAAAATATACATTTACATATATGCATGTATGTCATGTGATCAATGTGTTATTAAATTATATACGTATTCATTTTATACATAAGAACACAACATAATAATAAAGAACGTTGGTGTTTTACGGCATAGCGGGATATATTGATGCCACATTTTTAGCTATACGGTACTAAGTACAACAACGATCTATTCAGAGGATGCACGCGCATTGTGATGAGGTACGCCAAACAATTTGTAAAAGATAACTGTGCAATGTTATGCATATCATGAAGTAGTACGGCTTGTTTGAAAAGTTTATATATCTACCTATGTTAGCGCTTACGGATGCATATTAGCAGAACAGCACGGCTACAGAACGGGGCATCATACTTGTTAAAAGTTGTTTTTCTATTTCCAGTTAAATTCCTATTAGGGGCAAGCACGTGTCCACCTACGCGGGATGCATATGTTCGAAATTTGGGTAGTTACGCACCGAAAAATGTTACCCTAGAGAAACTAGCCGCGACTTGGATGGGATCACGCATCGTTCGGTAGTTGAAAGCAAGCAAAATGTGGTAGGCAAATTCGGCAGCAACCCGAGCTAGTGGATCTAAACGAACTGGCAAATTGTGACAGAGGTGTGATCGTAGAAAGACACTGGCATCTAGAGTAACTAACCTCATATGGACAATAATGTGAGCACGCCATAATAGCGTAATAAGTAGATGATATGATGATGATGATAATGGCAATGAACAATGTATAGAATTTCATTTTCTTTTAAAGTTATATTTGTATACGATCAAGTCCATATTTAGTTCGATTGAAGATATTATACTTTCCGCATGGTTACATATACATTATTGTTATGACGTTACTTAGACGTTAACCACTCTCAGCACACTCTCTTGCAGCGCACAGCTATCGGCGAGCTTCCCCCAACTCAAACGGCTCAAACGGCAAGCCCGGAATACGGGTTTCGTTTATACATTCTCTGTCTCCACGAGAACAGAACACCAACGTTAGTTTACACCGCTCGAGGAAGCGTCGGTAGGCAGCACTCCTTTTCTCTTGGATTTCATTTGACAACATAGTTCGTACCGAACTTGCTGCCTCTTCTGTGGTGCTGTTGACGTTGCCGAAAATATGTAGGTCTTCACGATCCCCTGGTTCCAACGATGATGACGACGTGTTGAACATTTTCGGACCATTTCAAACGCAATCCCACATGGTTCCATTTTACCGCCAAGATGGTTTGCGTCTGAATTTGCGTGTCCTACCGTTTTTCCGCATGCTTCCGCATTATTATTATTATTATTATTATTATTATTATTATTATTATTATTATTATTATTATTATTATTATTATTATTATTATTATTATTATCTAATGTAATCAATTACCAACGATGAAAACATGACAAATGGGTCCCTGCAAACGTGTGCACCTTCACGACGAGTCCAATGTAGATATTAACTCTTTCTAGAAGGTTTCCGGGCATATAATTTTATACATATAATTATTAGAACCCATAGAGACAGGAAATGTTTACGAGTGCAGATTAAATATTGAATCAAAGATCTACTTGAAGCGCTAATGACGCTGACACACACACACACACAACTCATAGCCCGAAACCACCGCGCTCATGCACACGTGCAAATACAGCGCGTGTGTTCAAACCAAGGTTGTAGAGGCATCACTGTGCCTTGTTAATTCCATCTTCCGCTGCTTCGTTCTATACACTGCCCTCCTGTCTAGGAGCCGCGTCTACCCAAATGCATAGATTTAGTGGAAGGCTCCCATCACATGTTCCTAGGGCGCTTGCGGTTCATATACCCTCAAAGCGGGTTAGCTGTTGTTCCTGATATAGTCTCAGTTAAAGAGGCAAAGCAGCTGAAACTCGAGTATTTGTTGTAGTAGTAGTAGTGCATCTCTAATTAATATGGCAATAGGTAGGCTGCAAGACATTCGTTATGCATGTTATACTTGTATTAGGTAAACGGTTACGTTTGCCTAACAAATGAACCCACGAAAAAAATCGCTTGTATATATGCACGTACAAACATGTATAAACTTTCATATGCGCCTCATCTCATTCACCGTCCGCCCCAACTGCTACATCAAAAAGCCGTTCAATTGCCCTAGCTGGCCGGCTCGGCTCTTCGATGAGCCTTCAAGAGAGCTCCCAACATATATTTCCTGATAAAGACCTGCTATTATTATTATTATTATAACGCAGGTTGTACAACCCATTAAGCACGCCTCCCTGCAACTCATTAAACGGGAACCTTAACAAATATAATGGTAATGGGGTAATTGTGTGTGCAAGAATTCTCATTGAGCTCATGCAGCCGGAACCAAGCTAAATCGGATGCCACAGAATTAGAAGAGGCCATTTTAAAGCAGTGCTACTTTAAACGAATTGTCTTGTTGGAGCCACTCGTGGAACACGTGCCTGGTAATCAGTAGACTGCAAAGCTTGATCTCGCTAAATCCGGCACGGGTGTAGTTTTTCGTTGCTTTTTTTTTGCAGGAAAAAGAATTCCAGGCCGAGTTCCCTGCATGCGTAACACTTTTCAATTAAAGCTTTGTCTGCACAAAGAGGCATATTTAATATACACAATTATGAAAGGCGGGACAACGGGAACTTGCCTATGACCCGCCCGTATACACGACAGAATTGCTTCTCGGTAAATGTACAGGCGAGATATTAGAGGCATAGTTACTTTAGAACATTCTAGAAGTAACAAGTCAAAAGATACGGCCATTAATTAACAACAACTGAAAGTTCAAGAACAATTTCGACAATTATTTTGCAACTGAGAAATCAGCTCTTAATATGCTGCATACAATTCAAAGACTTGCGCACCACCTTCAGTTCAGTCATCGAGTTAAAGCCAAACATACGCCAACTTGTGCGTTGTTTCGTTATGAACTGAGAGCGATTTCAGGCAACGACTTGGCAAGCTTTGCGTATTGGTTCCGAAGGGAAGCACTTGCAAGGATTACGAAAAGCCGAAAAGGCGAAGAAAAGCAACGTGAAGCTGGCGTAACTTTGCGCGCGCTAGATTTTAGCAGCGACGGCCAGATTTCGGCAAGTTGTTAGGCGCATCAGCGCAGCGTCATCTCACCACTATCAGGTCAAACAATCACCGAATGTTCGCCCGCCCGCCCACCCACCCTTCTGGATGGGCATGTTCCACTACGCAAGCTAGTACAACAAATTGGTCCCAGCGGACAGCGACGGCGGAGGATGACATCAGTGATGAGGCCCAAATGTCGGGTCGACCGGCTTTGCCCCTCTGACTTTGCTCTACGCTGCCTAACCGAGCACTGCTAACGCACTTCGTATCCACCTCTGCCCTTCTGCCCCTCTGCCCAGGCCCAGGAGTGGTGTTGACGGTGACCGCAGTGGTGTGACCACCGCAGTGGCTACACCGTGTCAACTACCGTGTGACCTACACCTATCTAGCTGGCAAGGCTGTTTTCAGCTAGCTGGCCGCGGCAGGTCAGCTTTGTCCCGCTGGTTCAGTTCAACGTGATCGCGTAGATCCCTAGCCGTTACACAGATGTGTGCATCCGATTAGCAACTACACCGATGACGCCGCCGCCGCCAACCACGACGACGACAACGAAGGCAATAATAACCTAGTGACACAAGGTCATCACATCTCATGAAATGAAAGCTCGTTATCGCTCGGTCGCGATCGGCGTCGCCCAGCTCCGAAGATGGCGTCAGGGATACACAACAGGTTGTTTGTGGTGCTGCTGTTTCTACTGCGACTGCAGTGGTTCGTGCTGCTACGGGTGTTGCAGCTGTTGCCACAGACCGACCAGTAGACACCAGCCTGCACAGAGTTCCTATCAGGCAGCCTCGGGCTTCGTAAACCTTTAGAGGCCAACCACATGCACCTCCCCTACAAACGCCCTGCTTCATCTGTTCTGCGTGCGATGGAAAATTTGGTTTATGGGCGCGCTCTGACATAAAGGAGATCCTGGACACCCGGACACCACTGACGGCGGGAGCACGCCGGCATGGCCTCACCTCCTACATACGCTTAGCCAAAACTAACTAACGAGGGCAAAGGAGAGAGAGCGAGAGAAAGACAGAGCACTTTTAATCGGTAAGTCAGCTAAGGAAATACTCCTGGGCGCATTTGCTCTGTGCACGAGACGAAATCGTTGGATTTTTGCCAGGCAAGGATATTATATATATATATATATATAACATGTATTTTACTCATGATCCTCTCCCTGTTTCGAACCCCCTGAATGTCGATGTATATGCAACACAAGTTTAAAATGTTATGCTGCACAGCGTGCGTCTCCAGCTGAGTAAACCTCGAAAAACCTGTTGGTATACTTAATAATGCCGATCTCTGAAACACTGTATGATTCAGACGCCCGGAAATGACCTTCCTATATACGAATACCAGTCGGCGTATAAAAAGGCGGTGCGTAGAGCTAAACTGGACGAGATAGAAGCACAAAACAAGCTGCTTACACAGTCCTATAATAGCTTCATCGACATAAATGGCTACGCTCCGAGAGGCGCCCAACAATCTGTCCAGTATCACCTGAGCTCGACAAAGCTCGACAGGAGCTGGTTTGCCCCATTGGTATCTTGGAGGTTGTGGATGTGATACTGAAAGCGCCGTCAGGAAAGGCTGTGAATCCAGACCTCGTTCGGAATAAACATCTGCAACAGGCGATTATTATTGCTACTTGTCTCGCTTCTCTCTTCAACAAAATGCCGACGACATCGCACTTACCTGAAAAATGGAAAGTCAGCCTTCTAGGTGTGATACCGAAGGGAAAAGGGGATCCCTTGACACCTTCGTCGTACCGTGGCATAGCAAAGAAAAGCGTCATTTACAAGTACTGTCAGCATTGGTAGCGCGTCGACTAAAAGATTTTTTGGAAAGTACCGAGTGCTTGCCAGAGCAGCAGCACGGCTTTAGGCGAGGGAGGTCGACGATGACAGCTTGCGCTGTTCTTCTCAATAGCATTTAAATGACTCTTCGGGTTAAACATAACTTTCTCCTTGCTGTTTTCGTAGGCTTTAAGACGGCTTTTGATACGGCGTCACAAACAATAATCCTAAAGAAATTATGTGGTGTTCCAGCGGTAATACTAAAGTTATTAAAAGCTATGCTGTAATCATCGACGTTGGGGTAACTGAGCACTCCTCAATTACTCAGACTTCAGGAGTTGCACAATATATATATATATATATATATATATATATATATATATATATATATAGGAAATGCTGCGTTACACAACACACGGATTCTTGACCTCTTTAACGCATCAATCATCTACCCCACACCTCCCGCCGAATAAATACGCACGTATACTCCCTCAGGAATTCTCCAGTTCAATAAGTTTAACACTAATGCATTAAGGACGCGCGCTCGAAACCGGCAGGCCGATTCCGAGTCGCAACCAATGTTCCTGAGAATTGTTTGGTCAAATAAACTCAGAACTAAACGTTTGATTTTTTACAGATGGAACATGACGAAATGTTGCTTAATTGCATATAGGTTTATTTGCATAGCACACACGCGTACGTATATATATAAAAAATAATGTGATGATTTATTAATCATTTACAATACGTTTGCACACTCGGCAGTGCTCGCCTTAATAAAAATGGCGGTAAAAAGGTGTCACGTGAGGTTAAGAATCAGCTGTCCGTGTCCTTGCTTGATGGTGGCCCCCGCTCTTATGGGCACGGTGCGAGCGGTATATCCTCAAGGTTCCTTGCAACGTTAAAACGGTAAGATCCATAAGATTCCTCTTCGTGACGCCGAGCCCTAAGAGCGTCCTCGCAGATCCGGAATCCTATATACCACTCAGAGAGATAGTGATGGATCCGAATCTGCAAGGTTTTTGCGGGTCGGGGAGCGCCGCTCTTAGAAACTCGACTTCATATTTGGTGATCTTGTCCTGCCGTGCTTTTGCCAGGTCCCAGTTCGGGCCGCAAACCTCGGCATCTAAAACCCAGACCTCGGTAGGTGTTGTTATTACGAGGTCGGGCTTTAGACCCGGTGCGCCCGGTCGACGGAATACTCGCTCACGAACCACCTCATGTCCCCTCTCGCGAAGAAGACGCGTCACGCGATCACAGACGTCGTCATGTCTCTTTATAGTTTGTTTGTGTGTTGTATCGCACATCTGAGCGACATGAGCCAACGTCTCAGGCGCATGACACCCGTGCCTACAACGTTTGTTGTAGCCCTGATCTCTTTATCTAGGTCGCTAAGGAGTGCGTAAGATGGTCTGGGACCGGAGACCAGTTTATATAGGAGGCGGGGAATGAGAAAGTCTTTCAAAAATATGAGTGTTTGGTGGGGTTTAAGGGGAGCTATCGTGAGTCTGTTGAGTAAATTAAGGAGTATATCCTTGATGGAGTCAGCTCTGCCATTGCTGTCAAAGTCGACTCCATATTTATATTTATATATATATATATATACTTGTAATCCCCTTGAGCCAGTGGTAATGCGCAGTTAACTTACTACTCTTCAGTCGCTTTGAGGTTCTTACTATATACAAAACTGAATTTTACTTGACACGAAATAAATTAAGGCTAATTAGGCCAACAAACAGAGCGTACATTACCACAAACTTACTAATTTTAACTGACTACTTTTTAGCCAGTTTTCTACTTATATATATATATATATATATATATATATATATATATATATATATATATATATATATCCGCGAAACAAGTGAGAACCGCAAACAAACGAGTCTGTGAGCCTAACACAGGCATGTAAGCCACGTCTAGGCTGCCTGCAAGAAAATACCCCGCCTATAGGATATTGGATCTTAGATGTACGTCCGGTGCAGGTTGCCAGGCTTGCTCTATCTAGCTGATCTTCGTCCAGCTAAGGAAGGTAGCTGAGGGCAAATTCATTTTTCATCAACAACCCGCTATGATAGGCATACTAGCAGAGGTCTAACAGTAATATGAAAGACACGTTTAAAGCTCGCAAAACAGGTCTGAAAGGATCGCCATTTTTTAAATCTTAACTGAAAAGATTGCTTGCAAATTCGTATCTTATTTAGACTCTAACTATGCAACAGCCTGTGCCTGCATCTTTTGTGATTACAGTTTCACATATTCTTATCGACTATTTACCAGCATCTCCTAAAATGTATGTTGTTCCAAATATATAGGTATTCTAAAAATATAGCTGCGGATTACGGTGGCTGTAAGTGCTCGTGACCTCGGGCAACACATGCGCGATTTGTTTGGTAACGATTTGTAAAAGGCAGCGATCTGCAGACAACCAGCATATACCTGCTCGAACAAATAATAGCAGTAGAGTATTCTGATTGCGACCGGAGTTGCTGCCCGTCCGCTGCAACGAAAGGCTCAGTAAATTCCTTTGCCTGTCTAGAATGACAACAATAATCACTAGCTATCTGGTAACTGCCACGTTGCTCGTACAGCCGTGACATTACCTAACAGGGAGAGAACAAGAGAAAGAAAGTTGTATACACTCGGACGACAGGACTGAGTTGGCACGTCGTATCCGCCCTAAAAGCGATTCCCCAATCGCCCCGCTGTCCGCCGCTGGCCTGCCCCCTCTTTAGAGTTCAGACGCTTGAAGACGTGTGTCCTCAGTTGGAGTGTGCGTTAAACGACGTTCGCACTCATCAGCCTGCGGTTAGCCCTGGTGGGTCGGGACACTATTGAACTACCTCCGGCTATTCGATACACGTGAGGCGGCCGCCAC
Source organism: Dermanyssus gallinae (assembly GCA_003439945.1). NCBI lineage: Eukaryota > Metazoa > Arthropoda > Arachnida > Mesostigmata > Dermanyssidae > Dermanyssus > Dermanyssus gallinae. The sequence continues at coordinate 401,364 of QVRM01003346.1, forward strand.
AGCTAACGAGTGGCCCGCCTCGGGACCATAACACCGTCAGGTCAGTAGGCTGCGTTGAACATTTTAGAAGGGAATTTTAACTTAACAGGACACCCAGGGCCTACTACACCCAGGGTCGTCGCTGGGACTGCAACCGGGACAACTGCTACTGCTGCTGCTGGGATAATTACTGCTGCTGTGCTGCTCCTCCGGCCTCTAGCGACAAGACGGAAGAAAGGAAGACGTCTAGGGGGACAGATCGTGGAGTAGATCGTTTGGATTTGCAGGAACAGGACAGCATGTTGTGAGTCGCTAGTCGAAACGGTGACACGACTTCATGCGGGCCTTGGAGCCCAATTAAGGATAGCTAGCCGCCAATTCGAGCGAGAAAAAGAGAAAGAAAGAGATGGAGCAAGAAGACACACACTCGCGATTGTCCGTGACTCTCCATGCGGCGGACATTGACTGCCCCTCGAACGAGACCATGAGGAGTTGTAGCACACGACGATCAGGAACACTAGTGGAACAAAAAGCGACTTTCTAGTAGTCAAAACTTTTTAGGTTCGGAATTCAAGTCTACTGGTGTCAAAACAGTGTGAAGAGTTTTCGCTGAATTAGATCTAGTGTGGTGGCCTGAAGATTAAGTGTTTCAGATAGGCTGAAAAAGGAAAAGCCACAACAATTTCTGATATCTGGTTCTAGTCATTATCAATCAGTATTCAACCGTCTGCTTAGCATTCACAACTGGGTGAGGCAGCTGATAAGTCTCATATGTGTAGTATTTAGAGCAGTCTCGATTGCAATGCTTAAGGAAGCAATCACTGTCTCGCGCATAATGTCTGTTCTATCCTTTAAAACCATTATGGCAGTCACCGCTATGGAATTTGCTGGGGCGATTTAGTGGCTCATAAGCGTTGGTGATCATTGTCAGTTGCAAGAAACATCTTGCACTCACTGTTATGTTTTCCTTTGTTTTAAAGACTTGGGCTGTAAGCGCATCGTTTTTAGGAGCATCGCGTTTCCATGACAACTATGAACGCTAGACTAGAGTTGATTCGAGTTTAGCTAACATTGGATTGGCAGCTCATTATTGGTCTACTGGATCTGAATTACCGGCTTCCGGCTACTACAATCTTCGGTTCGGCAAGCCCAATTAAGTCAAGTATGGGAACACTCTAGTCTGGCTAAAAGTAAGCCCAAAGTGATGGCATCAAATCTCTGACAAGCCAACACTATAATCTAGAACATTAAGCATCTAGAACCAATTTGAGTGAATCACCTGCATTATGTTAGACAACACATGTTGTCTTCTATTAACCTAAAAAATACACGTATACGTGGATGTGAAGCGGTTTGCATTGCCATATATTTGGAACCAAATAATCGTTATGAAATGCGCAATTGCCTGAATGTGTTTTGGGCGCTGTGAATGGCCGTTTGGGTGTGATTTTGAGGTATTTGGCGTGAAGGCTAATGAAAAACTTCATTTTTTGCGAATTTTCTTTTAAACGATTATGTCTCATTTTCTGGCCGGCTTTATCTGTTCTTCATGGGAAGCAGAATTCTTACGAACACGGCGATGTGCCTAGTTTCAGCATAGGAGGACTGGTTGTCTCGCAATTGCACATTGTGTGGTCCTATGTCGGGCGACAACGCTAGTGTCGCGAATTTCAGTAATATCATTCTCACTCCGAAGTAAGACTTCTCAGAGTCAGCCGTTTCTGGAAAACCCTGCGTGTGTATATACAGGGTGTATCAGGAATGTTTGAAGAGCAATGTATGGAATTGTAGAGCTCGTTAAAGCAAGTGTTTTTTTCCAATGGGACATGGTCTCTGAGAAGTCTTGTTTCGGAGTGAGAGTGAAGTTACTAGAATTCGTGACACTGGTGTCTTTGCCCGACATAGGAGCACAAAATGTGCACTTGCGAGACAACTAGTCTTTGTAGACAGAAACTAAGCATACAGTCGTGTTCGTGAGAAGATTTTTTTATGATTATGATTTGAACGTGTTTCTTCTGAAGGACATATAACGCCAGTCAGAAGGTGCTGCATAATTGTTTAAAACAGAAGTCGCAAAAATATAGTTATTTTATTAGCTTTCACACCAAAAACCTCAGAATCATTGCCCTACGACTACTCACAGCGCTCAAAACTAACATTTTCAGGCAAACGCACATTTAATGACAATCATTTTGGTATTAAACGTATGGCATTGCGAGCCTCGGCTGCGTGGTAATTAAGATTTTTTAAAGGGCATGCCGAGATTGAGTGCATGCAAAATGACTTTGTTCTAGAAAGATTTGAAGAGCGATATATGGAATTGTAGAGCTCGTTAAAGCAACTGTTTTTTCCAATGGAACATGGTCTCTGAAAAGTTTTGTTGAAATAAAATGTGCAATTAAATAAAATGTGCAATTGCGAGACAACCGGTTCTCCTATAGATGAACTATGCACATCGTCGTCTTCGTAGGGAAATTTTGCTTGCTTTGAAATTTTGCCTGAAAATGCGACAGGATCGTTTAGAAAATAATTCGCAAAAAATAAAGTTATTTTTTAGCTTTCACGTTCGATATCTCATAACCCCGCGATCTATCACAGCGCTCAAAACTACACATTCAGCAAATGCGCATTTCATGCCAATTATTTTGGTACCAAATACATGGCAATGCGAGTCGTGATTGCGGAGTAGTCTAGATTGAGTGCATGCATAAATGACCTACTACATCAGATAAAGCACTCAAGGTAATTTATGCGTGCACTCAATCTCGGCATGCCCTCCAAAAAGTCATAATTACTGCAATCACGGCTTGCATTGCCATGTGTTTGGTACCAGAATGATCGTCATGTGAGCGATGTGAGTGGTCGTTTGAAAGCTAATAAAACTGCGAACTCTGTTCTAAACGACCATGTCACATCTTCCGATCGGCGTTATATATTCTTCAGAAGAACCAACATTTTTTTACAAACACGACGGTGTGCTTAGTCTGTCTATGAGGACTAGGCAAGTTGTTTCGCAATTGCACATTTTGTGCTCCTATGTCGGGCAAAGACACCAGTGTCACGAATTATAGTAATTTCACCCTCACTCCAAAACAAGACTTCTCAGAGACCATGTTCCACTAAAAAAAAACATTGGCTCTAACAAGCTCTACAATTCCATATATCGCTCTTTAAACATTCGCGATACACCCTATATATATATATATATATATATATATATATATACTGCGTCCAATTGTGCACGTATACATTGATTCGACAGTGTGTATCCATTGTAATAGATTCTAGTCTAGTCACTGTGCGCCGGCTGCACAATTGAAACGGAAATAAGGCCGGGGGCGGGGGTGGGGTGGAGCGGGGTGAATGCCATTGCAATACGCGTGCTCTTGTCTTTAATTAGCTATTAAAGAGTCTTATTAATCTTCTTTTGCTTCATAGCCACGTGCTTCCGGTGAGTCTTTGTTGTGGCTTGACTAGTGTTCATTCGAAACTGGGTCGCGTTAGCAGGTGTCGACGCGGCTCAGCTGAAGAATACGAGACTGCAAGAGAGAGAGAGAGCGAGAGAGAAACTCTACGACCCACAGGGGAACCTGCGCGAGGCCTTCCAATGGCCGGGCAGTTAATGCCTCTAGAAGCTGACAACAACAGCATCCCGCGAAGCTGGACCTCGCCTCGGCCAAGATTTATTTTCTATTCCCAAGCCCTTGGCCTGTGGCTCGTTCGCCTGAGCTCTGTCTCCGACAGACCTCCGTTTTATCAGCGCGCGCGCGCGTTTTCAAAAGTCCATGCAATTCAGCCTCCGGCCGGCCGGCCGACCAACAAGCCTCGCACAATCAGGACATAGGACAAAAACGACCTAATGTCTAGAGTCTCGTGGCCTCTGGGGAGACGGACGGCTGTGCGCAGCTTCTTATTTCTCTATAGCACGCGCACCACAATTATTTTGGGCCATAATCGCCAGATGGTAAGGCTATCGCTACACGGCGCGCTCCATCTCCAAGAAATCTCTAAAATATGCAGGGGCGTCTAACAGATTGTCAGCATAGCAATCCCACCTTACTTGGACAAAATCCAATGTCATGTTATTGTAAAACATGACACTGAGGCGTTTAATCTAAGCTACAGAACAAAACCTTAAAGAGGGAGAGGCAGGAAAATTGGGCTTCGCCAAGATGTGGATATTGAATGATAATGTATTTTGGCTATGATATTGCGTCAACAAAGAGCATTTGCTCAGCACGTGCATGCGATTCTAATCTAAGTGCATATATTAAGAAAAATGTTATGTTATATCATGCATGTTATTATATTGTCCAAACGTATGTATTTATATATGCTAAAGTAAAAGGTAATAACGTCCAAACATGATATCTAACCAAGCGCCTTTGGGTCAACGGCAGGAATAGTTATTATTAATTCGTAAGTAGCTATTATGTTTTCCTTTGCATTGGAATTACAAATAAATATCTAAACCGTAAGGTGGTGAATCATAAATATGCCTCAACGTATGCTGAATTTCAGACTGGGCTATTTATCACAGTCTCAAACTAAGTTTCTTCTATTAATAGGTGCTCTGGAGTTTGTGACATTCACTTTATCAGCGCCATTTTTCAGAACACAAGTTAGCCTTTTTCTTCAATTTACGCTATCCCTGAGCTAAAACAACATGAACCATGCACGATATTGGCGCTAAAAATAGTAACGGTAAAACTTTCCCCACCTGTTTAGCAATGGTTTGTAGGAACTTGCATTGCGAATCTGAGATTTGCCATGCATCTCCAGCACTTCAAATTAACATTATTTGATTAGTTAGCGACTATTAATCAATGGAAGTATCGCAATATTGCGCAATTTGAGTGAATTATTTTAGAAGATACTCTGTTGAAAACGTAAAATTCACGCTTTGTTTCGCCGACACAAAGGTCGATATAATTTTTGGCGCCTTAGTGCACTTTTTGCGAGTTAAATTGAAGGTAACAATTGACTCCCAATAAATCGAGAAGTTTTCTGTCAGCGGCTCACTTAATATAATTAGACCGACCTTGGGAAATCCTTTTCTCGAACGTCTCCTGTTGTCTCTATTTTTAGAAAAAATCTGATCACACTGTTACCTAGAATATTAGATTGGGAGCATTTTGACATCGACGTGTTGCTACCTAGATTTTAAATCATTGAGCATTTATTGTAGTTATTAAGTGTATGATAGGATAAATACTCCGTACCTAAACAATACAAAGCGTATTTACAACGGAGTTTATGTCGTTCGGCCATGCAAATAATCAACAATCAAAGCTCACAACAGGAACTTGAATTCAATAAGAGCAGTAGGCAGACACAATCTGAATAATTTGGGCCTCGTTTAAGACCGCTCGTCAAGTTGAGGTCCTTGCAGACCCAGACGGCAAATTGCGCTCAAAAAAAGACACGTGCGTCATTAACAATCCTTATTAATTAAACAAATCGGTTCAGTCCGGTCGTTAGGTTAGAGGTCACAGGCGTGGCGGCCGTCCTTGGCAATGCTATCCATAGTACGTGAGAGAGAACCGCGATTTTTCGGCTTTATGACAATATTCGTTTTGGATTGTCGTATCCATATATGACGACTCCGTCTGTGTGTTCGATATGAAGGGTTGCACCGACAGACATATCTGCGTGCCGCAGCACTGATCGTGCTTCGACTGCGTAGCACTGGTTTCATCTATCGAAACGTAGGCCGCGAAAGTATGTTTTCCGTCCACGGTATTCCAGTATCACTCCTGATACTGGATTCGGCCATTCGGCTCAGTAGGAGCTTTCCCGCTGAGTTGCGAGGCAGCACGAAAGGCCGTCGCGCGCTAAAAACCGACGAAAAAATCGAACCAAAGAACAACGGGTAAACGGATCGTATTCAATCAACGTACGCGAATATATTGCAACTATATATATATATTTATATATATAGTGGAAGGAGGCGAAACCATATGTGAATGCATATAGAAACGAATAGCAAAAGAAAAAATGATGTTTTTTAAAAAGGCTAAAGATTCGAAATGATTCTTGGCCTGGAAAGTCGGCGCAAAAAAGCCGGTCTATCGGCTACTCGCATCTAAGCGATGAGTGAAAACCCGTTTTTTGCCTTCTCATCTGGCGCATTGGTCGCATATAAGAAAAAGAGAAATGCAAGTTTCTCTTTTTCTTATACGCACAAGCCTAGGTTCAGTGAAAGATGTTCCTCGCTTGTAGACGGCAAGGGCACCGTGTTTGCCTTAGCGGGTTGACTGAAAAGTAGACGCTGCTTATATCGATATGGCCGGCGGGCGACATCATCAAAGCATGTCTAGAAGATGATCAGCTATAATAATAGGAGTGAGCCATCGGCACCGTGGATTTAAATATTCACATGTATATATGAAAAAATAATAATAATAATAATAATAATAATAATAATAATAATAATAATAATAATAATAATAATAATATAATAATAATAATAATAATAATAATAATAATAATAATAATAATAATAATAATAATAATAATAATAATAATAATAATAATAATAATAATAATAATAATAATAATAATAATAATAATAATAATAATAATAGAGGCGAGACAGTATCGAAGAGAAACAAAAGAATTCCAGTTAGCCTACTATTCCTAGCTTTCTTAGCCTACCGCTGGACGCACGTACAATATTGCCACCGTTGAGCCCTGCGCACGAACTGAGAGATCAAACCAAGCCTACCAAAAACCCAAGAATAAATTAAGTAAATAAACCAAACAAAAACACAGGTGTCGCTATAAAAATGATGTTGCATTACCATCTTCCAAGTCGTATCAAATGCAGACACTGAGATAACGCGCACTGATATGGAGCTGGGTTTGCATTAAGTAATTGTATATACTTGCCGCGCTTGACCCCATTATTTAATTAAAAAAATACTGTCTATGTGAGTCCCTACAGTTACGAGATAAAATTAAACCAAATTACATAGTTTTGAAGGCGCTGGAGCTGGATTGGATTTTATATACAATAATATAAATTATATTATTGTAAAAAAAAATAAAAATAATAACTTCCAGAGATGAAAATCTTAATAGATTAAGTTTGGAAACCTAATAGAAGCTCTTATTTTGCATACGTGATGTCTTTCATATTAATACATGCTGGTGTCTTTACGAGACGATCGTTACGCTGTAATCTGTATATCTCTAACAGGGGCGTACTGGCTACAGCTAAGTCAGAGTTCTTTAGACATGAAGACCTGTGGACCTTAAAATAAATTTAGAGGAAATAATTTAGGAGACTGGGCGACCGATTAAGCACTTTGCTAATATGCTACAGAGGGCCGACACTACCCCGTACCGGAGATAATAATTATACTTAAATAAATTGCCTTAGGACAAAGATATTAGCGCGGGAACGGGTAGTTCGTGCAGTCACTCAATCAAGGCGGCCGAGAACAATATGATAAAAAACGAACATTTAGAGCAAGCGTTAGCACTGGCGCCATACTAGAAAGCTTTATTTGATGAATGGTTAAAATTCGGGGAAATATCTAAAGCGTGGAAATGGGATTCCCTAGTTATTATACTTTAAGGGAAAGGCATAAAAACAAAGTCGGAACCTTGAAGGGGAATACCACTCTTCGGGAGATATTCTCGGGGATAATATTCGATTGACTCGAGTACTCCCTTGAAACCAGAAACGCTGTACCAGAAGAACAACATTGGTTTAGAAGATTATTTCGGCCCAATCGACACTGCGCCAATTGCTAGCAGAGATTTGGGAAACTCTATCCGAGCCGAGGAGACCGCTTTACGCGGTACTTAAAGATTTTAAGGCCGCCTTTGACCTAGCGCCAAGAAGCATAATTATAGAGAAGTAAGCCCTCGAAAGAGTTCCGTATCAGCTGTTGAACATTTTGGGGACCATTCGTAGAGAGAGCATAGTATACAACGACGACGCTATAGGGATTTTGGGAAGAGTAACGCAGACTACAGGCTTGACCCAAAACTACGGTCTTAGCCCGTTGCTTTTTTCGGTACAATTGGGAAAACTTTCGAGCCGGGTGAGGCAGAAGTAAACTTGTGAGCAAACAAGTACCTTAATGTACACAAATGGCATTGCATATGATAAAAGTCTATTTAAGGTTAAACATGGACTGAAAAAAATAATTGACTATGTAGACGAGCTGGCGCATAGCATTAACTGGCAGTATGGTAGCAGTTTCCGAATGGTAGCAGTTTCCGAAAGCATGTAGAAAGCAGAATGGGAAAAGCGATCTAAGAGTCAGCAGCAATTAAGAACCCGCAAATGTTGTCAATATATATCGCGTTCGCCCTTTTTAAAATTAAAGCAGAATTAATAGCAACATTCGTTAAGTCACATACATGGGATATATTAGGAAGGCCGATCTACAGTAATTAAATAGAATAAGACTTTTTTCATTAAATGAGTTTTGAGGTTAGCCAATTCTTGTAGGAATAGAATAGTTCATATCGTACAGGGGGGCTCTAGTACACAGGAAGTACAACTTCGATGAGGTTTACCTAGGACGAGAGCGTTTGAGGCAAACACTATGAAGTTGACGGAGAAATAAAAAAAAATTGACGTGGGAACATACACTACGGTAGCGATGGCAAGCACGGCCTAGCGAGCAGCCGGATATAAGTGTAGACATCTAACTACGGATTTTGCAGCCCATGGGTTTCATTACGTGTCGTGCAGCACGGGAGAATTCCACGATCCTCAGGAGGGTTGTAGGTGCACGAGTTACTCTGGCCAGGGTAGCAGATACCACGCCGCAGCATGTCCAGTAGTTCAGTCATTAGCTGGACTAGCACGATAAGAGAAGATTCAGTGATGTAAGGGAAGCACTAGTTGTGTCTGATGTACATGTTAATACTCATACAACCTGGGTGTTAATAAACGATATTAACGAGCTAACTGGGCTGATCTCGGTATGCAAAACCCACACTGTGTTTCGGATAGACGGCACTTTTTTCAATGTGGTCTGGAGTTTGAACCTTCCTCCGGCATTTAAACAACTCATTTATGGAATCATCTAGAGCAGTTTGATGGTAGCTGTTTGAGCTGTAACGCTCATACTTTATCATGCTTTTCGAATAATTGATTGATTGATTTATTATTCGCTTGACATGTGTAACTAAACTACACATGTTACCCTCTCATATTAGGGGCGCTTAGAGCGGCAGCTTATATATTACCTAGGCAACCAAAGTTTACGGGGGAAGAGACGTAAGAGCCTTTAGGGCGGAAGCTACAGTGAGTAAGTTACGGCAGTGGTCATCAGGTGGTTTCTAGAGTTTCCAACATCTTGAGACTTATGAAAAGCAACACATATTGTCATCGTTATCATTTCTAAATAACGCTCGCGTGACGCCATATGCATGCTGGAATTTAAAAACCTAAAACAATTTAAATAAATCGATTTTTCTGGCAACGAAACTGTCATTAAGTGTATCAACTACGAATTAAGCGAGTTAAGCTTTTAGGCCCAAACTAAGGAGGCCCAAAGAGAGTTTGTTGTAAAATATGATCCATGAAGAACAGCAGCAGCCAAAGTACTATCCTTTCGGTTTCATAACGCAAAATGGTCGAAGAGGAACGCAAGAACTCTGACCTGGTCTGAGTAGTTATTGACTTGCTACAAATGGTGAGTTTGTTGCTGTACAAATCAGTTGCCTAAGCACACTTTTAATCGTTGCTATTTTGATATTTATTAAAGAATTGTCATTGAACACAGGCGGGTTTGAACGCGGTTACGATGTAACACACACACGCTCTTTCTGGTGACGACACGCACGCTTTCACGCTCTCGGTGGACGACAACTTCACGTTCCAATTTGGAAATGGGCAACCTAGGCGGTTCCTATTAATATGTCTCTTCAAGTGCATCTCCTCCTAGGAATAGCCCGGATAGCCGAGAAATGTTACATATTTTAACTAATTTCTTGGCTTGTCAAAAGAGGGCGTGTCTATTTCTTCTGGCATTCCAGAAGAGCGGGCATCGATATCTTCTGGTATTTCGTCGGATTCTCCAATTGAAAATTCCTCTTGGCTGCCATCCGCTGCAAATAATTTTGATAACGGCTAATTAGCAGAGAATAGTATATATAGTTTATATATAACATAAAGCCAATTTATATTTTGGATGTAAACATGAATATATGACCTATGTATAGATCATACAATCCTATTAACATTTATATATATATATATCCTGTATGCATAATCTATTTACGTTAAAAAGGGATTGACAGTTGTCCCGGATGCACGCACATTCGTACGCATAAGCGCCTCCGTAAGCCCTAGTGCTAGGCAGAAAGCCTTTCTTGGGGCCATTATTGCATTCCTTCTAGTGTTGTCGTAGTACTGACGTGCTGGATATAAAAACCGCTCTAGTATAAAAGAGCCTGGCTTTCCTAATGCTTCAAATGTCAAATAGACGAAGTTATGTGTATGTGAAAGTTCAATGCAAAACTTCTTAAGCTTGGGAAGCGTGGTTGGATAGCCTGGATGCTTTTAATAGCAGAGGACCGATCGCAGTGCCATCTCAAGAAAAAAATGCATTTCTAAAATATGTTGAATTTGGAAAAAAGTGCGTTTGAAAAGGGAAGGATATAGCGTCAATGTTTGAGCTGCCTAGCGGGCTTCCTAGTGCATGGTAGCTCCGTCCATCAGTAAGCACGTGCGACTTAGGTTAAAGTGTCATGGAGGGCTCTATGCGTCCTTGTTATTTGATCTGTACTTGGTGGGCATGACAGACCGTGCTATCTTCTGTCACAAACATGTATGGCTCTATTGCTGAGCTCCGAATCCTTTTAGTTCCTCTTTGCCAGGTACAGCAAGCTTAGGATTAGTAGCGCGGCACTCAGCGTGTAGACCCAATTTAGTTCACTTTTGTGCATATTCCAAGTATGTTAGGAACGAACCCACATCCAGGATTTATGTTGATATCGTGAATTTGGTAAAAGTAACTCAACAACGACTCCATTTGCTGTCTAAGTAGTTTATAAGCATTTCTAAACCATCTTTGACAGCTTGCCATAATCTACAATCACCTTTAATGTATATAACGTATATGGTCCTGCATGATATCTCCAGCTTGTTTGGCACATCGCACAATTAGCATCGGTGACCCGTTTACACTTGAAGTCGAAACAAAAGTCCACGGTCCAGCAAATCCATGCATCATTTGGGCAAAATTATAACTAACATTTTTGTATGGTTTAAGTCCTTAGGAATACTTATCACTCTTCATTAAAATACGATCTTTCTTGATTGCAATTGCGATAGCATTAAATATGCTTGCCTCCTTGCCCAGAGTGCCGGGAGTCTCCGACACTTTAAGCACGCCATCAAGGGACACCGTGGGCGAAAAGTTGTACCAACGATTAACTAGATATGTTGTTCATTAAAATAAAAACATTTCCAACGGCATGGAAGGCAATGTCAACTTACAACCCATTGTAATACAAATGTGGTTCAGCGGGCATTGCTTCACAAAATGGCTGCATGCAAGGCAACAAGTTGCTTGTTGAACCGGCGTGTTTGAAAGAAAATTTTGTTTCGCGTGGCATATTACAATTTGCAATGTTTTTTTATTTACTGAAAACAGGCACATTATTTCGATGTTTGCAAACTGTTTTCAATATAACTCTCTTCTATCACTACTCAACGCTGAGTGTATTTCGGATTTTTTAACACGTTAGTATGATCGAATCAAGCCAGATTTTCTACCAAACAACACGTTATGTTGCAACCGTTTGTAAAGTAATGTTTGGCCAGCCACATTGGTATAACAAAAACGCACGTAGATTATATCATTGTCAGGTCTATACGAATGTTTGTTTCGAGTGGTAATGATCGCTTAGATTAGTGCGAACGATACTTACGCATTGCACCGGCGACCGCGAACAGGACAACTATGAATGTCGCAACACCTAAGAACTTCATAGCTAATGGCGCAAGGTGGAATGAAGTTTAACTTGCACGTCTAGTCGTACAAAATGTAGATCATACAAAATGCTTGCGTGTGTTTTGCATGGCATTCGCATCAGTGACATTGCCTTTTTATACCTTGTTTACACATGGAAGTTATATGGCAGGAGCTGTTGACGGCGTCTGGATGGCTGTTGGGCGGTGAGGATTTTCCGTTTCAATTTGCAACGCAAATTGCCATACATATTCAGTAGCCAACGCGCAATAGTCATGACATTTAGTAATGCGGCGTAGATGAGCGGATATAAGATAGCGCGTATCTATTTAGCCCGTGAAAAGATTAAGGTCGCCGTTGGTAAAAAGCTAGATAATGGGGCAACGCAATGGCAAGTATATTTATATATATATATATATATATATATATTTATATATACAGTAACCTCCAGTTGGACTAGAACATAGTCATGTTGCTTCCTCCTAAGCCTGCACGAAAATATGTTTTTAAATGCCGTTTTTTTCGCATGTCACGATAGGGACATTCCTACAAGCGTGATTATTTCATGTCAGATCCGTCCACTCGCATCGCCGCTTGGATTTAGGGCGCGAGTCGGCACCAAGCCCGTTTCAACATATGCGTATCAATGTTTGCAGATGTCCGCTTAACAGAGGCAGTGAGCGAATCGATGTTGACGTGTCGACATCTGTTGGACGGTGTTTAACGTTCACGTCTCACACATAGTTCTTCAACAGATCTAAATCTGGACTCTCGTCCGGCCAAAGGGCTTTATCGGAATCACAAAAAACGATGGTAACCAGACGCCACATTTTTGCTCTCCACAAGAGCATCTGTGTCTGCAAACTAATGACCGGTCACTAATTGCGGGGTTCACCCAAGCATAACCCTTCTCCAATTCGAGACGGAACAATCGTCGAATAAGATGCTCACTGGAACTCTGGACGGTGAGCACAATCACGACCTATCACTAGAACTCATTTATTTTACCTTTATATTAAAGTGGCGTCGAGCTCAGTAGTGTAGTGCATTTGTCTGCGCCTCGCGACCGGAGGAGACACATACGGTACGAGCCCCACCTTTACACATTTGTATTTATGGGAGTCCGTCTATGAAGCAATGCGAAAAGCAGTCCCATAGACGTTAAATCTTGGCTGAGAGTCAGCGCAATTTTTTTTTTAATATACAAATGACCCAGACAGTCTAGAGACAAAATTGCCAACATTTAAACAGCTCGAAAGCAGATCCATTTTCTTCGTATATGACAGGGACGGCCTTGTGGTAATTAGTTCATTTTTCTGGGCGTTTCATCAATAAGCTACTCTTCTCTGCGAATACTAAGTACGCTGTTGATGTCCTGAGCAACTATCACCGGCTCGTCCTACTACTCCTATCTTTCAAATACTAGATACACCCCAAGGAGTCGACCGGCACGCTAATCAGCAAGCAATTGATCAGCTAACGGAGTGTTTTTTGTCGTATTCCGTATTCGAATTCAATGGAGTCGTCAGCAAACAATATTTACGGATACACTACGTAGACGGTGAATTATAGAAGTAGCAGATCACGGCCTAGAGCAAAAAACCCGATCGCAGGATAAAGTAAGTCCTGTCCCGCGCGGTTTTAGCGGCGGAGTGCGTTCTACCGGCATCTTGTGGCCGTCTTAACCGCTGCACACTGTCGTCGCGGCGTCTAGACGAACAGTTCAGCGACTGGCTGGCCCTTGCCTGGACTGTACTTAGAAGGTACTTAGAAGGTACTGTCGGTGATGGTCAAACTGAATTACGGAGTGAAGTTATTCAAACACTTGAACATTCACCATAACTAACAATCACATCACGGTTTGCACTGTTGTGCTTAAATACTGCAACCGATCATCGTCGTTCTGAGGCAGAGAACGTCCGCTTATGGAAGTTGGAAATATGTGTTTTCCAAGGCAGTGAGAAACTGTACAGTATGCCCAGGAAGTTCTAAGAGATGCACTCTGTCCGTCATATTGCGATTTCACTTTCGAAAGCTACAGAGCCACCAACACAACTGCAGTGTTGCGGAGCACAACAAAACACGTCTATGCAGCAACCGTGAACAGTTGATGTATACTGTACCAGATATTTTTTTCCGTACGGCTAATGCCCGTGTACGGTCTTTTCCATGTCATGGCTAATTTTTAATCGACTCCGGCATTTACCTTGTTGAAATTGGAAACCATGCAAGCCAATTTAAGAGTGGCCGATCTGGGTCTCGAACCCAGTCCTCCCGAATGCAAGGCAAAACTTTGCCACTAAGCCATATTGCTCGGTATCGCCTCCTCCTGGATAGATGAAAATGGAGAGTAAAAAAGAGAAGCCAATCGCCTGTGATACTGTAACGCATATTCTTATTTTAAAGTTTATTGTATGTAATGTTAACAAACCGTTTTTTCCTACGGCTGCGTTACCCATGTTAAAGTCTCCACGTATTAAAGCAAAATTACAGTTATGGTATTTAGCGTATTAAATTAGAATTACTCTCAAGATGAAACATTTAGTCTTAATCTTAAAATGATTTCCGTTCTTAAGTTAAGATCAGCAACACCTATTTGTTTAATCTATTTCGTTTTTAGCATTTAATTTTGCTAGGACGTAAAAGACACAATGAGAGACACGTTGTTGATTATCTGTTGGTGCGAGTGGCCCAGCTAGAGGAACCCCGTCTTCGATGCCTCCACCTATTGGGACATCTGCGGAGTGGATTCCCGCAGAGGTCCGGTCTCGCCGAAGGCTGCTGACTCAACGCGCACGTACAGGGCATAGGCACGCAACTAATATTTAGAAAGCGCCGCCCATTTAAACATGCTATCCTGCATTATTAAATAGACGTCAATTGCTTCCGGTGAATGTGGGCACGACGATACATTATTTTGGAGGCTCGATTAATCTCTGCTGCGGAAGCTCTGCTGCGCCAATATCACGCGGGACGTCAGACAAACGCAAAAAATCCCTAGATATCTTATCATCTGAAATAAAAACAAGAATCTTGTCTAGCTGGTCAGCTGTCGTTCTGGGTATGAGCATGCTGCTATTGCAAAAAAAGAGCCATAATCATGCAGCTATCTCAGCGACGATCATTTGGAACATTTAGTAGTTTGTTTGGCTTGACTGCATATGCAGCCTGGACGCAATACGGCGTAGCCTTGGAGGTTCTAGAAAGCATATAAAACGACCGATCTAAAGGCACACACCAGCGTCAAGGACTGCTTATGCATGATGGCAACCTGTATTAATAGAGTTCACGACCCAAGGAACGAACTTAGCCGTTGCTCCCGTGAGCATGTGTGAGGATGGCAGATGGCTTTCAGTTTTTGGGTTTGTCCGTCTCTATAGCGCTGCATGTGCGTTCGATCTTGAGTGACTGGCGTCTGGATTTGGTCAATGGGATTAACCATAGACGTTATAGTGTCTAGTGTTAGTTCATTCAAAGGCTTCAGCAGCTATATCTTGTCTGAGGCCAGCGGACAACATAACATATGGTTTAGCCCAACTGTCCAGTTCAGTCAGCGCGTAGCGGTGCATAAAAGCAACAATGGTCTCAAGAACAAGAGCGAACTTAGGCGGCAGCTTTTCCGATGGTAATTTTGCCGTTAGTATTCATCTGTCGACGATGCAAACAAATGTCCAACAAAATGTACAGTATTTCTATTGCATATACTTTGGATGAGGATACTTTTTTGTCATAAAGTTTCCTTCAGCTTAAGTAATAAGAACAATAATAGTACGTGTACATTCTTAAGTGAGCAGGTTGTCTATCGTTCTAGGCTGCATAGTACGTGTAAGAAGGGCTTGAGAGTCTGCTCGTTACGTAAACATGTTAGACAGAACTGGAGTCGGACACTTAACGATCTAAGTCACAAACGTATTCCGTCTGCTTAACGGTCAAAGTCACAAACGACATAAGCATTTAAAGCGCCGTTTTTAATATTTTTTTTTATGATGAGACTGTCAAGTTGTACTAGTTGTCGACACAGATCCCGGCATGTCCGGCATGTACAACGTAAACCTTTTGCAGTCGTATGGTTTGGATAAGGAATACACATCTATGTTAGTACCGGGTAAGTCTATGAATGTCAAAGAGGCAGTGCAGTGCAAGCTAAGAATACAACTAAATTACTCTTTTATATATATATATATATATATATATATATATATATATATATATATATATATATATATATATATATTGTTTATTTCACAATAGCATTGCATTTCAAGATGGTACTTGAAATTATATTTAATTTTTTTTTATATAAAATTAAACAAATAATAATAATTACTCTCTTTTAGCCATCGTCAAAGGCTAACTCCAATACACGGAAATATACAAAGCGTCCTAAGAGTGTATCGCTTTTTGCTGCCACCGAATCGATCTGTTACCATGGTATTTCTTTCTGGTTTATTGTACCTGCATTTAAAAACCTCGTGTCGCAGAATAATTGGTCACGTATAATGGCGTTTCTCTTGCTAAATTTATTTTATTTATACGAACAACAGTTGTGTGAACATAAAAGTGTTTTAAGTATTCGCTATTATAGTCTTATACTTATATACTATCATCTATCTTACTTGTGGACCCAGGCAGGCAAAAATTTGCAAATAATGGCAAGTTGCAACGAGCAACGACAACCCCAGTCCAACGTATTTTTAACCAATAAAAGTAACGTAGACAGTAGAAGTAATACAGGAAAAATATATGAATTCTTAAAAAAATGCCGGGCCTGGGAAAGGGGGGAAATTCGAGTTTTGTGCGGTTGTGAAACTAGCCAACACTAGTTACGCCGGCTGTTAGTGACGCAAGTGGGTCATGTAGTTCCAAAACCTTTCACACAGCTATATCTGTATATTAATTCACATGCTCAGTTCAAAATACATATAATGTATGAAGTCATTTACACACGGGTATGAATGCACTTTCAGGCACACATGCTTATACACAATTCTACACGCAACGACATACGCGATCTACACCAATACTATCGGTACTACTGCTCACAAGAATGAGTCCGGAAAAATTAAAACACGAATTTGCTTTGTGTTTCACCATTGTTTACCGGCTAAGAAATGAGAAAGCAAAGGATGTTACTATCGGGATGAACTAAGCCAATGTGTTTAGACCGTAGTATAGACCGGGCGAAGAACCTTTCAGAAGTGTGTCTTGAATGAAGGCAGCGTTTCCACGTTGTATGTCAAGATCCAGACGTTATTTAAACAAGGACAATGTTCTACCACATGACAGGTTCATCCAACTTTGCGGATTAACTGCTTGGACCGAACGCCACGAGCCCTTAAGATTTCGAACGCAAATTCGTGCAGACTTAGCTTACTGCTCCCTGCATGGCTGCGTAACCACCAACCATAGAGGAGAAGCTAGGGAGTCGGTGACGGTTGCTTCCAAAATAAGCATGATGCCTAGCTCAAGGGATGCGGCTGTCATATCGTCTGGACTCCTGCCGTCCTCCGCGCAGACACCAGTCATTTCCAGAATGCACGGAAGACCGCATGACCTAAGAGCATGCTACCGAAACTCTCAATAATAGCGACGATGATACACGATCGACTGTAATGTCTCAGTATGTCGACATTATGACCACATTGGCATCGATGAAGACTAACTGGGTCTGCTCCTAGTCGTAGGCCTACTGCTATGCAAGTCGTCTCGTAATCAAAAAAGTTACCTACGGGGATCTAGGAAGCGCGTGTAACCAGGCGTTTGCATCCTTAGCGGACACGGCGTTCATTGTCATTGCACATCGTTGTGCAAAGCAGCACTCCTGTCATTTAGGGATAGTACGTTGTCGGGCCTACTTCCGCACCGGGTCTTAAGGTTCTTCTAATGGTGAGCCGAGCGGTGTTTAAACTGACCGCTCCCGCTGTATTCAAGAAGCGGAGTGCCCTATCCTCTGCGCTCCGCGTTGAAAATATAATGGCAGGGTCAGTAAATCCGGGACTTTAGAAGCCCCTACGGATACTGGTAGTAACGCACGTTGCCGTGCGCTGGGTAGCAGAGATGAGTTCAGCGGAGACGCGAGGATGGACAGTGTCAACTTGTTGAGGGTTTGCAAATGGTCGATTAGATAGGTAAGCCCTTGAAGAAGATCGGTGAGTCTTAAGAACAAAAAAGACAATCTGAGTAAGAAAACCCTCCGATGGGCTCCCAAAAGAAATAAACGAACGGCGGCATTCCCGGCGTTCACACCCCACTTTGATATTCAGCGCTCAATCTCTGTTGGGAGCCTTTTAAGGCAAACTGGCGCAACTAATAGCTCTAGATCGTCCTTCTTATAGACCACCGTCAAGATACGAAAAGCTTGGCGGGATTGGCAGGATTGTTGCGGATCAAAAAGAAATCGCAAATAGTGTTCGAGATGATGACTGAGAAGGACAAAGCACCGTTGCGAGCGCGGGGAAGACGAAGGACCACCGAATCAAAGTAAAAAATAAGGCCACACCATGCCTAAACGTATTTTTCAGATAAAACTGCTGAGCGCACCCGAGTAAGAGCCTCTGACACTTGTCCCCTGATTGACTTTGGTACAATTCGAAGCAGTCTAATTTGCCTCATAAGCATTTAAGTGTTCCTTAAAATGCGAGTCGTAACTATCTTTAAGTAAGCATAACTATTGTTCCACTTTGTACCTGTGATGAAGTTATTTTTACGTGACTGACTCTAAACGGTCACAGTTTATATAGACCTCATCTTTAGTGATTGATAGTGGGACTCCGTGTATTCTGGCGTTATATGACGAGGGATGGGATGTGTGTGACCACTGGTCTTCTACACGATAATGGACTTCCTGTCATCCGATACTCTGCAATCAGGCGCCACGTTGTGGATATATTCGTACGTTAATAATAACAAATTTTCAGGAAACTCTGCTAAGGCTTTGTATAAGGATGGTTCTCTTCCTATGTCCTTAAATGACCTTAGTTCACCCGACGTCTCAACAACTTGTCTGCCCACAGCGCCTCGCAAAGGATGAAGACAACTTTATGCGCTTGGAGCCTAAGATGCGTTATTCTGCCGTGGCGTTCCCACCACTTGGGCTCAACACAGGGGTGTTTGGTGAGGACTGACACGGCTATTTTGAAACATCCGTTGTCGGCGCAACTGCAGTATCGCGGGTGTTCTCTGCGACTCCCTTTGGGAAACTACGTACAAGTCGGCTTCCTTCCGTCTCGTCTACGAAGTCAGCTGGCAGAGCAACGCAATAC
The DNA here is from genome assembly GCA_003439945.1 of Dermanyssus gallinae. Classification (NCBI taxonomy): domain Eukaryota; kingdom Metazoa; phylum Arthropoda; class Arachnida; order Mesostigmata; family Dermanyssidae; genus Dermanyssus; species Dermanyssus gallinae. Next base: position 420,550 of record QVRM01003346.1, read on the forward strand.
AAAACGTAAACAAGCGTCTTTTGTAATCAAGTTGTCACTCAGGTTACTTAGGCAGCACTGGTTGGTATACTTTGAAGTGTTTACCCCACCTTTCTTGACAATTCGTAGTTTGTTCTCTCACTGTTGTAGTTTGTAGGGTGTCACACTTAGATAAGACTAAAGATCAAATTAAAGGGAGCAAATGCTGAACACGTCTACTAAATATGTTCATTATATATATATATATATATATATATTGTGTATTTATATATATATATATATATATATATATATATATTGTGTATTTATATACAATTGAGTGCGAGTTTCCTAAGAGAACTCACGTATCGTATGGCCAAAATGGCTTATTATGAAAGACGTTTTTGCCTAGTTAATAATCTATTCTCTAAACTCTCCATGACATGCTGATCCAGAATTAAGAACCACTGATGTTACAGATACAACGTAATGATAATACGAATAAATTGTCAATAAAAGTTCGGCATATACGAAATTACTCATGGTTTGTTATGATAATACAGTACCTGCTATTTGATCGCTAAAACAGGGGAAACCGGTGCGCATCCCGTCTGCTTACGTGCCAGCTTTTTAGCAACTTACCTCTGTACGGCCACTTGACAAGGTCAGATGTCACATTTAGAGTTTTACGGAGAACAAATGAGCAAAAGGTGAGAGACCGCGTACAAATGACAGGGCATCGTAAAGTGCTCAGCTAAAGCGGCCGATTTCTTCATAGCTAATAGATGCCTTAAGTTCCACACGATTGCATTTCCGACAAATCGTTCGGCTGTCCACTGAGGTAGACTGCGCAGAAACGAGGAGTACGCAGAAAAACTTACGTCTGCGTCCACAAACAGCAGCTCGCAACAGCCGCGCTACCCACCGAAACAGCTGAGCACCGAAACAGTTGTAAAGTTGTAAGTAGCTTTGATGCCGCTGCAACGACATCGAAAGATTGAATAGAATATACGAGTATACGGATGTAGATTAAAGCGCTTCGCTATAGAATAGGCATTCATTAATCTACCTCGGGTTGGCGTAACTGAGCTAGCATATTATCTGCGCCTCGGAAGTGCAAGGCAATCACTCGGGAAGTCTTCATGCCCATTTTGTAAAACAGACTACATTGTTTTTAGCCGATGCTAATCTAAAAAACAAATACTTTATAGTTTAACCACGACTTAGCCAATCTGTCCTGCCTTTTAGGACATGACGACTACAGTTTAAAGTCCACTAATATGGCTAGAGCGTATCTATGCAACAAGCTGTCGCGATGTTAGAAATTCTACACGGTTGAATATATTTGAGAGTCATTGACGTAAGCGGTTTAGGTTCAGAACTAGGCTAATAATAGGCTAGAGCGTCAAATATGCCTATGTTATACAATAAATATGCTGCTATAGGTAGGTCGATTGCAGCAACCATATGCATTCGCTAAAATGAATGGAATAAACTAGGGCAGGAGAGCCGGCAAAGAAGGATCAGCAAGAAACGATCCGAAAATAAAAAAAAACGTTCAAGAGCTTATCTGAAGACTAAAACTTCTACTTGTTTAAGGTGTATGTTACAACAATTTTTTAAGGGAACCGCTTGCGCTGTACTTCAATAAATAATTGAGGTTATTCTATGCTAGCTTCGACCGCCCAGCTCCGACGCTCGTTGCGGACGTTGTCGGCGCACCCGTCCTGTTTTCGGCTCGTTCGTTTATCTTAGGACTCTCTTTACCAGACTCACTCCTTAATTCCATTTACGCTCGTCTTCTTGGTTTGGACGTTTTTAATGCCGTGCACCTTTGGTCTGGTCCTGCATGTGACAGTCGCCACGTATACACCAGGTACATAGTGCATGGTTATCACTACCTGGTATGTTCAAACGCAGGCTTTCACGAGGAGTACGAGTTGTGCACCTGCCGGTTCTGCCTGCAGAGGTGTGCCAAGTACCATGCAGTGGGATGCACAGCGCTGAACAAAACATCGTTACACTACTTCTCTCGCCGAAAGCGTGAAGAAGATAGAGTATTATGAAGAAACACCGTGAACTGTATATTATACTCGATCTGAGTGAAATAAATCTAATTGGAATTGGAATTTACGCTCGTCTTCAAGCTAACTCTGTATGCCGTACCCATGAATATTCTTAGTCCTGCTCCTTCCCGAAATTCTGTATTTTTTTCTGTTATATAATACAATTTTCATATTTATTCACTCAGCTTGAGTAGCGATTATAATCACAAATACATCTCTTTAACAACTATAAGGACAGTGAGTCAAGACTATCACCGGGTGTTATATAATACAGGTTTCCGTCGGTGGAAAGACGTCGATGACTGACGCCCCAGTGCTGCATTTGAATGTATTTAGGCCTGGCTCGCTGACTAACCGACATCCTATTTTCGGTAGAATGCCCAACAATGTTTCAGTTTGTTCTGAGTATGCCTTGTCCAATCCTCGCATTGAAATTACCCGTTGGAATCATCGGTGCATTTCCCGGCTCCGCTATGACCCCAATACGTTCCACTATGATCTCAGCGAACTCTACACCTGCCAGTTTTACACAAGCCGCAATTTCAATCCCTATTGGCCTTATTGCTATTAGTTTTCCCGCTATTATTATTGTTTTCACTTATTCATTATTTGCTTTTGTAAATACTGAAACCCCACTTGGCCTGCCCCGTCCCTCACCTGTACGTGCTAGTGCGTGATATCCGTAGAAGCTTCCCAAAGTAAAAGGTTTTATAGCCCAAATTTCTATCCACTTCTCGGAATGCTTCTGCGCCTACCAGTACCTACTAATGCGTACTAATTCTAATACCTACTAATTAGTAGTACCTACTAATACGCCATGCCCTTCGCAGTTCCACAGCACTACATTGATAACTTGTTTAGGCGTTCCTCGAATGCAATTCATTTTCTTACGTTCTCCCGCAGAGTCCAAATTGTTGTATTCGGCGCACGCATGGAAATGCTCTGATTCTTGAGCCTAGTATTTAACGGGCGTCACTGAGTCTTTGATCCACGGGCCGTAATGCTGTTGTCAACGCAGTCATTTCTATTCACTAGGGGTGCCGCAGTTCCTTTGGCAATACTACATAAAGCTAGCTGGATCGGCCCAGCCATCGGGGTGGTGTTCACTGAGCTCTTCTCTAGCTGTGCCATTTTCCGGTTTTACAGGCAGCACAACTTTCAAAACCTTTAAAATAACACTCGTAATAGTGTCTTGTATGACCTGCCGAGCACTTCTTTTATTATACTATTTGTTGATGGTTGTATTGAAAGGCCTGGTTGTTGTGACAGGGCTGCCGGCTTTAGTGCGATAAGGTCAGTGTCCTTTAGTGCGATAAGGACATGCGAAAAAGGCGCTGACGGTTAGCGTCTCCTATGCGCGTCGTGTCCATGAAGATACGACTTTCACCATCAAATTATTTTACCCCATTCTTTACTCTTTTACAGCCGAAGACCAGCTTCGTCAATTAAAATTCGCCAAATTGATCAACTAAAATTGTCAAATGCTTGCGTTGGATACGGTTATGCAGATCGGGACTGACGGGATATCGTGCCGCTGCTTCTGCACCATGCTTTGTGAGGCTCTCTTTAGTTGCTCCATGCGTAGCAGCCTTTGCAGGCATGCTCCCCATGTAGCCTCATGCTCCCCGTTGTATAAACAACAGCGGGCCTGGGCATTGCGAGGCTCTTCACGGCGGTGGAACCGGCGTCTCGCGCAGCCCTGAGTGCCCCGCAGCACAGAACGGAGTGATCTAAGTCGCCCGTCTTGCCGGAACCGCATGTCACATAGATGTCATTGCTAGGTGTTTTAATTCTTATTAAATAGCTCTAGAAACTACCATGTCCGGTTGGCACCTGCGTTGTACAGTAGGAAAGTTTGCCGTTCTGGCAGTCGTACCACACACCGAGGTCAGGTATCGTTCCATACATATTGGACGAGGAAAACCTTTTGTAATAAAGTGTACCTCAAATAATAGAATAAGAACAAGAATAGTACGTGTACATGCGGTAGTACGTCGTATGCGGAAATATTGTTTGTGGATCTAGGCTACAAACTACGCGTAAGGAGGGCTTCAGGGTCTGCTCATTGTGTGAACATATTGGACAGAACTGGATTCGGACACTTACCGATCCTGTGCTCTCCGTCTACTTAAAGGTCAATTTGCACTAGCCCGTCGATCTTGTTGTTGTATCTGTACGACGCGTTGTTGAGTGGAAGGAGTTCATCATTGTACAACTTAAACCTTTTTCAGCCGTAGGATTCGATTTAGGAATAAAACATCTATGTTAGTCCCGTTTTTTATAAGCCGAATGTGCACTGCAGCAGTGCAAATAGCTAAAATTGCATCCAAATTACTAAGTCGGTCCAAAGTTACCGCTACAGCGGAACATGCGCTGTCCTGCCGGTTCAGTGCCGGTCGTCATTCAAGACATTTTGCCATCAACGATGTCGTACACCGTGCTCTGCGGAGCGCCCAGATTCCTTCAATGAAAGAGCCCCTCGGTATGTGCGCCAACAGCCTTCTACGCCCGGATGGAAAAACCCTAGCACCATTTATTATGCAAATTATCGAAGTACAGGGAGCTCTCGCCGCAATACATAATTCAGCCGATCGCAGTGGAAACGCTAGGGCCAATGGGTGAGGCGACCGTCAAGTTCCTCAAGGAGCTTGGAAAGAGGGTAACTGCTGTGACAAAGGATGCGGGAGCCGGGGAGTACCTGGTGCAGCGTATCTCCATGGAAGTTCAACGTGGTAACGCAGTGGCGGTAGTGGGGTCGCTTCCATCGCCGGGGGAAACACTGCCAGAATTGCCGTAGCACTAACAAATATTATTTGACTATTAACATATGAAACATTAAATAAACTTATCGTATTCTTGAAAAAATTACTAATTTATTCCAAATCGTCCGAAAAAATCTCATAAGGCAGAATAAATGAAATTTAAAATAAATTAGGTTGATAAAAATATGTAAATGACTACATATATAAGGGTTTCAAACATAAAAAAAGTTCATTATCTAATCTATTTTTTACCAGTTTTTTTGTCACCGCCCACGCATATTAAAAAAAAAACAATCAGTATTTCTCTTTAGCGTGGTCTATTACGTTTTTCTACTAAATTGTAGAACTCGGAATTGGCATGACGATACCAGTTTTAGCGACAATAACCATACACGGTGCCCTTAACAGATATTAGAGCAAGTCGCGATGAACCACTCAACCACTGACGCATCTGAACTTTTCTCTTCCTTGAAAGAAGTAGGAGACCGCGTACGTTGTGACAGAACATCGTGAAGTGCTCAGCTAAAGCCGTCGATTTCTTCATAGCTAATAGATGCCTTGAGTTCCACGCGATTGCCTTTCTGACAAATTGTTCGGCTCCCCACTGAGGTATTGCGAAGAAACGAGGAGTACGCAGAAAAACGTACGTTTGCGTTCAAAACCAGCAACTCGCAGAAGCCGCGCTACCCACCAAACAAGCTGAGCGCCGAAACAGTTATAAGTAGCTTTGATGCCGCTGCAACAGCATCGTGCGACTGGATAGGATATACGAGTATACGGATGTAGGTCAAAGCGCGTGATGCTTTTGTGAGGTAGTTCTAGCTATAGAGTGGACATTCATTGATTCAACTCAAGTTGGCGTAACTGAGCTAGCTAGATATTATCTGCGTCTAATAAGTGCAAAGCAATGGCACAGGAATGCCATTTTGGAATGCCATTTTGGCGTCGAATGCCATTTTGGAACAGGCTACACACTTTTTAGTCGATGTGGCTGGTGGATAGTGCAACTGCCGTTTAAAGTTCCCAAATATGGCTATAGGGTATCTATGTAACGAGTTGCAGCGATATGATAAATTAAATTTTTTTAATATATTTCAACGTCATGAATATAAGCGATTTAGGTTTACAACTAGACTAATGTTCTACATCCGGAAAGTGTATTTTCCTAATCGTTTTTTTCCTATGATTTGGGTACTTTGATTTATCCACCACTAGACGCAAGACTAGACGAAACTGTGGATAACGCCTGGCGGAATTTGCGCCGAAGACAGAGAGATTCTTCCGTCGGCTGGGAAGGTTTTGGCCACTAATTTAGGACTTTAAAACATCATTTTTATTGACTATTTACTACAGACTCCCAAATCATGTGTACGAATAGAATAAACAAAACGACCACGATCGGTGCGCAGAAACGCATCGTTTCACCACCATACTACTGTTTTAGGTCATACCTCTACAATCGAAGTGACAACATCGCACGGAGTAGGTTTTGCATTAGCATAAACATTTTAAAAGTGTGTAGAGCTCTAAAGAGACTACGTTGAGAATTTAAACGAAAATGGGGTGTTTTTATTGACTGTTCTTGTCAATTCATATATATATATATATATATATATATAGTGTAAAGTCAAATTCGCATAATCTGAAAGACACGCAACGCAAGCAAGCGGAATGCGAACAGCTGAATTAAAAAGATTATAACGAGTCAATATCTTGTTATGCTTCACTTTTGCCAAGACGTTTCCGTCTCCTCCTTCAATTGGGAAAAAAATATTTTTTTGCCTAGTTCTACCAAACCTCAAAATATGTAACGTTCTGATACACCTTGTTTGTTTGCTAAAGCAGGTCAAAGTGCTAGCAAGTAGGCATGCCTTTGCTTCCGATATGGCTGTCGAAAAAGCCTAGTTACTCGGCAACGACGTTATGTAACATCATCACTTTGGTACAAAAATATAGGCATTACCTTTGGTCTTATCTAAAAATACTTTTTTTTGGGCATAATGGCAAATGTTACGGTTCTGAGCGTGAAGGCTTCAACGTAAAAAATAATAACATATTGACATTCTATGACTTTCCTCAATCCGGCTATTTGCCTTTCGCTAGCTTGCGTTGGAAGCCATTCTGCATATGCAGATACACGCCGGTATTATCGGTGTCTTCATGCGTTACCCCGTTTTCTCGCAATCGTAGATTTTGCACAACTATGTAGAAGACTAACGTCAGAAAAACTGCATTTAAAAATTTATCCTCACTCCTAAAAAAGGCTTTTCCGCCCCTCCTTCTATTGGGAACACTTATTTTTTTGTCGAATTCTACCAAACCTTTAAACAATTACAAGCGATCATGATAGACCTTGTGCATATGGAAAAGTGAGCACCGACAGAGTACATCTAGAATGGGTAGACGTTTGTGGACTAGAGCATTCGCATCTATATGGTTCTATAGCAATAGTAATACTAATAAGAACGATCACTCGCGGTAGTGAACTAGTGCCGACAGTGCCAATGATAACAGAATAACATGCCAAAAAGCAAAGTCAAAATAAGCTTTCAATATGTCTGTGTTATACAATAGATATGCTGGTTTCGGTAGGTAGACTGCAGCGACCACTTGCATTTCATACAAATAATAAAAAGTAACGTTACTAGTCGGGTGTCCAGTTCGTCTTAAATAGTGCTCCCACAAATTAAGTGATTTTTGTTCACCTACTCCACCTTTGAGTCTTCTGTGTTGGTGTAGTGACTTATCCTTCCATCCTGGACTTCGCTGTGCCATCTTGGTGATCAAATGGCTTCACAAGGCAAGAAACGCAGAGACCTCGAAAATGACACACAGTCCGCACCTAAGAAACCTTCACACGAACCGAGGAAATGCCCAAACTGCTATCGGCGAGTTGGCCCAACGAACTACATACAGTGTAGTACCTGTCAGCAACGCGTACATGTTCGCTGTACTCAAATAACTACGGATGATGTTGTTAACGAAACAGCCGCATTTACCGCTCTACAGTGCAACGAATGCAATCCACCCGACCATGACTCCAGCAGCGATATTGATAATCATATGGACGCTGCTGACAATGCAGATTCTCTCACTGGCAAACTGTCAACAGATGAGATCCTACGTGCTCTGCTCAAAGGCATGCGTGCACTTCGCAGGTCGAATGCACGGCTTGAACGTCAAGTGTGTGATTTGACTGAGAAAGTGGAGAAGTTGACTGCTTCTCGTGACAACGTACACATGCGTGGACGACGTGCACGTCGCTCTCCCTCTTCTCTCTCACGCTCTGCCTCTCGCTCCGCCTCTTCGCAACGTGCGGCTAGGGTGTCCTTCAGTGGAGTGAAAAACAGCATAGGCGCCGCGATTGGCGCACATAATTACCCAAGACGCGGGACAAATTGGGGCGGGGCTAGCGGTAAGAGAGGCAACCGACGCTTTCTTCGGGTTGGCGATTCGGCATCCTCCTCGTCGTCCCAGCTGCAGCGGAAACAATTAGAGAGATCGGCCGACTCAATCAACTGCTTCTCAATTGCCCGTTGCTCGTTTTCAAATGAAACACAAAGATGTTTTTGTATCTAATCTAGACAAGACAGTAACGGCAGCCCGAATGAATGAACATCTAAAAGCGCATTCTATCAGCCCTCTCAAGATACGTAAAGTTCAGCCTAGATTCGCTACTCATGCGTCATTCATAATAACTGTGTCACAGATTGACTACCCCAAACTATTTTGTGATGCAGCATGGACTCATGGAACAACAGTAATGGACTTTAGAGATCGAGGGGGGGAAATTGAAATAGTTGATGAGTTCCCACGTGCGCCCTGACTGGCGCCTACTCAGCCCCAAGTTACCTCGGACCTCGACCGGACAAACTCTCACACTGCGTATCCAACCCCAATCAAGCCCATCAAGTACCTACTTTTTAATGCCGCATCCCTTACTAAGAGAGAAGCTTGCGATTCCTTAAGTTTGTACACTGCGCTTCACCACGTTGATATCATCTGTATTACTGAGACGTGGGCTACCGACAACCTGTCGTCGGCCGAACTTTCTCTTGGTGGTCGCTACTCGGTTTTTCGGAAAGATCGAGTTGGACGAATCGGGGGCGGCGTCTGCATGCTTGTGAACCTTGAACTAACCTGTTGCGAGGTTAACATGCCTCAGTCATCTGCCGAGATCATTGCTGTGGACATTATGTGTAACTCAGCATCGCGTCACCGGGTAATCTGTGCGTATTTTTCCCCAACTGGATCGACAACTGATCTTAGGCAGCGCATGGCATCACTCTGTGAAGTTTTAGAAGAAGTTGTCCAGACCGATAACCCCGTTCTTCTGCTAGGGGATATGAACCTTCCGTCTATCGTCTGGAAACCGTTGACCCTAACTGGACCACCCGATAGCAAGGAGCATTTGTTTACGGCGTTCTGCATTGAATCTGGACTTACTCAGCTTGTCACCTGCCCAACTCGTCCAAGAAGTGGCAATGTTTTAGATCTCATCCTCACTGATAACGAGGATCTGGTGGCTAACATTGATGTCCGCCCTTCGCCTGTAAAGTCTGATCACATGGCTGTTTATTTTGAACTGGTTTCAGGCAAGCCGTTCATGCCCTTGCAACCAAGGGTTAACTACTTGAAGGCCAACTACGACGCAATTGGCGCGTATTTGATGTCCATTGATTGGCGCCAAATTCTCTCTATATGTTCTTCTGCCAACGAACAATATAAAACCTTTGTGAATATATCTTTGGACCTTCTTGATCGTTTTTCGCCGCTACATCGTGCCCAATCATCCCCTATCGATGAGTATATTGCTCGACTTTCCGCTCGTCTAAGCCGTGATTTGTCTGGACTCTCTGAAGAATTGCATATACGACTGTCCCGCAAACTAGGTCGCGCATCATCTCGCTTACGCCGTATAGAAGAAGACAAGCTGGATCCTAATGACGCTAAGCGTTTCTTTCGCTATGCCAAGAAGCGTCTAAATCTCCAGGTAGGGGTAGCTCCCCTTACCTGTGACGGCCACATAGCTGTGGAAGATGCTGATAAATCAGAAGTTTTGAGACGTCATTTCGAAACTGTATACAAACAGCCTGGCGACTCAAGCTTTGTAGCGACTAAGCCAACAGATTCCTGTCTCAATGACGTCGTATTCACGCCCGAGCTTATCTACACGAAACTGCGTGAAACAAAGAGGAAGTGCAGCCTGACACCCGACGGGCTCCCGCCAATTTTCTTTAACGAATTGGCCTTAGCCCTCGCGGAACCTTTGGCAATGATCTTTACCCGCAGTTTCGAAGATGGAAAGGTCCCCCTAATTTTTAAAGAGTCTGTTGTGACGGCTGTGCACAAAAAGGGACCGCGATCCCTTCCAGAAAACTACCGACCGGTAGCTCAAGGCTCTATACCGTGCCTTATCATGGAAAAAATTATCGTCGATGAAATTTATAACTACCTCGACGCCTATGAACTCTTGGACCCTCATCAGCATGGGTTTAGAAAGGGGCGCTCTACTGGAACTCAGCTTCTCGAGGTCTGCCACGATTGGGCTATTGCGCGTAACAGGGCCAGCCCCATACATACGGTCTACTTTGACTTCTCGCGAGCATTCGACAGGGTAAATCATAAGATTCTTTTATCTAAAATGGCGGCGCTAGGAATTGGCCCTCGAATCCTGGCTTGGTGTCACCCTTATCTGACGGAACGTTCCTTCGCCGTAAAAGTCAGTGACTTGGTCTCGAAGCGCTCCCCATGCCCTTCTGGGGTTCCTCAAGGCTCCTGCCTAGGCCCTCTTATGTAAATAATCTTTGCTCAGGACTTGGGAGTATGTCTTCGCAACCTGAACATAACATACAAAATGTATGCAGATGATTTAAAAATATATGCCCAGATTAGAGGAAACGAGGACCGCCTGAATATTCAAGCAGCCATTAATAGTATTGCCACCTGGTGTGAGCTAAATGATATGGTAATTTCAGTTCCAAAGTGCGCGGTCCTGAAGACAGCTCCCGACAACTTCAAGTATCAGCTAAAAGATTTTCCTATACCTGAGGTAACATCCTACAAGGACCTAGGAGTTACGTTCGATAGACATATGAAGTTTCGGGCGCACATTGCCGGTTCAGCAAAAGCTGCCTCTCGACTAAGTAATCTTATACTAAGAGTATTCTCATCGCAAGATGCCTCCAAATATCTGCGTCTTTATGAAGCCCTAGTAGTGCCAAAATGGTCATACTGTGCTCACGTGTGGACGCCTTTTTACGACAAGGATATATGTTTGCTGCAGCGTATTCAGGACAAGTTTTTAAAGAGAGTTTCAAGAAGGTGCAACTTGACGCGTGACAGAGTCGTACTCCCAAGTGTCGCGGAGTACCAGCGTCGTGTTGACTACCGCGTTTTTAAATATCTTATACGCAATGATCAGATTAATAAGTTTTACCACGTGCGATCAAACAGCCTACGGAGTCGCGGTTCCATTCAACCGCACGAGATAGTCAATGTGGCAGTCGTTAACCACTCATTTGTTTGGCGAACAGCTCGCCTTGCCCGCGAATGCGAGCAATTCATTTCCATTGTTCAACCCCTTTTTTAAATAAAGGAGACATTTGTATTGTATTGTATTGTATTACTAGGCCAAGAGAGCCGGTGTTAGAGAATCAGCAACAACCGATGTGAATAGTAAACATCGTTCAAAAGCTTGTTTGACATCTAGCGCTGCTATAGTAGATTTACTAGATCGTATGCTATGTACTAATAAGAAACTATATTGAGATGGACGTAAAATGAAGCTACCTAGTGCAGTGGAAGTGTTTAAGTGCATCTGTAATAGTTGGAAACATTTTTTCCTATTTATAAAAGAGTATCTTCAGAAGTGTCTGTCTGACAATAACTTCTTTTCAAGCCTACAAGTCATCAAAAGTAATTTACATTGTTTAACTTAGGGGCATACCTGATACATGCAGGGAAGGCGAAATTCTTGATTTGCTTAATGACTGTGTTAAAGTGGTCCAACCGAGTGGTAATACTAAAAATCAAATTTTTAAAATTTAACATAGCCTATATAAACATAAAATAACCTTGCATTTGATATCATTCATTGAAACCTCAGAATTGTCAACTATTTGTAATTTATATGAACTAACTACTACTGCTAATGATATTAATAGTAATCATATTTCGTATCTATGTATGTTACTGAATGAAATGGATGACTCCAAGCTATCAAGCCGTGCGCGTATTAGCCGTACTCTCGTATGCACTTAGCAAGATTGTCTTCTCATATACAGACTGCCTTTTGTTCATTCGACTCCTCCAGAAGGAAATGCGACACCAGTTCGACGACACAGTATAACAGTGTCGTATCCCGTTGCCTGTCACGTGCATCTTCCGATGCATAGTCATCTGGACGCACGTCGCCTTAAGGCTATATAAGCGCCGCTTCTCGATACCTAGCTTATACATCCGCTACCCACCGCGCACCCCGCTACAGCCCATCGCCTTGCGCCCATATCCTACTCCTTGCTGCCAGACGAACGAGCGGAAGTCCAGTTAGATCGATCCGTCCGTCCACAGTCGGGAGAAGACCTACGGGGCAGAGCAAGCCTATAACGGGCGAATCAGTGGGCTCTGTTGCTGATGCTGCTGCTGCTGCGATATATCCGTGGCTTGACCCCGCTGCAATAGACCGACTGCATTGAAACGGACGACAGAGTCAACGTTAGCAGTAGCAGCCGAAGAGAGTATAAGCAGCAACAAGATGGAACGAATCTCTCCTACTGTTCCTCCCGCAGCGTTTCTGCTTCTCTTGAGGTCGGCACAGCTGAAAGTAATTGTTTGTCCAGGGTACGGTTGCTGCAGTTGGCCAGCTCTGAGCTGATGGCCGATGCATAGACCGGAAATGGAAGCGGCAACCGGGGGAGATGAGTGGGAGAGAAGGACTGGGCGGCGCGTGGGACGTAGCTTAAGCGTCTTGACCTGCACCGGGACGCCAGCCACCGGCTTCCCGATGAGACCGATAAGGCCGACGGGCACCATGGCGACGACGAGACCTCCCACCACCTGCAGTAGCATAGCGCGTTCGATGCTGTCCGTACCGAGTGCAGCCAGCTTCACATTCGAGACCCACCTGTGCAGAGTTCACCGGTGTAAATTTTTGCTTCTCAACCACCGCTGCTATGTATGCTAATTGACGCCGAAAGTTTTGATGTCGTCGGTCGTTTTGGGACAGCCAGCCGGATTCAGCTGTTAGCGCTCTTCTCACGATGCCCCCGAACAAGGCTTTATTTTCCACTTGATTTACTCCTTTGCTTTCTTTCTCTCTATATGTCCATCTCTCTCTCTCTCTCTCTCTCTAGCATACACTACTACTTTGTAGCATGCGCATCTACCAATATAGAAGTGATACACGTGTAGATATCGACGATGACAACAACAACAGCAACTGCCGCTGCTCAACTACGGGAAATAGGCCAACAGCGCAGAACTCTGGGGGAATGACACACAAGAAAAGTAAAGCAGGGCAAACATGAGACAACTGAGCATAGATGGGGAGAGCGGGGGAGAGAGAATAAGAGCGAGAGAGTGGAGGGCCAAAATAAGAAAGAAGGGAGAGATTAAACGTGGAGGTATTTCGGGCCGCTCAACCGCTGCCCTCAGTCGACATGGTACGATTAACGTGTCGTTGTGTATTGTTGTTGTTGTTTTGTGCTGTTGTTGTTATTGTTATTGTTGTTCTTGTCGTTGTCGTTGTTCCTACCATCATCATCTATGAACAACGAATCGTCGTCATCATCATCTTGTTATTATAGATAGCTAACAGGGGTCTGGCCGACTCATTAGCAAGCCGACTGTCTTACAGTCAGCACACCCGCGTCGAGTGTCACTGCCCACGTCTTTTATTGACCCGGATGGTCTCACAATTACTTCGCCTCTTGTGCTATACACCTCGATTCCTGATCCTCCCCCTGAGCAACAGTAGCAGCGCAAGCGACGGCCGACATGGAACCTGCTAGCCAAAGGACTGTTTCTAGGTTACCAAGCTAAATTTATGAAACGCTTTAAAAGAAAGGGATCGACGCCGTTTCTCTCAAGAGCCGAGTCGTGTTGATCAAGCGCATATATATATATATATATATATATATATATATATATATACATACATATATACACATATATTGCAGTATTGCTTCTTACCACAGCATGTTCAAACAGGACCACTGCCACAACGTACACCTGTACTTCCAAGACGTACCCAGATTGGCCAATCAATTGGGTTCTGTTCTCTTCAGCTGTCTCCCCCCAATTCTAGTGGCAGTTTGTATTTTTAGATAGCTGTTGGGTGAGGCTAGGTTAATCACTGGTAAATCCCAACTTAATTAGGCCTGCAAACGAACAGCCGGCTACCTACGGACGAGGTCGTTGCGTCTTGAAGATAGGTTGCTCCGCTTCCTGGCTATTTCAAAGCTTTACTGGCCTCCTGCCAACAGTACCGTAATTGGCACGACAACTATATATATATATATATTTTAGGCACCCTACTAAATTCGTAGGGTGAGTTCAGTCAATCACAAATACGCTACTTATTTCTGTAACAATTTATGCAACGTTTTTATATGATGAAAATTGAATGTTGGAAAACTGTTCGGCCACGGCTCGCTTTAACGGTCGAGCAACAGGCAAAAATTTGTTTACCTATAATAGTTTTTCTGCTCCGTAGTAGCTCATAGTACACCACGTGTTTTCTAATTCCATCAGATACACAGAATGTTCTTCATAGTATAAGGGCAAATGCTATAGCTTGTGCGGCACCCATGCATTTGCCACCTTTCACGTATCCATGGCTAGTTAGGTAGAAATAAACTAATCCATGTTACAAAGGTTTGCCACCAAGGCAATCGCAACAGCCCTTTGTGATGCACTCGTAGGTGGCAACTCGCAGAAAAACAGCGTTGTCGCATCAAGATACGCTCAGTAGGAACTGATTTTTTATACTTCAGACTATAACAATAGCAGATGGCCTTTGTAAGAGCATGCGCTTGCCTGCATTAAGACCCGCTGAATAGAGTGGAGCTCAATAAATTTGATGCGTTGTAGCGATCCACCATGACTACTAAATGAACCCTAGTGAAAAGTAGGCCAGAACAGTTGTAAGCTATCCCTTGTCCATCTTATATGCAGAAATTTTTTATACAGGTGATCAGAACTTGTGTCGTATGCATGCGCGTTCTCACACCACTTTTGTGTGACACATGCACTTACATGCATGCGACACAAACGCATGTGCATCTTGTACCACATGCTATGCGATATTTTCCTCACTATAGAAATCTTTTTAAAGGATACTTTTGTGGCCATGACCGAAATGCCATCAGGACCTGGTGCCCTTCTAATTTTCAGTCTTCCCCCACCTCCGAGGTTACCTCTAGTATATGGTCTTGGCTGCTTCGCATGGTATCCAGGCAATGGACGGATGCTAGGGGAACAACATGTTAATTACCCGTTGGCGCTCATCAGGAAGGACGTTTGCTTTCCTTGCAACCCGGCACGCCGCAAATCAGCTTAGAGGACCAGCAAACTCCGTCTAGCTTTCTTTGTTGCGCTCAACTATATGACCGCGCCAAAAAGCCCTGAGGCCCGTAAAACCGAAGGATAGTTCTATGATACGAGCCGCATCCGTGTTGCTGGGCCTTGCCCTGGTGGCTTTTCCTGACCCTTATGCAGCGCTTCCATGCTGTCGCAATTGCCCCGTTCCGCCAGTACTGGCACGCACCAGACGTGCTTTTCTGGCGTCTGCCCGTCTGGGGCGTTATTTGGCGGGTATTCGGGGTGAGGTGTAGAGTCTGGGAAGGCTGAAGGGTGACCTGAGCGCCTAGGCTGGATCGCCAGTTGGCGTCCGGCCTCTGTTGTTTAGGATCGGTAGGTTGGGCAGGCAGAGCAGTCGGCTGGGTGTCCGGCAACCCCGGAGGTTTGAAGTCTAAACGCCTTGGATTCTGGCTGATCGCCCTGTCTGTCCGGTTTCTTGTGCGCAGGAATGCGGGCTAGGTTTTTTCCCGGCTTTGCCTGAACACGACCGTGATAGTTCTGTGTGCACAGGGGTGACACAATACAATTGACAACAGCGTCGATGACTACAATACGATGCTAAGAACAGCAACGACAGATAAGCAACAGGGGGGTTCGAACGGCGACCAGAGGTGCATTGGGTCGTTGTTCAACGAACTAGCAACCAAGACTGCGTTGGCGATTCTTTGCTTAAACTCTTTTTTTTCACAGGGGCCAGGAACAAATGTGCATAACGCACACCCTTTGGTCTGGGTAGTGTGGGACTCTCAAACCCACTAAAAACCTGGTGTAACCCCCTAACCTACATGACCAGGATACTTGAGGTATTACTTCAGTTGTTTGCTAAGACTCTACTATCTTTTCCGAGAACTCAAGCAAACTCGTCCGCAATATTTGAAACTGAAGCTGGTCAGCCACCACGCTCACGGCAATGGTCAAGCGGCCGAACTCACATCAACGGCTGGTAGCTAAGAGCCTAATTGCACTACATCTTCTACTACGACTACTACTACAACTGTTGATATGGAGTTCGACGTAACGCGTTCACCAGGCGCACGTAGCTCACTCGTGCATACGTACAAGGAGTGGTTGTAGCCGATACGTAACAATAACGTTTGTCTGTCTGGCTGACTGTATGATCCACCTATGTGTATCTCACAACCTACCGTGTTGTGTCTAGTAGCGGCCAGTCGAACTAGTTGGCCTGGCCAGCAGCCACGGTCAGACAAAAAAGCTCTTCGTTCAACCGGCTTAAATGATGCCGGTCTGGCCTACGGAGATGGTTTCCCCTACAGCTGCCGGTATGCTTCTTGCTGCTGCTGCTACAGCTAAATCTAGTTCAATTTGACAGACGCTGGCGGTGCTATTCGAGGCGAGACAAAGTCGCTAAACAGCACCGCTAAGTGTTTCGGTCAAGGTGAAAGCCGAAATCATTTCTTGGTCAATTTGCGCACTCACCGTTGGCAGAGGGAGCGATAGTATTTTTTGTTTTCTCTTCCATTTGTTCATTCGTTGAAGACCTTTTTGCAATGACCTTGTGCAAATGGCGGTGACATCTGCCGACTTTTATGTATAGGCCAACCGACAGAAGAAAGCATAAACCAAAGTCGGGACGGCAAAGAGAGAATGTGGACAGATACCATTGTTTTCTATTCTTAAGCATTCGTATATTATATTATTATTATTATGATAAACATACTATATTATTACATATCACCTTTATATCACATTATTATTTTTGTGAGAAGTTAAGCATTGTAAAATGAGTTCTGATCATAAACTACGTTGTCAATTACTCAAAATCTATGTATGTATGTGTATGTATGTATATATACAGTCCCTGAAAAAAATATAGGGCCACCTATTTTTGCCACATTTCACGCATTTATTATAACCAATCGTGTAAATATCAGAGTGATACATGCTCACAGAGTAACAGCGGAGACTTCTATCGACATTTGGTGTCTCGGCTTACTTTGAACCACGATGTTTCCACATTTGGCACAGCTATACCACGAAAAAATGATAATGCCACTAGCAAGATACATGTCTTAACGAGTGAATTAAGCCGACTAACGACGTTTGGGCTCATTTTACGGCACCCAGAAACTATACTTAATACTCAGTGGACTTCCCATTAAGTCGGATAACCTCAAAAGTGCGGTTTGGTATAGTGTTAAACAAATTTTAAATGACGTTTTGCAAGAGCTCGTCCCAAGCCTCGAAAATTGTTTTTTATCGGTGTAAACTTATTGTTCGAGCCAGCTCCACACATTCTGAATCATATTAAGATCAGGTGAGAGTGAAGGCCAACGTAGGACCTCAATGTGACGCTGGTCGAACCATCTTCGGATCAGCCTGGCGGTGTGAATCGGGGCGTTATCGTGTTGAAAAACGAAGTCTGGCCCCCCATCAGCTCAAAATGCGCCGATTGCTCTTTTAGTAAATCCCTATAGCACGTCGAATAAACACGACCGTCTAAAAACGCAATCGACGACTTTGTATGATACCCGACAGCGGCCCAGATCACCACTAAACCGCCACCTGAGTGACGTTTTGACAAAATTCGTTCTTCTTTGCGGACATCGTGAAAATAATAGTTAAATCGATCCGGTTTATCAAAAATAATCTTTTTTCATTCAAAAAGAGCACTCTGTGTCACTCAGTGATCCATGACATCGTATCGTGGGCGAAGACGAGATGAGCTTTCGTCGGTCAGCGGTCAATCGTTGTTTTTTATTGTCTTTTTTCTCGTGAGCCAATGTGTCTTCCTGAGGAAGTTTTGCACATTTCGTACGTTCGTTTGCACATCGGCCGCCGCCGCAATTGCCCTAGCCGGGGGCGCAGAGTTCGACACTTTCTTCAGAATTGCAGCTCGCTTCGTTCCGAAATGGCATTTGAATACCCGGAAATATTTTTCACGGCGTTATTTGTACCTAACAAACTAAAAAAATTACAAATTTATTCACTGCTTGAGTACAACGCGCCAATCGACAGGAAATTTCGCGATTAGAGAGGCCGATGTCCTTATAAGCCTTGATATGGGCCTTTTCGTCACTCATGGGGCGCCAACCTAAGCCTATCGTTACAACAAAGAAAAAACCTCTGGTAGGAGGTCTGCCTTTGTTTCTGTCGAGCCGTGAAATGAGCCCAAGTGCCGCTAATCCGCTTAATTCACTTGTTAAGACATTATTCTTGCTAGTGGCATTATCATTTTTTCGCGGTGTAGCTGTGCCAAATGTGAAAATATCGTGGTTCAAAGTAATCCGAGACCCCAAATGTCGATGAAAGTCTTCGCTGTTACTCTGTGAGCATGTATCACTGTGATCTTAACACGATTGGTTATAATAAATGCGTGACATGTGGCAAAAATGGGTGGCCCTATATTTTTTTCAGGGACTGTATATATATATGACAGAAACAGCAGAGATAAAGGAAGAGCAAGAGGTAGTTTGCGTAGCGCTCTATTTATCACTGGCCCGTTCGAACGTTCCAATGGAAGCAAGAAACCAAAGGTCCCGCAGGATAGGCGCCCATCAGATAGCCCGAATCATCCGCAGAGTTCCACCGAACGCAGGACAGGCGTAAAAGCGCAACAATTCCCACTATGCCCTAGTGACACCTTAGAACTCAACGCCGTTGCTTTGAATACACTTACATTAGGAATCTATTACAGTTAACTGGACCAACTGGGAAGTGCGCCATGTTTATCTGTGGACTCTAGAAATATCTGCGTCTGTCGCCAATTATCACTCTAACCATTCCGCCATATAATTATACCGTGAAAGGCCTACGATGAGCTGTTTTTTTTTAATCTAAATAAATGCAACACTAGCTTCGCTGCAATGAAACTATTGAAAACTGCGATCCCAAGGGTGACCTACCGGCCTAACTGCAACAGCAAGCATTTCTTACAGTTCTGTCTAGCCTCGTTAGTGTACTACCCTTCTCAAAGGACGACACGATTCATATCCGTTCAGTAAGCACGTATATCATTTGCAGAAGTTGGCTAAGTGTCTAAGCGGAAAATTAAAAACAATAGACGTTTACAGTCTAAACTACTTCTTGCTATATGGGAGTGTACTTAATGCAATGTCATAGGTCCGGTCAGTGCAAACGGTCGCATGATTGTTGAGGAAAATGAGAAAGGTGGGCTACTACTGGAATGTTTTCAAAGCATTTACGCATGAGCACATAACCGTCTGTCACACAACAGACCGACCAGGTACTAAGCGATATTGTCCTTAGTCCTACAAGCTAAAGAGCCCTTGTTGAAAAGGTAGCCAAACGCTTTGCGGAAGTTGTGTTAATGACTTGGCTGATGTTCTGAGGGGATCGTTAGAGGTGTTGTGTTGGCTTCTTAGTCTTTTGAAGACGCAGCTCTACCTTTTGGATTCCAGCTATTCATTGTTCCAGCAGCACACAACTAAGCATTGCGCTGCGAGCCAACTAACCAGAGACCCATTAAGTGTAATTAATTAAAGCGTAATTTCTAGTCTTTTTATGAAAGCCGGTTACTACGGACGAGGCTTACCGTTTAGCGTCTAAGGAGGATCGCCTAGGCCGCTAGCGCCATGTTCTTGTAAAGGAACTTCTGCAAACATACAATAGCTTAAGAGACAAAACTCAACACTGCGTCTAGCGGCGGACAAATTCTTATTAATGTGTATATCACTGCGCTAGGAATGGCCTAGAGAAGCCGCTTAACGTTGCACTTACCTTCCAGACATGACCTTCAAGATCAAAGTAAGCGATACCCTCTCTGAAAACTTCAACATACATGTCATATTTACAATAACTGTAACAAAACCTGAATGTAGCATGCAAGCTCTATGTCCTAAAGATGATAAAGAGATTTGCGAAAACCTCATGACATAAAGTTACAGATGTTGTCACGAACAGATGTTCGGAATACTATATTCGAGTGTTTATAACAAAAAATATATGCGCGTCTAATCTGAGGATCCCATAGGTCAGCAAAAAGATACTGATGTACCGATACAGCCTGCAGATACGCATCGTGTTAATATATTCTATAATAAAGTGGCAAAACAGACGGAACCGTGTATGATATTGCGTTCTTTTGAGACAAAAAGCATCCTTTCGGGAAGGAGCGAGGCCTAAAAACGCATACCCATGGGGATTGCATTCAAGGTTGGCAGCAGCAGGGAGAAGTGCAGTCGTAGGCCGAGGATCGGGATAAGACTGGATAGTGGGATTTTATATAGCGGAGTTGGGGAAGTGTGACCGCCATCAGAAATTCAAATAGAGGCCTAAAGAAGCGTAAACTGGCAAATCTGATAAAAAGTACAATTCCGCGCGCACAGGTTCCGCGTCAAGAACAAAACGGAAAGTTCTGATTCAACAACCAGCGTAAAACAGGGAAAAAAGCCAACTAGGAAATGCGTGAAGGTTTTTTTTTTCGGTAATGAGACCGTTTGCGATATTAGTAAAGAAAATGACGCAAGGGGCATAAAACGAAAAAAAGAGAAGGACTGGAAAAGTCAAAAGTGGAAGCTGTTCCAAGGAGCAGAGGAACAAGTGGCTAAAACAGAAAAGCAAACGGCAGTGCGCAGTGGAGACTGGGCGGCTGATTAAGCGTTATGCTGGCGTGCTGCAGGGAGCCGACACCACCCCGAAATAAATTATATCATACAATGGGCCTCAAGCATAAAATACATAATTCGAGCGAAAATGGGTATTTTCTGCGGTGGAAATTAAATACGTTATTAGGACAATTAAAGAGGAAAGAACGCCTAGAAGCAAAACGGGAAAGATATGATAAGAAACAAACATTTAAAGCAAACATTGGCACTGGTATCATGCTGGAAGTCTCTATATGACGAGTGCCTGAAATCCAGTGAAAAGCCTAAAGCGTGGAAAGAGGATACCATTATTGTTATACCTAAAGGAAAAGACATAGAAATATAGCCGGCATCTTAGAGGGGAATTACACTTAAAAGTTGCCTCTCTAAGATATTTTCGGGGATAATATCAGATAGGCTTGAGAATTTCTTCGAAATCAGAAATGCGGTGCTAGAAGAATAGCACGGGTTTAGAAAATCGAAGTTTACCCATACAGTTCTGGGCCAATTACTGTCAGAGATGTGGGAAACTACATCTGGGCCGAAAAGCCCGTTATATATATATATATATATATATAGATTTTGAAGAAACATCTTGAACTGTATATTATACTCAATCTGAGTGAAATATATATATAAATATATATATATATATATATATAGATTTGTGTTTAATAACTTTTCTATTTGCCCTCATATATATATATATATATATATATATATATATATATATATATATATATATATATATATATACATATATATAGATTTGTGTTTAATAACTTTTCTATTCGCCCTCATATATATATATATATATATATATATATATATATATATAGCGAGCACTGCCGAGTGTGCAAAC
This sequence comes from Dermanyssus gallinae, assembly GCA_003439945.1. Lineage (NCBI taxonomy): Eukaryota > Metazoa > Arthropoda > Arachnida > Mesostigmata > Dermanyssidae > Dermanyssus > Dermanyssus gallinae. Next base: position 442,343 of record QVRM01003346.1, read on the forward strand.
GTATTGTAATTGATTAATAAATCATCACAATATCTTCTATATATATTTTTTTTTTTGGCGAGCACTGCCGAGTGTGCAAACTTATTGTAATTGATTAATAAATCATTACAATATCTTCTATATATATATATATATTTTTTAATTGACGTGGCAGAGCAAGCGTGACAGTCGGTGACTTTGGCTCTAGGAGTCGCGGGCTTAACACCGGCGTCACGCACACGACTTTTAAAAAATGCCGATTTTTTTTCTTTACGTTAACCGAAATAAAAAAAAAATGAAATATGTTGTTGTTGAAATGTATATTTTCGCGTCCGTTTGTCTTCAGTCGGCGTCGAAGTGCTGCCGCCCGCAGTTCTTGCGACCAACGTTGCTTCCTTCACCATCACATTGGCAAACACCTCTCGTAACCTCATCCTTCTCCTCTTTGCATACTCCGAGTCGACACATATATCAGTCATACATATACGGCGTACGTATGTTGCGTCATTACAACAAGAGTCGACTGACTACCTCTATCTGTCTAGGTATCTAGGTGAACCTGTACGATGATGATGATGATATGTTGTGACCGAGTGACAGCCGGTGAGGCCGACCCGTCCAGAGCGGAGTGAATCGCGCTCTAGGGAAGCCGCTATGGGGAAGCGACCACGACAACAACAATTACAACGTGGACGAGACCACCACCACCACCACTGCCAGCATAGACGACCATTATCGTTAGACAGAGAAGCGTATGTTCTTGTGGCGCTCAAGTGAACCAGTTGCGCGCGATTCGCTCGCGGGTATGGCGGGTAGAAGAATCATCTTCTCGCCTCCTTGTTCTCGCCTCTTCTAATGAATGCTCTAATCACACCGATCTGCACACACGCGGTACAGAGCGAGCACCCCTTCTGTGGCGGCGGCGACGGGGGTTGCGGCAGCGGGGGTTTCGGCAGCGTTCTCCAGTACACTCGGGCGTAGACACACTCGTCGTAGCGCGTCGTACGACACTGACTGACCCTCCTTGTCCTTGTCTTCCGTGCCCAGAACTCCATCCTATTGTTGTCGAGTTGCGACCGACCCAGCCCATTGGGCCGCCGCCATTGGGATTAACGAGCGGACGAGTAGGACGAGGAGGTAGACGAATCCATAGCAGCCATCGTCTTCTGATAGTGGATAAGGACCGTTGTACGCACGCGATCTATTGTCTGCCCGATCGAACAGTGTGCTGCACGTATGTGGGTGTACAAGCCCCCCCCCCCCTCCCTGAGGATGCCGGCAAATAGGATAGCGACGACGCCGACGACGACAATAGCTGCGACACCAACAGTACACCAGTAATAGCCACAATAACAGTGATAACAACAACAACAACACAAACAACAACAACAACAACAACAGCACAAACACCAACAACAACAACACCAACAACAACAACAACAACACAACAACAACACAACAACAACAACAACAAGAACAACAACAACAAAAACTACAACACAGCAAGAACAACATCAATAACAGCAGCAACACAGCAAAAACAACAACAGCGACTGTAGAATCAACAACAACAACGACAATAGCAGCTGCACCAACAGCCACGGTAAAAAATCAACATTTGTTAAAACGGCAACAGCAGCTGCAGCAGCAACAACAACAACAACAATGGCATCGAGATCAATTACAGCAGCAACAGAGAGTACAACAGAATTCGAAACAACAACAACAACAACAACAATGGCATCGAGATCAATTACAGCAGCAACAGAAAGTACAACAGAATTCGAAACAACAACAACAACAACAACAACAACAACAACAACAATAACAGCAAGCCAACAACATATTAGCGGGAGCAATCAACCACTGCCGCTCTGTGTCAGAGGTCGCTTTGCTGGCTGGAGGAGGCGAAAAAGTAGAAGAAAATGATGCTGCTGCCTTCCTCGCCCGTAATGGGTGGCACATTGGTCTGGTCGAAGGAGGCAAATCGGCATATCTGCTTAAGGAGGTCAAACAAAACCGGGAGGCTGGGACGAGGGAATAGGAGAGAGAGAGACACACACATCCACACAGAGCGAAAGGGGGGGGGGAGAGAAAGAACCGAAACAGAAGGAATCCAGATATGGTACTTAGGCAAATCAGACTCGAAGCTCTCGATTAAGATCGGTGTGGGGGAACAGAGCACAGAGGTTTGTTATTTCGTCTATCTCTATTAGACTAGCCCCAATGGACCGCCGATCGAGCGGGAACGGCAGCTCTCGGACGACCGCCCGCAGCTCAGCTCGTTCAAGGTGCCGCCAGCTGGGTGGTGGCGGCGGCGGCGGCTGATCGAGCCCCGCTGTAGTCAGATAGGAAGAGGGGGAGCTTTGACCACCATGACAGCGCGACAAACGCCGCAGTCCGCCACTGCAGCTGCCTGCGCGGATTTCCAGCGGGAATGATCAGGGCGACGACAAACGTTCACTCCCGTGTTGGCCCGTTGGCCATCAACCATCGCGCATCAGGTGTTGGCGTAGTGTCGACAATAGCCGAAACAACGGGATAGGGGCGGCGCGACACCGACATACAGAGGACGAAGAACATCAGCCAGTGGGTCTATGTCATTATACAGAAAGAAAGACAAAAGGGAAGAGACAGAAAGACGCAGGCAGAGAGAGAGAGAGAGAGAAAGAGAGACAGGGGAAAGTAAGGGAAAACGCGGGAAATCAATAGAAAGAGCATGACGGAGGGAAATAGAACCTCTATAGATCACGAGGCCGGGCAATTCGAACTGTTGCGCGCCGAAATTCTGCCGAATACGAACAGAGTCACTTGGTTGTTCGATTTCGCTTGCGGCTCTCGAATTCGATAACTGGATGGGATGGCCATTGCCGACACACACACACACATACACACATGCACATGCGAATATGCGGCTACGACGAATGCCAAGACAATGATGATGGTGGTGATGGGAACTATAATGACACCTACAGTGCCACACAGAGGACGTTCAAGTCACCTCCTCCCCTCTCTCGCTGACTCTCGGCCGCTAGATCGCACAATTGGCCACTGTTGTTTGACTTGATTCGATCCAGCTCCGGCTATGCCTGTTGTCTTACTCCGGGTCTCGCACCATTCGCCCACCTCACTCATTCTCTCGCTGCCCGTTTCTCTCTTCTTTGAAGACAGACCTGCTGAAAAACTCCACTCCTAATCCCGAGACCTAGATTCGGTGGTGCGACCACAATGACCTCAACGGGGCGCTCTTCCTTTTACTACCTGCTCACATACCAACACTTGTACTAGGCGGGAGGGAGAAACCGAGCAAGGTGGCTCGATAGTGGCAAAGTCATTGCCTTGTGGTTGGGAAGTCGTGGGTTCAAATCCTGGACCGGCCACTCTTAGATTGGGCTTTATGGATTCCAGTTTAGACAAGTAGAGTCTCTGAGTGGACTGTAGTCATAATGATGTTGTCTCAATAAAACACATGGTGCATTACCATCCACTACCCCATGAAGAGGAAAACGAGTGTAAACACAGTGAAAAGGGAAGACACCTTATATATATATATATATATATATATATATATATTAACCATGCACTTGAACATTTTTGGTAGAAATTATGCGGCAAACAGCCTGGGCTTCTTCTCTAGGTAGACAGGATAGCTCCAAGATATATAATACCCAGAAGTCTATCCCTGTGAATCCGACGCAACTGCAATCCGTAGCACTGACTTTGACTCGAATTGCGCTCCTTGTGAGTATCTTTGTACCCGTTCTAGTCGTAGAAAAGATATATGTATATGAAAAAAAAAAAAAAAAAAAAAAAAAAATATATATATATATATATATATAAAATATATTTATATATATATATATAAATATATGTATATATATATATATATATATATATATATATAAATATATGTATATATATATATATATATATATTTATATATATATTTAAAATATATTTATATATATACCTATATAAATATAAAAAAAAATATATATATATATATATATATATATATATATATATATATAAATATATGTATATATATATATATATAGGGCAGTTGTGTATCTATCTTTTTATGGATGTTTATTTCTTCCTAGATGAGAAAGTGCAACAACGTGGAAACTGGGCGACTTTATTATAAATGCCTAAATACACATCCGATGATCTGTCTGTACTGCCTTATTGCTTGCGTTTCTCTTGACTATTTTATATATATATATATATAAACTGCTTTAAATATAGGTAGTTATATATATATATATATATATATATATATATATATATATATATATATATATATATATATATATATATATATATATATATATATATATATATATATATATATATATATATATAGATCTTTGCGGTGTAAACAATAAGCTAGACAACATTGCAGTCACGAAAAACCTATTAGGTGACATTCGTCCTGACGCCTGGTATTAGTCCCACTGGAGTCATAGTAGCCGTTACCTAGATCACTAAATAAACCTGCTTTCACTCTCATTTGTTGCCATCCTGGGTGTATTATATATATATATATATATATATATATATATATATATATATATGAGCTAGGTTCAAATAAAAACGTACGAAATGGCGCCAAGGCTTTAGTTGAAGTTTTTACTCAAAAATAATTACCAGATCCCTGAGCATATATATATCCTACTGCCGACAAATTCCCTATTGACAGAATTCCTGCGGCTGTGACAAACGCCAGTCCTGCATTGGTTTCTCCAGGTCAACGTCCGAGTTAAAGCGCCTCTGGATTTCCAACTGTTCCACCCCTAACCCCCACCATCACTGCCAACATTCGTATTGTAACTCCGCCGATTAATTCTCGCCAGGTCGTTCACGTTGTCGATAAGTTTGGCCGTGATTACAGTGTTTGCCTGGACTAGTCTCGGGTCATCGGTCAAACACTCCCGGCCTTCACGAGGACGGGCACTTCACTTTCTTACTGAATTGTCAGACACCAAATCTCGCCGTACATTTTTGCAACGGGAACGCCACGATGTTCTCACACGCACCGCCGCGTCAATTGGGGCGGGATACACAACTGCCTGTTTCTCTCGTTCGTCCTTCGTTACGCGCAGCCGCCCTAGCATAACATATATATATACGGGGTGTTTCTGGAATATTTTTAAAGCAATACATGAATCGTAGAGCTCGTTAAAGCAAATGTTTTTTTTTTCTAATGGAACATGGTCTCTAAGAAGTCTTGTTTCAGAATGAAAGTTAAATTACTACAATGTGTTACACTGGTGTTTTTGCCCGACTTAGGCGCATAAAATGTGCTGTTGCGAGACAACCTATCCTCCTATACAGAAACTAAGCATGTCGCATGGTCGCTTAGAGGAGAATTTGCAAAAAATGAAGTTCTTTATTGGCTTTCACGCCAAATACCTCAAAATCATTACCATACGACCACCCACAGCGCTCAAAACTAGCACATTTAGGCAAACGCACATTTCGTGACGATCATTTTGATACCAACCTTATGGCAATGCGAGCCGCGGTTGCGAAGCAATTAAATTTTTTTGGCCAGATGTCAAAATTGAGTGCATACAAAAATGACCTAGAGTGCTAGTAGATAATTTATGCATGCACATAATCTCAATTACACCGCAATCACGACTTGCATTGCTATGTATTTGATACCAAAATGATCGGCATGAATTGCACATTTGCCTGAATGTGTTAGTTTTGAGTCGTGTGATTGGTCGTAGGGTTATGATTTTGAGATATTGAACGTGAAGGCTAAAAAATACTTTATTTTTTGCGAAATATTTTCTGAACAATCGTGTTGCATCTTCTGGGCAATATTATATGTTCTTCGGAAAAAGCAGAATTTTCTCGCAAATACGACGGTGTGCTCAGAGTCTGTATAGGAGAACCGGTTGTCTCGTAATTGCACATTTTATGCTCTTACATCGAGCAAAAACACCAGTTACACAAATTGTAGTAATATTACTCTCACTCCGAAACAAGACTTTTCAGAGACCATGTTCTATTAGAAAAAATATTTGTTTTTAATAAACTCTACAATTCCATATATTGCTCTTCAAATCTTTCTGGAACAAAGTCATTTTTGCTTGCATTCAATCTCGGCATCTGGCCAAAAAATCTTAATTACTCCGCAACCGCGGCTCGAATTGCCATAGGTTTGGTACCAAAATGATCGTCGAAATGTGGTTTGCCGTAAATATTTTGAGGTATTTGGTATGAAAGCTAATAAAATAACTTTATTTTTGCGAATCTGTTCTAAACGACTATGTCGCATCTTCTGGCCGGCGTTATATATTCTTCAGCAAAATTTTCTCACAAACAAGACAGTGTGCTTAGTTTTTGTATAGGAGGACTAGTTGTGTCGCAACTGCACATTTTGTGCTCCTATGTCGGGCAAAAACACCAGTGTTTCAAATTGTAGTAATTTAACTCTCATTCCGAAACAAGACTTCTTAGAGACCATGTTCCATTGGAAAAAAAACATTTGCTTTAACAAGTTCTACAACTCCATGTATCGCTTTAAAAATATTCCTGAAACACCCTGTATATATGCATAATATTTGTCTAATTTATTTTCCATCAGAATCATTTCAGGCTTTCCTCATCTTCATACCTGAGTAAACCTTCGTACTAGCACATCATCATTATTCACTTCGTCCGCATGAGGAATATGCAGCCTTCTGTCTTTTGCCAATTAAATAAGACGATGAATAAGGGAAGAAAGATCAAAGGGTCTTACGGGTTTCGGCTTAACGCCGCACACGAGTTACCGTATACGGGTGTGCGTGCGTATACGTTTCCGGTAACTTAACCATAGTTTTAGGATCAATACTACTCTATTAATACTAGAACGTAAAAAAATACAGTCACGTACCGCTGTGGGACGTACGGCCTGGACATACAGACTCCAACACGAAATACACACACATGTGTATGCATAGATACGCGTGCACGTATCTACTATATATATTCACACATCATATTTATTCGCCATAGTTGTTGGTAGTAGGATTGGATTGACACACATGGTTTTCTACGAAATTATAACAATGTCTCGTTCACACGCGCCTGTAACGAGTATGAGTCCAATGCCGAACATATTAGAACATGATATCGACAGATGTTGCACTCACCACAAAACTTACACACACAGTCGTTAATATCATAACATTCACCCTTGAGACACATATCATAATGATAAACGTGCCATGTTACTCTGCACACTAATGGTCGGTTACTTTGGACGGCACGTTTCTGTGTAATTGTACTGGTCAGTAATTTGTCTAGGACTAAGTTTTCTACCAGAGTGCGTTGTCCGCATAGTTCTAGTGCCAGGGTAGCTGCCGCGTTCTTGGGTAATCCCAGCACACGTTTCGCAAAGCACGCTTTTACACGGTGTTAGGTGGGAAGCAATTACTGGGAGACAATACTGGAGTATTGCGGTAATTTTCATCCTGAATATTTTCATTGCTGTGTCAAGATCCACGTCTCGAATGTTTCCGAGTAGCATAATCGCGGCCGTGGCCTTTGCACGCAGTTTCTTGATGTGTCTGCTAAAAGTCAGTCGCGGTGTCAGAGTTACGCCAAGATACGGGAAATGGTTGATCAGCTCAAAGCAAGTACTGTTGATCTTGACGCGATGGTCGGCTGCGGCGTATGAGCCGCCGCGGCTAGAGCGAAGAATCTTTGTCTTAGAGATACTAATTATCAGTTGGTTCTCCGCACACCATTTTGAGGTTTCATTTAAGTAGAATTGTACGTGTTCCCGGGATTTGCCTAAGATGACGAGGTCGTCCGCGTAGAAGGCGCGGTTCTTTGATTGTGCGCAGAAAGTCTGCTAAGCCAGCAATGTACAGTATAATCAGAGAAATGGGCTTGCGGTATTTTTTGTTGTTATTTATTGTTTTTAGAAAATCAAACAAAATGCATTTACGCACGTTCTGCTTTATAGACGGATAGTGTGGGACTCGATGCTGGCTGTTCAGGACTACGGATAACCACAGAAATACTTTTGTAATCCACCACCTAGAAGTAATGTTTAAAAGACAAGTACCTCATTTTATTGAATATCCGCTAGTGGGCATTTTTGCACTACTAAAAATCCAGCTTCTTTCCACAGCAAAAGAGAGCCAATTTTGTCCCGTGCTACTGGTGGCACAGCTAGATCGCCAAAAAACGAAGAATCTGCCACAAACGAGTATGCACGAACCGCAGAGCAAGACACGAGCCAGAGCTTTTCTATCTTTAAAAGGAGCACACAGAAGTACGTCCACAGAGGAGCCCTGTACATGGCAATCAAGATTAGTGAAATATACCAATAAAATTAATTGTGCAATGGGATCGAAATAAAATATTGTGGCCGAAGACATACAGCCAAGAAAAGCACCGGGTCTAGATGCGGTTTTTGTCTTAGGAAAATTCAAGGCAAGGCATACAGCCCTATAACTATGCTTCCCAGACTATCTAAAGCTGCTGAATACATTATCAAAGGACTATTTGTAACAGAGCTAGAAGTCAAAAAGGCACCCATCGTCCTACCTAATAGTTCTTGTATCTATGTACTTACGAATGCATGGACTATGCTGTCACAACTAGGGCAGAGGTCCGTACTGGGACCAACCGTATAGAATATTACCTACGATGAAGTACCTAAACTCTCACATTCTCCAGGTGTCTATTCCGTCGCCTACGCAGACAATGTGGCTCTGATATTTATTGCCTTTGATAAAAATCCACTTAATGGAATAGCCAACGGAGCGTTGGCGGATGTCCGACAATATATATATATATATATATACATACATGGTACCGAACCTCGAATTGACTTCACAAAAACGGAAACAATTATATTGTATCAAATGACCTAAAGTACCCTCCGCAGAACCTAAACTCATTCCTGGCATGATCCTGGATAAGATCTTTACAGAAACACCTCATGTTCGCTTTGCAGCAAAAACTGTTAACGCCTTAGCAGAACTCGAAAAATTCTCCCGCCGACTAGAGGAGATCCAGTAGTCGTCTTTTAGAGTCATGCTGTATGAAACGCACCACGATCAGGGCTAAAATACGCCACTTCCTAATTAAGACATAGGCTTATGGTGCCGAGCGTCGCACTGGCAAGTCGCACGGCGTCTACAGCAGCCATACAAGTCCTTTCTGTCCAGATACCCTGGGTCCTGAGGGCCAAAGATCTATGCCTCTCAATCAACCCCAGGACGAAGAGACCACTAATCAGCAAAATGATACCCTAACCAAGTAGAACCAGTAATGAGAAGTAATCCTGCCGGACCACCCTGTATACTGGACGAAATCAATATTCTCTGTTCTCAAAAAATACTACAGCCTTAACCGTGGCTTCCATTACTATCCAACTGCGCAACTGCTGGCGGGTCACACTGGCTGCTGTTTGTATATATTGAGCAAGATCTGCTTTTTGGAACATACCACCAGAAAGTCCCCTGACATGCCAAGCCCTTGTAGGCGCGCTTCTCAAGAACAATAAGTACAAGTACTGGTCTACTGTAAGAAAACTTGTCTTGCAGAAATTGTCTTAGAAGCAAAACCAACATCTGCACAATACCGAGCTCTGCAAGCCAACCAACCTCAACGCCAAGTTAAAGTGGTCAGGTAAAGTAATCTCAGAAAACAGTACAGCGGCCACCTCCCACAACGAGCAAATAGGACAATTAAATTCGGGTGGGTGTGTGAATCCTACACTACCGTGGCGTTAACCAGGACGCCCAAGGTATGCAATCATACATATTAAAATGCGTTTCATAAAAACTACTACTAAAAATACCACTTGGTAACTCAGAAATGTTCGGAGTACTTCATCCGATATTAACTTCTGTGGTCTGTGTAGGTTTGCATATGGGTGTGTGGGTGTCTGTGTTTGGGTGTGCGCTTACGAAGGAAGGCGCTGACTAATGTTGCCTTTTTGTCGGATGGTTGACCTGAGCGCTTAGCTAGAGAGGACACTGGGTGCTTTTGAAGTTTGTTTGGAGGCCATGAAGTGGTACTAGTACTACTACCACTCAAGTTTTCGGGCTGACCCTCAGCCAAGATGTAACGTCCACGGAACTGTTTTTCACATTGCTTCATAGACGGACCCCCATAAATACAAATGTGCAACGGTGGGGCACGAACCGGCGCACCTATGTGTCTCCTCCGGTTGCGAGGCGCAGATTTAAGCAACCACGCCACTGGGCTCGACACTACTACACTTCTACTGGGCTTGATACTGCCCCTGCTGGCGCCCGCTTCCCGTTGCTTCAGCCGACCGAGTCACTCTGTCTTGGTCGCGGCCGCCCCGATGTACGTCGAATTCAAGGTAAATGGTCTTGCTTGAACCAGATGTTATCCAGACTCGCGCAGCGAAAAGAGATGAAGTCTCCTGCCCTTCTCTTCCAGAGTTCGTCGAACGAAGGCTATCAATCAACAGCTTCTGCTGCAGCAACGGCGAAAGTCGGCACCGCAGTACCTACCACCGAAACAACATGCCCTGCCAGTCAATCAAACGTGTCACTACTGCTTGCCGACCAATTGCCATATATATATATATATATATATATATATATATATATACATATATTCTATGCGTGTGTGTATAGAATTATATTTATAATTAGTCTTCTCTGATGTAGCTCGTTCATCACCTCTCGTAGCACTGCCCGCTTAAACCTCGGTATTCATTTAGTTTACAGAGCGCTTGTAAAACTTGCCTATATCTACGTAAAGGTTGCAATCCCCTACGCTAAGCGTAAGAGATGTTAAACTCGACACGTATGCTATAAATGGTGGACGAAACCCGCAACCCACGATATTTGAAACTTATAATTAACGAACACATTTTACCCTTGTCCGTTAATCAACTGGCCATTTCTCTCATTCTATACTTCTGATAGAGCCAGTTTGTCGACTGGGCGGTACGCCGCATAAAGGCGGTCAAAACTGCTGGAACAATGAACAGCCTTCCAAATGTGCAAATGTAGATTGACGTAACACTGCATGGCCTAAACGTCTCGCACATCACAAAGTCAAAAGGACTAGGCTGCTTTTCTTCATTATACTTTCTGTCTGCATCGCAAGAACGCGGTCCAGCGAAACGTTCACAAATTGGTAGTGGGCAAACGTGTAAAAAGAGCCTTCCGTCCAGGATAAACTGTCTTGAGGCCTTTGTCCTGGATTCGATGTCCGAGACGGGGACTAAATAACCGACCCTTCTTGATGATTTATGGAATAGCTTCAATAAGTATTAATGAAACCCAACTTCGTACTGCGCACATGCTCGTCATACTATAGAATTCAGCACTAAGAATGATTAAACCGGAGGAGATGGACCGCGTGCGTTTCGAATTTAGTAGAACGTCAAACCCGACTATCAAAGTTCCAAGTCCAATACGATCGCTAATTACACTAACAGCAATGGCGATATCAACCGTGCTCCTTTCTTTTACATAGAACTTCTGAGTTACGTAAATAATATGTTTCAAGCAATTGCTCTCTAAATATGCCAGGTCGGGTTGAACTCGCAACCTATGATAAGAGTTGTTTTAACATGGCAGTGCTAAAATAATACTCCATTCAATAGGAGGGTTCGCCGTATATTGCCGAATGGCCTTAATATAATTTTCAAATTAGAAAAATTAGAAATGTGTGAACATTTCGCCAGCACAAGGCAAAATACAACGGTATAGGAAAGTATTAAAAAGTACCAGACACAGCGCCTAAACAACAAACAAGCCACAACGGTATAAGAAAACACTAAAACGGTAGTAGTCGGCAGGCAAAGCGGTATGTAAGTCGTTGATAGATAAGTTTAAACTAAAATAAAAAAAAACAATATTAGTTTAGCACGAATGGGCATCGAGTACATTTCAAATGCATATCCGATGTTCCACTGACGTAAATATTTTCAGTTTTCCAACACTTGGGTCTGAGCGGTTATAAACTGTTACAGAACAACATTAATTACAACTGTTATAGACACGACCTTTAAAACAAGATACAGATATTCGTATGTTCCAAGCAAGGTGGTTCAGCGGCGAAGTCACTAACTTGCATTCTGGGGGTCGTGGGTTTAAGTCGTAAACCGGTCACTGCTAATATGTACATATTTGTAGTACTATGTCACATCAGTTGCGTAAAAGAAACTTTTTTGTGCTCGAAAGCAAAATGAAACGGCAACGCCTTAAAGCGTCGTCAAAGAAGGCGATAAGTCGTAATAAGTGTAAGGAGATAACATAGCTGGAGTTGTGACAACCAAGAAGGAATAGGGGTAAAATCTTCACAATGGACTCAATCTCGCGTGCGCGAATTGTTGATTGTCCTTGAACAAGTAGTACTACATATTGCAAAGAGAAAAAATATAGTTTAAAGGGTAAAATGAATCGGGTCAATCATAGAGTTCTCCAAGTCCATCTAATGCATTCTTACAGAGAACATTCAATCAAATAAGAATTTCTCGTTTGTAGATGCAAAAATTTGAAGTGATAAATTTGAAGTTATTAAATGGTTTTCGATGTAAAGACCGGTGGCGTAATGCATTCGCGTGCGCCTTGCGACCGGAGGAGACACATAAGTGCACGGGTTCAATTCCTACCATTGCATATCTGTATTTATGAAGCGCGTCCTACGAAGCGATGCGAAATTAAATCCGTGGGCGTTATTTGTTGGCTGAGAGTCAGCCCCCAAAAAGTTTTATTGGCGGTTTTTAATAGTTAAAGTCTTCCCCTCTCAGAGAATTGTAAAGTGAAAAAATAATAATAATAATAATAATAATAATAATAATAATAATAATAATAATCTGGGTAATAATCTGGAACAGCACGGCCAGGACTCTAAGTAAGTGTTATGAAACATCCCATGCAAAATTCTTCAACTTGCGGCAGGCTACTGCATATAGAGAATAGATGATAAACAATACCGCTGAGAGTCAGCGTCCCTGCTGCCACAAGCACTGTTGGAAAAACCCTAGATATCTTAACATGTCCGGCCATCGGTGCATTGAAGATATACGAGGTTACCTCATCGTAACGTAAGTTACATCGTACCTCAGGTTAAGTTCTAAGCCCGTAGGGGACGGAGGATAGTCTAGAATTAAAAACAACCTCCTTAAAAAATGTTTTTAATTCTAAACCACTGCATATGTAGTTATGCAGGCGGGGGTTATCATGGTGGAAAACGACTCCTTAACGATTCGGGATGCTGGTCGAAAACGGCTTACTGCAAAACACCAGGTAACTGATAGTGCTTTTCCTTGTTAATCGTTTCATTGCTCTGGATGGTCGGACGACTTCTGAGCCACAGTACGGCTCTTTGATAAAGCATACGAGCGCATAACAGTCGACAAATCGTAAATGCGCAAGTAGTCTCGCGCTAGTTAGATGTAGAACTATCAATATGTTTCGGTATTAAAAAGATATGTCCATAATAAGAATAATCTTCATCACAATAATAAAAACAACGTTTTTCTTTTATTCGCAGTAGCATTGCTATAAAGAGAAAATGTCGAAGCACTCCGGCCTTCCAAGATTAGCGTCGCTGGAACTCGTCGCCCGCGGGCCAATTTTATTGGTGCTGCGTTACGTTGAGTTCGGCGCGTGTGTACGGTCCCTGCCGGTAGATAGGCAAGTGCCTCGTAGTGTTCTTCGGGCGTGATGGAGCATGAAGGAACCATTAGAGAGGCGCAAATCGATCAAAAGGATGTCTCCACAGAACGATTCCCGCTCCCTCCTGTCATGCTTTTGGTGGCTCGGCCCAGGAGGCGACTTGTTCCCCGCCTCTTGGGTAGACCTACGATGCTATTTCCTTCTTTTTTTTTTGTAGGCCTACTGTCGACGCGCGAAATTGGTCTATCGGTCGATTGCTCCGAGGTGTTCAATCAATCCGATCGTCCGCTGCAACGCTGACGCAAACTAGAAGGAGTTTACATGCGAACAAAAGAAGATACATTGTTGTACGACCAACAATAGGTCGTAAGCATATCCATGCCAATACTATACATTTGTACATCTTACGTGAACATTATGCGGCATCTATTTTGCGGGTTTGCCATTGCTCTTTCTCTATTTGCCAATATATATATATATATATATATATATATATATATATATATATATATATATATATATATATATATATATTCATTTTAATTTTGTGTAAAACGAAATAAAAGACAACCAGAACGATTATCACTCAAGCTAGTTGTTAGTTAATCCTATGTATGTATGTGTATATATATATATATATATATATATATATATATATAATTTTTTTTCCGGCAAAGGCTGTCATTGGATATACAACGTGGTAACGCCACGGCGGTGCTTGGTACCTTGTCCAGGTGGTCGACACCAGGCCTGGACCTAGGGCTGATGTAGTTTGTCGTCACGTTCGCTAGGGGACAATTGTTAACCCCATTACGAGTTAAATAAATTATATATATATATATATATATATATATATATATATATATATATATATATATATATATATATATATATATATATATATATAGACGCTTTAGCTTGTTATTAGGCTGCTCGAGGACCCATGATCCTTGAGAAGCGCCTCTACAGGAGCCACCGTCTCGGCACCTAGTCTTTGGTGCCGAGACAGTAGCTCTCGCTCAGTATGGAAAAATACGCAACGTTCGTAGCAGTGCCTTACATCGTCAGCCTCTCCTGAGTTGCGCATATAGCATAAGGGAGAGTCAACTTTACCTAGGTCTTGCTAAAAGCAGCTACCGCGCCCGTTAGCAGTGAAGCAACTGTGTAGGTAAGCGAGCCGTGTTTAACTGTATTTTTTTTAATTATCAGAGAACACTGATTTCGTCCGATATGCAGGGTGGCACGACAGGATTATTTCTCATTTCTGGTCCCACTTGCTCACGGCATCTATTCTGTTGATTCGTATTGCCTAGTTGCTTGTCGGGCATCTTGAAGATAACTATTTTGCTCTTGAGTTCCGGGGAATCCGTCTGTGATATGTAAATGCGTAACAAACTTCCTTTCTATACTAATCTAGGGACATCAATTTGCACTCATTGGGTTTAATTGATCGAAATATGAAAGAGACGTTAGTTATCGCAGTGCACAGCTGGTCTTGGCTGCTTTTGTGAAGATTGTTGTTGTTGTTGTTGTTGTGTTGTTTATATTCTTGTCGTCTTTATTGTTGTCCCCGTTGTCAATATCCATGTTAATGTACTCTCTATTCCGTCACCAGCAATATTGCTGCGACTAACATCAGCATTTTTTACATCATTAATGTGTAGGTCCTCTATATATATATATATATATATATATATATATATATCGCCATAGGGTAGAGCAGATATATAGAGCTGTCGGAGACCCTAACCTTAGGACCAAATGTTAAAAAGGACCTGATCGGATATTACAAAAAAGAGGTTGTCCCAATGGAAAGCAAATACTCAGTAGGTATTGAAGTAGACATGGATTATATGGATGCGTAGGTAACATATATGCTGCCGCTCTAAGCGCCCCTGATATACAAGTCTGACATGTGTATTGATGTATACATGCCAAGCAAACAATAAATCAATCATATAAATATATATATATATATATATATATATATATATATATATATATATATATATTTTATATGTCGGTAATGTAGAGAACCGGAAAATATAGGTTAATGGGAGGTCGAAACTATATGACTCATTGAGCAGCCTGCGCCACAGCCTGATAAATAAAAAAAGAAGCACGCGCTCGTTCCCAGTCCGTTCCCTTCCCGTCACCACACGCCGCTGATGGGAGCAACTCTTAGGAGCATCAGCGGCCGCCGTAGCATTACCCCGCACTACTGATGATATCACATAAAGCTGTCGTCTTGTTCAGCCAGTGCAGTAACCGACCTCACTACTGAAGGCAGACAACTTCGTAGGCGCCATCATTGTATTTGTCATCGTCTTCGCTGTCTTCGTCGTCATTATGTCGTCATCATCTGTCGCACATCTGCCCCTTGCATCCCGTTGAACCTCGGCGGAGCGCAATCGATCGTACTTGCCGTCGTTGAAGTGGCGGTAGCTGCTTTCATTCCTCTCCGTACCAGATACCAAAGGGAGACCGTTGAATCCCTGAGCATTGCCCGTGACAGACAATCCCAATGATGAGGTCAACACTCTCCACCGTCGCCATATACGGGGGTGGGGGGTCTGTGTTTGGTGACTCCAGCATTGAGCCAACTCCAGGCAGGGCCAAATGCATTTGAAAAGTGAACAGGAAAAAGCGCTGAAAAGAGATCGGGCAGAAGGAAGAATGTCGATGATGATCATGGTGGTGGTAACGATGCTGAGATTAGTGATGATGAAAAATAGGAAACGACTTGACAACGAACAAGTATTGCTTCCCTAGCCAGCAAATACCTGTGTAAACATCTATATATATATATATATATATATATATATATATATATATATATATATATATATATATATATATATATATATATATATATATATAGAATTTCTGAGAAATCTAATAGGTAAGGTTTATTGTGCGGGCGGAAAACAAATTTAGATAATCCCCGCCGAGTAATTGTACGCAGACAAGACTCGTAAAGGGAGCGCTTATCGCGGGCCTGCTTGCTGGCCGTCGGAAAGTGATCTTCCGAGTCCACCCAAACGACATCAACCAGATGCTCATAGAACAAAGATGATTTAGCCTACCGTCTTGTTGTAGGGCTACACCTATCAGGAATGCAGGAACGATTTTCCGAATCATCGGAAAATCGTTCGTGTGCTCATTCAACCGCGTGTTACAAACAACATACCTGTAAGAAAGAAAACAGTTGCTATCCGTGCAGGCAAATATCCTGAACATCTAAATATATGTAATCTCATCCGCTGCCTAAATATGGACTATAAATATATCGCAGTGCAATTTTGTGAAGTCATGCAGATATTATGATAATACATATTGAAAATGGTTGCTCAATATGGGCATACCCTGGCGAGCTCTTCGTGCCATTCATACGGTTGTCATAACCGGCTTCGTAAGAGAACCATTCATGCAGAAGTTTTACAGGACAAGTTCGGTACGTTATAGCCAAGCGTAGTGGAGGACTACGGAGTGCTTGTTCGGCTAAAAATATCGGCGCTTCAGCCGACAGTAGAGAACAATATCTCAGACATTTGATATCAAATATCTAATTTTACATTGAATGACCAGCGTTATCGCCGTTGGCCGAATTGGATCGTACTGCTCGATGCAGGTGAACACTTGCTCGAACACGGTGGTGCCGTAAGCCACACGGCCGGCAGGATAATTGAGTTTTTATTGGGAACAAAATACTCCGAACGCGTACGTATCTCACATTACGAGGATATTCACTGGTCTTCGGCATCTTGCTGTCTGGCGCCGTTAGATTTTGGGGGGGGGGGGGGGTTAAAGTAAAGCGTACGCCAACTGTCGCAAGACCGCATAACCGAGGTAGAGCCCAACATTATGTTGTGCATTAATACAAATCGGTGCAACGGTGGGGCTCGAACCCGCGCACCTATGTGTTCCCTGCGGTCGCGAGGCGCAGGCGAATGCATCCACCACGCCACCGGGTTCGACTTGGCTCTCATAGGGGTGCGGTATACATATACATATAATATGATGCCTTCGACCACCCGTACTAGAAGACGACGCCAAGGGTCGGTCGCATGCTCTTTCATAATTTTTTTTTCTTCAATATAGTCACAGTTTATTTATACATTATACACAGCATAATTCTAATACGTAATCAGAGCAGACCCGGTAGACCACTGCCTGAAGGCAGCGAACCTAGCACCGCAGCCGCATTTCCACGTTGCACTTCAATTGATATTCTTTGTAGCAGAAATTCCCCTGCCCTTTTCTCATCCTTCTCACTTGCCGCTCTTTTCCCAATTTCTTTCAGAAATTTTACTGTTGATTCGCCTATGACTCCCATTGTTTCTATTGCAACTGGCTGCACTATAAAAGATGCCTCTAACTCGCGGTACTTCAAACTTTTCCGCTGCTCCGCTAAATTAGCAACAGCACCTGCTGATCTTGAAGCTCGGCTTCTATACGACGGCGCCAGCGTGTCCCACACGGTTGCGTCCCATACAAGGGCCTTTCCGGAGGACCACGGAACCAAGGTCATTCCGTCTGGACGTAAGGCTGAGTCCGCTGCTAGTCCGACTGGCTCCTTTCTGCAGGGTACGTTAGCGGATTGCAACGCTCTTGAAATCACTTCGTTGAGGGCGGCGTGGCGCGAATGTCTTCCGCAGCTCCTAGGACAGCTGAGGCCGTGCTCTCCCGTCGGCGACACCGGTGTGTTGCACAGGGAGCAACTATGGGGCGCACACACAGCCTCCCCTAACCGCAGGCCGGCAACGATGCGGAGTGTTGTGTTGTCCAGCATCGTTCCCAGCTGCGGTGAGGGGATGGCTTGAAGCCATTTTGCGCTCGTATCGTTGAAAGCTGCTAGTAGGCGTGCCTTGCCGAGTGCATCAGCCGTGTTGTCCAGGAGCTTCTTTTGAATGGCTTCGACTACCACAGCATCAAGAGCACGCTGGCGTGTGTCGTCAAGCACCACGCGGTGATATGCGGCGAACTCCTCTTTTTTGGACTCCATGAGCCGTTCTAGAAAGGACTTGACGTTCGAAGGAGATATAGATATAATCAGTTCCTGAAGTGTAGTGATTGAACCCAAGAATGCGGTCTGGGCCAAATCGGTTGCACGTCGTATTCCTAGACCTCCGGCTGTTGTAGGAAGGGTAGCCTGGTCCCAATTTGCCCCGTCCAGATTCAAATTTAACACCCGATTCACGCACTGTCTCAGCTTATCGTCGAATTGTTGTAGAATGTTCTTTTGGGCCGATGCATCTATGCAGCGAAGGATATAGATTAGCCTTGGTGTCGAGAGGCTAGTTCGCATCAAGAATAATGCAGGATGCGCATCGAGGGATTCCAACCTGGAACACCAGAGATCCATTAGCTCGCACTTCCTGTTTAGAGCGAGTTCTGCGGAGGCCGTTGTGAGGAGAGCTCCTAAAAGCTCGATGTTTTCATCAGTAATTGTTCGCAGTTCGGCTGGCAGGCTTTCGCAGGTTTTGTTGCTACATGCGCGCATGAGGTGGTTCTGTGAGAGCTTTGTCCAGGATCACGCACAGGTACTTCACCATGGGTGTGGGTGCTGGCCGAGGCGGCTCCAGTGCTTGGCCGCGGCGATCGTTTAGCCCAAAACATTCTCGACTTCTTTTTTTAGAGCCACCGAAAGAGATTTTTCTACAGGACCACAATTGATTCGATTGACTATGTGGTTGTGGGATTATCCGTCACCGCTAGAGAGCCATAGAGATATACCTGACATATTTCAATGCGTGCAGCAAATGGATTGCCTCCTTACAGAATGCGTAAAATAACTGGCTTTATCGCTTTCTCATGCGTCGTCCGGCCAATTGTTTCGTTACGAAACCTATTAATAATTTGACTGACAGTTCTAATAATTGCACTATTTCATCCCGCAGTTTGTTCAAATTAAGACGAGATATATATATATATATATATATATATATATATATATATATATATGCCGTCTTAATTTTAACGGAAAACAAGCAATTGCACTTTCTGTGCCACTGTCTAGCTTTTTGTTAAGAAAAAAACAATACTATAATGTCTCCGCTTGATTTTTGCGTCTGCGGTGACTATCTTCTCGTTAGACAAGAATCGAAAAATGAAACAAATCCAAGAGTCAGGTTGCTTTAGCGGTCTCAGCAGATATATATATATATATATATATATGTATATATCTTTATATATGTTTATATATATATATATATATATATATATATATATATATACATATATATGTATATATCTTTATATATATTTATATATATATATATATATACATATATATATATATTTTTTTTTTGGCTTGAATATTTTGTAAGGCTAATTACTGCCCGTGTACAATTTTGCATTTTATTGGTATGACCTGATTTTGCCTGGCCTGGACTTGACTCTTTTATATATGCAAGTATATATAATAAAGCGTCACGTCTGTTTAACTTGTATTGGCGTCATTGGCTCTGATCTGAACCGCCAAGCGCAGCAAGGGGGGGACTAGCTTGAAGTCGCTAGAGTTGCTATTGTTGATTTTAGCTACGTTAGTAAATGTGTTATTACCATTTATATCGTATGCACTTTTTGTGTGTTTATATACATACGTCTAGTACTAGTATTGCGATTGCTAACTACCGCACTTTTATTGTTACTCATATCAATGGAAGGTCTTCTGAGTGTTGGTTTGACACTTGCTCTCCAATATTTGGCTTTTATACGAGCACATACAAGCTGAAACAACAACCATAACAACAACAAGAGCGATTGCAACAACAACGACGACGACAACAACAACAACAACGACGACGACAACAACAAGAGCGATAACAACAACAACCACTACAGCAATATCAACAACAATAACCACAGCAACCACAACAACAACAACAACAACAATAGAAGCGACTACAGCAGCATGTACTTCAACAACAACAACAACAACAACCGCAATGCACATCAAATACAAGTGAAGTGAACTGAAGTTGACTTGTGTTGTTCCGTGTCGTACCATCGCCGTCGTCGAATATGATGCTCGTGGTAGAGACGGAAGGAGTGGTAGTATATACACACATAGGAGTGGTGCATACGTATGCTATGTAAATAGGCCGCCCCAGGATGCGGCGTTGTGCGTCGCTTAGTGTCGTCGCTAAGCGTTTTTTGGCGCGCAATTTCGAATGCCGCCCGTCCGCCCGTCTTCGCGCGCACGCCTGCGGTACGGCCGTACGCCAACACTTCCTCGTCACGGTCGGCCGCCGGGCCGCCCTCGGTGGGGCGGCCCTTCTGTCCGTCGTCTGTCAAGCGACTTCGTCTTGTCGTTTGGTGGTGAGCTGGCGCTCCCCGCCAGTTTCCCGCTAACATTTCCTTACCACTCTTACCCGATGATGCCGCCGCGACCACCACCGCCTTCTCCTCCTCCTCCTTCTCAATGCCAAACCCCCACGTATGTCGAACCCCCCCGTACACGCTGAACCTCCTCGCACGCCGAGCGGCTCTGCGGCGGGGCGGAGAGTTCTTGGCTGACGGAACACATCAACAACAACAACAACAACTACAACAACAACCGTAGTAACAACTACCATAACAACAACAGCAGCAGCAACAACAACAACAACAGCCACAACAACAACACCAACAACCGCAACACCAACACAATAATAGCAACAACAACAACACGGTCTGCGCATAGAGCCTGCTGGCTTTGCAGGCCGGGGCCGGGTCCGTTCCGGCTTGTTGCACATTGAACGAACGACAGGAAACGCGGCGTCCGCAACATCTCATTTCCATCTATGTAGTTCTGCCACCGCGGCGAAAGCTGCAGTCACGCCGACAGCCGACAGCCAAGTTGAACAAGAACGGCGACTTCGAGCGTGACAACGATGTCCCGCTGAGCAACGGCCACAGTGGCAGCGGCAGCAGCGGCGGTAGCAACAGCCCCAGTAACAACAGCCCCAGTCGCCTCACCGCATGTTGCCCGATGAGAGACGCGGGGCGAGACCGCTTCAGACACGGCCACAAAAGTGACTCTGGCACGCAACGTGTGGTTTTGTCGCTCGGAACGAAGAATCATTTTGCATAGAAATAATATCGACCGACCGGCCGGCCGGCCAACAATGACCACAAGAACCACGATGGTGGTGACGTACGTGCCGTTGTACGTATGAGATGCACGGAGCACGTCATCGTACACTTGTTACATACACATATACGCCGCCGCGTAGCTTGGCAACAGTCGGCGACAGTAGATAGACGCCGGAAATAGTCATCGGCGTTGGCCTCTCAGCGAAGGGGTGGCCTTTGGTCTGGCGGCCAGCGGTCTGTCACGGTTTTTATTATATATATATATATATATATATATATATATATATACATACATATACATATATAATATACCTCACCATCAAGTACCATCTTAAGCGTAATCGACACTAGTACATCTTCATCGTCATCATCACTCAATCCAGCTAATTGATCTCTTCGTGGCGTTTCAAATTAACAACGTCACCGCCAGTGTCAGCTGTTTATATACATTCCTTAAGGGAAAGGGGCTAGTTAAGAAGGGATCGTTCCCAGTCATTAAGGTGTCGTAGTCTAAGCGACAACGCCGCTATCTACGCACTTGACGAACCGGGTTTATGTCCTATATATATATATATATATATATATATATATATACATCATAGACGCCATAAATTAACAGGAAGCGAGCAGAGCTTGAAGAATCTGGATCAAACCTTCATACCTCACAATTGTAATAACTAAGCACTAGAATAAAATACTGTGAGGTTTATTTTTAATCGATGTTGGGATGTTGGATAGGTAGGTACATACATACATCGATTTATTTTTAATCGATGTTGGGATGTTGGATAGGTAGGTACAAACATAAAATACAACATAAACATTTCAAGATGTTCAGGACCTGTTTTGCTAGTCGGACTACTGCGTGGCACTTACTACGATGATATATTTTGCACACAATCTGTCACAAATGATAACAAGTGCATGTGCTACTTGGATTATGGATGCCCTTAGTCCGACAGTGGACGATGAAATCCAACGACTGCGAGACGTGCCACTCTATGTCTGTTCGTCTTGTCAACTCCAACCCCTTACCTTGTAAACGTTATACCTGTGTTAAAAAAAAAGTTGGTTATTCGCTGTCTAGTACCGCTAGATGCGAGACATTTGGTTAGTCAATCGGAGCTAATTGCTGTATTAAGCAACTGGTGCTGTTTTTATATTGAATACGTCTAGCGCCGTCTTGAATGAAAACGTCTGATGGCTCAAACGTGTCATTGACGCAAGGTTTGCTTTCTATGTATTTTCTTCAAAGGGCCTTGATTGAGGAGTTCGTGTGATGCCTTGATATATATGATATATGAGTTGAGAGCTACAATGCACAAGTGTATATATATACAAAACATATATGTATATATGTATTTATACCGGGACTACATTACATTGATTGATTACAGCCAATCAAGCGTAATCAAGTGCAATTATTACTTCCGGTTTCGAAATCGGACAGTGCGGACGTGTTTTTTGTAGGTCTGTGGAAAAGATCTTAGGATCCTAGTACTAGCCTGATTTAGTGAACTTTGTGATAGCAGGTAGGTGCACTGACTTGCAGTGAATGGTTGAACATCGATATTGTGAACATTAGTGGCATTTCTGAGGTGAAAGGCCGAAGTGAAAGGTTTGGCGCCAAGGAATGCGGACTTAGGACTACGAAGCTCCGAAAGAACATGCTTCTCGTGTGAGTGCACCAAGACTAATCCATAGAGTGAGATACTGTAGTGATCCGTGAAACTCAGTGGTCATATTGGTGTTTTGTACGTGGACGTGCGGCATAGCGGCGTGAAGCTAGACCGCTGTGAAGCTTAAATGTTACTTCTTCTGCAAGACGAAGCGAAAACGAAACTATTCGAGTAGCGGGTGGGAGGCTTCGAGCGGCCCGCTGAGTACGGTCCTTATATAGTTCAATGTTATAAGTTAGCGCAGTATAACATTGAACTATATAAGGACCGTACCACATTGTACTGTCTAGTACACCGCAGTGTGTATATATAAATATATATATGTGTATATATGCATAGCATCACATAGTACAGCAGCGCAGATATAAATACGTAAACCACAAAAAAAAGAAGAAGAAGGAATGGATCCTGTTAAGGGTCCGGACAGTGTGCCTCAGTCCCCCGGCCCGGCTGTTCTCACAATAGACCCAAACGAGCTGGAGAAGAGGGTAGCGGAACCGGAGACGGAAAAAGACACGGGCTCAAACAACGACTCGGAGGACAAGGAGATAATGTCTGCTGCAACGCCGCAGACTCAACGAAAGAGAGCGGCAGCAATGGCGATTTTGCCAAACGATGCTACGCAAGGTGTGACAGGTCGAACCGTAAACAGCCAAAAGGCCAAAGCGGCGAAGAAAACGCGCGCCGAAGAGGGCCTGCAGGATAGTGCAGGGGGTTTGAGTGAGCTATTGAAGGTGGTCAAGCAGCTTACGGCGCTTAAAGAAAAACATGCCACTACTCAAACGGACATCAAGGCTGCGATCACTCGCCTCGACAAATGCACATAAGAGCTTGAATTGAAACAGAAAGCTAGTGAAGCAGAGCACGTGAGTTCTATTAGGCAACTAAAGGAAGCCAGCGCCGAACAGACGGCACAAGTGCAAAGAATCACGATGCTGGCTGACAGATGGAAGGCAAAGGCAGAGGGTCTGGCCAAACAGGTTGAGGACCTAAAAGTACAGCAATCGGCTCACTTAGAAAGGTTTCTAACGCCTAAAAACCTTATATGCAATACGTGCCAGAAAAAGCTAGATAAAGAGCAGCTAGATCTACAAACGGCTAAGCTCATCGAGGAACAACTGGCAGCGTTGCCGTCGCTTGAGGACGCTACCCAACTTATTCGACAAGACTGGCCGGAAGCCACATTCAAAGCCGCCCGCTTTTCGAATAACAGCATTGTAGCGTCGCGAGACGTGCGGGCAATGCTCATTACAAGAGAGTCAGAAAAGGACCGGGCTGTCCTAAAAAAACTCGCCACCCAGTTCCCGCTTGCTGAGTCGGCGTCCACCCTTCGGGCGGGAAGTGTGGCCGTTCTAACAAACAACGAACAACTGGAGCTAGTTGGCACCGACCTGGAATCTGGCGAGGACAAACCGTCGTCTCCTAGTAGAAAAACGCGCACTCTGGTGATCGGAGTAACAGGCCCAGAGGTCTCTCCACAAGGGTTTCTGCAGATACTCTGCAAGACCCTTGAGAGGAGCCACGACAAGACAAACTTGGAACCAGTGGCTCTCTATATATCCCAGGAGTTGATTGGGACATCGCTCCGAAGAGCAACTGAGGCCTGCTGCAGGCAGGTAGGCTGCTCGGCAGACATCACAAACGAGGGACAGCGAAGGCCCAAGCCAGACGTAGGTACTACCGGCCCACGGAACGCGCAGACTGAAATGATGTCAGTGAGAATCCGGGCGAAAGAAGGAACCTCGGCAAGTGAGATGCTTGACAAGATCCGTCCGCTTGTCGGAAAGCCTGAAAATGGTGTGCGAATCGGCCCCGTTAGAACCACTCGTACCGGAGACCTTATCCTCAAGATAGCGGAGGAAAGGGCTGGCAGCTCCGCCACCTTTGCTGCTGTACTACGCCAAGGTACCGGGGGTGAGGTTGATACCAGAGTGGTCACTGGCCCTACTATGACGGCTGTCCTGCGCGATGTTAACCCTTTCATAAGCGCGGAGGCCATTAGGACAGAGATCCGGAAGACCCTGAATCTTCACGAATCGACTCATATGCGCACAGAGGCTCCGCGACCTAACAAGAAGGGCAGCTGGCAATGTCTAGTAACGTTGCCAAAGCAGGATGCGCGCAAGCTCCCGGCGAGGAAAACCTTCAAGTTAGGTGGCTTCAATAGCAGGCCTGAGGAATGGATTACCCTGCCAACTTGCCATAACTGCCACGACATAGGGCACACAACCAGGGAATGCAGGAACAATAAAGCCGAAAGCCAGATATGCTACAGGTGCGGCGACGCCGGACACGTCGCCCGAAACTGCGAGACCGAAGCCCCCAAGTGTTACGTTTGTGGAAATGTAGGTCACCGCGCCAGATCTACTGCATGCCCCAGCTACCTCCGAATTCTGACGGAACGGAAACAAGCAATACATGCGGCCAAGCAGGCAGCACAAGCTAATAGAGGTGGCAAAACTGAGTCGGCCGCTCAGGAGACAGAGACCGACCAGCAAATCTCCCCACAAGCAGAAAAAGGAGAGCAACTGACTGCGGAGCAGAAAAAAGCTTCAAGGAAGGACGCTCGCCGGAACAGGACAAACTTAGAGGGATGGACGGAACAGGGTGCTCGAGGAGCCGCTCGGTTTCAAGACAAGGACTGACAAACCCTTGCCAACCAATAAAAATGGAGACCAATGTAATTCAAGTTAACTGTAATAGGAGCAGACTAGCGCATGACATGCTAGAGGAAATAGCAGCTAGACGCAACGCAAGCCTCGTTTCTATCAGTGAACCAAATAAAAGTAGAGCAAGCACTCGAGCAGGTTGGTACAATGATCTAACGCTTAGCGCTGCTATCATTAACACCGGCTCGCTACCAATAACCAAACACGGAAAAGGAGCAGGATACGTGTGGGTGGACGTAGCCAACAAGTGGAGACTGTACTCATGCTACATCAGCCCGAACTTCTCACAGGAGGAATTTGAAAGGTTTCTCACTGAACTCGGAGACTCAGTACGCGACACCAGTAAAGGATTGAGAACCCTACTCACGGGCGACTTTAATGCAGCCAGTGAAACATGGGGATCAAAGAAAACGGATACAAGAGGAAGAACCTTACTCGATTGGGCAGCTAGTCATGACATATACGTACAAAACAAAGGCAAGGAACCTACTTTTCACAGGGCAGGCCAATACTCTCATATTGACTTAACGCTTTGCGATGACACGCTGGCTTGTAAAATAACGAGTTGGAAAGTCCTCACTGAAGAAGAAAACCTCAGCGATCACTACTGCATAGAGTTCAAAGTAAAGGCGCGGACACCCAGGCCACCCCCAAGCATTAAAGCTCGCTACAGGATATCCGATGAGAAATCCTTTAGAGCAGAAATCAGCAATACAATTGCCGACGTTGGACTACCCCAAACCCCAGAGGAGCTGCAAGAGCTTCTAATAACGGCATGTGCTCGAGCTACAAAGCCCATACATCCAAAGCGGGCGAACTTACAGCCAAACTACTGGTGGAACACGACCATTGCGCAAAAGAGGTCTGACTGCAACAGAGCAAGGCGTAAACTAAAAAAGCCACACAAGACCTTAGAGGATGAAGCTCAAGCTTTGGTTAACTATCGAAAATGTAGAGCCACATTGAAGCAAGCAATTATTGATAGCAAGACAAATAGATGGCGCAACCTTCTCAAGGAAATTGATGGCGATCCTTGGGGGAAGCCCTACAAGATAATAAAAGGGACTAACGCACGAAAGCCCAGGGCTGTGCTCACAAAGGAGCAAATCAGCCAGGCTTTAAACAAACTCTTCCCAAAACACGCTCGCTTTGACAGGGAGCAATATAACACGCCAGAGGCACCCACAGGAGAAGGGGACGAGCCCCCAGCGATAACGGTAGCAGAGGTACTCAAGGCTGCGGCGAGACTTAAGCCGGGAAAGGCCCCAGGACCGGACGGCATCCCGTCCCTGGCAGTCAAAGTACTATTTAAGGAGTATCCAGATCTGGTTGCACAGGTGTTCACTGCAGCAACCAGAAAGGGAACAATACCTGCAAACTGGAAACAAGCTGAGGTTGTCCTTATCCCCAAAGACAACGGAGGATTTAGGCCTATCTGCCTCCTGAATACCCTGGCGAAAGGGTACGAGGCAATCACTGAAGAAAGGCTTAGAACCTTTGTAGAGGAAAACGGACTTCTTT
This sequence comes from Dermanyssus gallinae, assembly GCA_003439945.1. NCBI lineage: Eukaryota > Metazoa > Arthropoda > Arachnida > Mesostigmata > Dermanyssidae > Dermanyssus > Dermanyssus gallinae. The sequence continues at coordinate 469,898 of QVRM01003346.1, forward strand.
CGGACTCCCAATATGGATTCAGGAAAAAGCGGTCAGTTCTCACTGCTGTCCATCGAGTTACGGACAAGGCTGACCTTTTACATAGCTCAACCATTTGCACCAGAAAACTGTTTCTGGAAATACTTCTAGATGTCAGGAACGCCTTTAATAGCCTCCCGTGGAGGACAATACTGGACACGCTAGTGAGGAAAAAAGTCCCACATTATCTTGTCAAGGTCATCTCAGGATACCTGGAGGACCGAACTGTTTTCAACGGTGAAGTGGAATTATCAATGGCAGCAGGAGTTCCACAGGGCTCGATCCTGGGTCCTCTGCTCTAGAACCTAGCGTACGATGGCGTACTCTGCCAGGATAACCTTCCACAAGGAGTAGAGATGATCGCGTACGCGGATGATCTGGCTTTCACAGTTCAGGCAAAGACTGCAGAAGAATTGGAACTTAATGCTAATAAAACACTAGAGTCTACGAGGAGATGGATGGACGAAGCCGGCTTAGCAATCGCTCCGGAGAAAAGCGAGGCTATACTGCTAACGGGACGGAAGAAGGTGAGTCCCATCAGACTATACCTGGCAGGACAGCAAATAAAGCAGGTCAAGGAGGCGCGGTACTTGGGGATTCGCTTGGACAAGAGCCTGACGGGCCTCGGCCACCTGAAGATAACCTCGGCAAAGGCGGCTAAGGCGGCTAATGCAATTGCAAGAATTCTACCAAACATTCACGGACCAAGAGAATGCAGACGTAGATTGCTGATGTCAGTGGCCGAATCTATAGCGCTATTCGGGTCTCCAGTCTGGCTCAAGGCTTTTTTGAAAACAAAGAAAGCGAGAGGGATTCTTGGAAGCACTCAGAGAGTGGCGGCTCTCAGGATTATCCAGGCGTATCGCACCGTTAGCACAAACTCTGCTCTCGTGCTGGCCGGAGCTCTTCCCTGGGATCTAAAGGTGGAGGAAAGGCGAAAACTCTGGGAAAACAGCTCGAGCAGCAGTAAGGAAGTAGAGAGAGAGAAGTCAATGGAAGCATGGCAAGCCAAATGGGACTCCATTCCTTCAGGAGCACCGGGGCACACCCTTCGATCCCTCATCCCAAACATCAAACAATGGATTGAGCGACCGGGGGGAGAACTAAACTATTATCTTACGCAGATCCTCACGGGACATGGGGACTTCCAGACATACCTCTTTCGAATCGGAAAAGCTCCCTCATCGAGCTGCGTTTATTGCCAAGAGGGAACGGAGGATGACTCGACCCACACTCTTATAAAGTGCCAGGCACTGGAACAGGCTAGAGCCACAGCAATTGCCAAACTAAGGAACAAATGGACCAATGAGGGAGACGGAAGAGGAGCAAATATTCCAGATCCCCCAGAGGAACCCTTAAGGAGTTCGTAGACTACATATGCGGTACGACTTCTGGGTGGAAGCTAGGAGCAGCTATGGCTACGGAGGTAATGAAAGAGAAAGGAACCCTGGGAAGCTCAGGAGAGCAAGATTTCCGTCTACTGCACCAGAAAATCACGTTAGTCCGAATGATGCGGCTTCGCGGGTGTTAGTACAAGACACGTCGAACGTTGGGGAAACCCGTGAGTGACCCCGGCCAAATGATCCGAGTGGCACTCGCCACTTCTCCTGATGGCCCATAGTACTGTTCTATGGAGATCTAGGTCATCAGAGAGTGAAGCTTAAGGGGGGAGGTGCGTTTAGTGGGTATGGGTCTCAGCGGGCTAACACCCATCCGCTGGGGTCGAGTCCCACACTGCTCGAATGGAAAGTGAGATCTTCTCATTTTATACTCGTAGCAATAGTACGTAAAAGTATTTAACCCTCCTCCATAAAAAAAAAAGTGCAATTATTACCGCAATTATGCTTTCATTTGTTAGTAGGTCACCTTACGATATTTATGTGGTTTTCTTAAAGGAGACATTTATTCTTATTATTTTTCAATGCTTCTTTATAGTTTCGAATAATCATCCGTGAAACCACAGATTGACAAGTGTAACGTATGGCAACTTTTTGAGGTTTATGTTATTCGCTGCCGCAGGGTTTGTCGCGTTCTACATCTGTATACCTATTCGCACGTGATCCTTAACGAACGTTCCTTTGAAACAGTATTACGTTCGCTTGAAATGGTTTCTAGATCGCCCAAAACTACTAATTTCCTATTATTATTAGTATGTATTAAATCAAATCTAAAACATTCCGAGTCTGGACACTCTTCGCGTAGGGGCACTTAACTGTACACCATGTGTCGGCCTTAAAGCTTTTTATACATGATCCTAACGCGGGACTGAGGCCGCGTTGCCCCGTTGCACATCCAGCGACAGACGCTGTCTGAGAAATTCGCCCGATTGCCTATCACCGCTGGCTAGACCTAGTCGCTTCCCGACTTTCTGTAGCAAACCGCGAGTGGACGGACCCGGCCCGCCAAGTGTCTCGAAGGCAAGTGGGTAAAACCCGTACGGGTACCCGATGTTCTAGTATTTTTCTCACCTTGCCTGCCTCGGCGAGAGCTGAAGCATATCCGGCCTGGGCCGCGCCTGCACTAACCATTGAAGGGGCTAATGAGTCAGTAACTGTCACGTCCCAAACCAGCATGCAACCGCTCTCGAACGGGGTTAAGGTCAGACCGTCGGGTCTCTTCCCGCCTTCCCTCTTCAGTCCGACGGGTTCCAGGACGCACGGTAGGCCACTAGAGCGTAGGGCTCTGCTGAAGGTTTCGTTCAGGGCTTGGTGTCGGGCTCGCCTACCTGCGCTGACGATACAGGATAGCCCGTGGCGTCCATCCGGCTGGACGGCGTCACCGCAGAGGCAGGTATGAGCGTGCACAAGGTCCGTCCCCAAACGAAGTCCCACCGCGATTCTCACCGACTCGTCATCTAGGAGTGTCCCGATCCGAGCGCAGGGTATGGCGTGGAGCCATGCGCCCGCCCCTTTGGAGGAGACGGCGCGCAGCCGACTTCAGCTTGCCATTATGCATTTCCATGCTAGAGTAAAAGGACAGTTGTATCTAGGTGGGTTAACGAAATAGAACTTACTGTCTCAAGCACAGTTGTTAGGCGGCCCACCAATAGGTGCCGCTTTAAGACGATCTGCCTGACACGGTGATGTCTAATCCGATGGATGCATAGGTCCGATGGAAATGTTTGGAACCTACAGCTATTTAGTAATTGCATATATGGCAGTGCCAATATTTTATTGAATTCTCCGACTATTTTTTCTTCTGCTATTTCAGCAGTCTCCTACGATAGGTATCTGTCTGCTGGAATTGTCCGCGGAACTCTACAACAAGCTACCTAACAGGCATTTACATGTAAGTTATTTGTATCTACTTGCCTACGACTCATTTGCCACATGAGACTTCCACTGTGTTTTCTAACGTCCTCGGCTGCAACAGTGCTCAGCTGATTAAGTTGCTAAGATATTATGATGATCAGCTGAACGGTTGCCACTAGTTTAATAGTGATTAGTTTAATAGGTTATTCCTCATCATATTCTTAGCTAACGTCACCTGCAATGGTGCACTCTTGTCCATTTAAAATGCTGCGCGTGATAAAGTGGGTTTTGTGTTCGTTAACGCGGACGTACGCCTTCCAACTCTCTTAGAAAATATATAAATATACACATAAATGTAGTCAACCCGTTGACGAATTAGCCCAGCACGGGTTATTGTGCAACATGAGTGCCTGGCGACGTGCCAGACACGCCGGTACTAACGACACCCTTGGGAGAGCGCTTCATTTCAATCAAGCACAAACTCTTACCCCCCTCAGTAGGGGCAGAATGCTTGTCTGGGACGCTACACTTAAAAGGTTACCCACATGAGTTTCAATCGCTAGCTTCGAGACTTTGGGCGGCCTTCACTCGCAAACTCCTTCACACGGTCGGTGAGCAGCTGAACCTCGCAACGGGAGCCAAGAGATCTGCGGTTTTCTTGAGACAACGCTTCGACCTCGACGCCCAGCGCGAGAACGCGGCACTTGTCCGGGGCACGCTGCTGAAGTGGGTTAATTCACCCACTCAATACGAGATTGAGTAATATTCCTTGAGTGGGTTAATTCACCCACTCAATACGACATTGAGTAATATTCCTAGCGCACACGTTCGCGGGAGACAATTGTCGCTCATATAAAAAAATATATGTATGTATTTATATATATTTACTTGCGGCAGTCAAAGTGTCAGCTCATACAGCACTGGAAAAATCGTTTAATGCGTAAATGACTTTTTTTGGAACCTTCACAGCATATTCCCAAGATATTATTAAATTTTCTCATTAATCAGATTTCTCATTAATTACCAACCAATCATACGGTTTTCAATATGTCCGCCTTTGTAACCTTGCGCAATCTATCAACAAAGCCTCTCCGGAAGGTTTTCCAACTCTCCGGAATAATACTCTATAGAACTTTTTCCCAATAGCTATATCACGCCTTCCAATTCGACTTTTTAAGCTCGTGTATTTCTGCATCTTTTACTTTAAAATATCTCAGACAGATAAATTCCTGGAGTTGAAGTCAGGCAAATATAGGGGCCAGTGTCCTGAAGAAATTTAGAGGCTGGTGTCCTGAAGAAATGTCGCACGTTGTCGCGGAGCCACCGTTGCTTCTCTGTGGAAAGGCGCAGAGTTCTGTGTAAGTTGTTACCGGAATGAGCTTGCGCCTAAGTCTCCATGCAATCCTCTATTGCCAATTGACAGCAACGGGAGCCATTTACTTTTGTTTTATGCAGGATAAATATGAGAAGGATTTGGCCATAGAAAGTTATCCCAGACCAACCACCATAACAGACTCCGTTCCCTGGACCCTGGTTGTTTCTGAGCATGTTGTTCACCGGCTTGCCGCTCGTTCGAAAGTAAAATGAGCCTGAAAGTCCCTGAAAACGATGTTGGATAGTTCGCGTGTCCATTCAGCGCGACAAGGAGCAAATATTTAAGGATGCGCCGCCAGCTTTCCTGCACTCTGTCGAGGTTGGTATTGCAACAGACGTCTCGCGGTCGGCGTTTGCCAACGTTGAAGTTGCAGTACAATTTGCGGCACACATTTGGCACCTAGCGATACTGCCTGTCTCTGTATGCATTTCTAGTGGGGGCAACACAAATTGACTGAACGGGTGTCAACCCTTTGACAACCAATCCAAACGTGGCACAAGTACGCTCGTTGCAATATATATATATATATATATATATATATATATATATATATATATATATATATATATATACATACATATATATATATATATATATATATATATATATATATACAGATCCGTAAAGGAAACCACTGACGATGGTGAATGTCGAATAATGTAGTCTATAAATTTGTTCAATAATTATGTAGATTATAGTATACCACATAGATTTCGCTTGAGCATGCTTCTCGTAAACGCAATATACTTGGTGTTTGCATATGTATTTATAGGTCTGTTCTGTCTAGGGTCATCAAGTAATGGTTCGTAAACATTTTAACAACAAAAATATCATGATTGCTGAGTAGATGCTGTACAATAGGCACTAAAGTTAAATGAGGGTTTTTCTATAGACGACAATTCTCAAATGATAGTCGTTGCGAGCGAATGCTTGTAGAATGTTTTCCCAAGACTTATTTGCTAATCAAGTAGGTGAAATGGAACTATTGATAAGGAAAACAAAATTTGGATGTACTACCTTTTCCGCCAACTATCCGGAGCGCAATAATGCTTCGACTTGAATAATGGAATTAAATCGTGTGCTTATGCTAACAATGAAGTTAATAGAGCAAAATCTGATTTCTCAGTCTATGAGGCCCAAGAGTTCAAAACATTGGGGATGTCAAATATATATATATATATATATATATATATATTTGACATCCCCAGTGTTTAGAGTCTTGGATATATATATATATATATATATATATACATATATGTATATATCGGACAAATCGCTTTAAGAACGCTTTTTCCAGGGCCGACAAAACGAGCGGGCAGTCACGTCTGCAGGGAACCCTGTCTGCTTGTTTCCGCTTTCCCCGTCGCCTGCTGACAGGACCTGTTAGTACGATCATCGCTGATGCGACGACAGCCGGAACGGAAGGCGGAAGACACAGAACGCGTACGCGAGAACAAGAGAGCCAGCAAGAGAGAGAGAGGGGAGAAGGCGAGGGGAAAGGAGGGATATTTGCGAAGTGGAAAAAAGGGGAAAAAAGGGTCAAAGTCAAGCGGCTCCACCCACCCAGCGGCCTCGAACGATCGTAGATAACGGCGCGCACGCGTGTCGCGCAGGCCAGTGCCAGTTCACGCCACAAGGCCACAAGCGACACAATGATGTGAGACGCCGAGGAGGACAAGGAACGGGACAGCGAAAAGTTCGTTGGGCCGAAACAAGACGAAACAAAGTTCTCGCCATATCCATCACTGGGGAGTGTGCGACGACTCTAAGATCTCATCGCACCCATCATCATGATCATCATCCGCACATCTCCACATCCGGGCCGTCCAGGCTGACGGAGGACATCGGCACGTCTTCTCGGAGAAACACTGGCTCAAACCAACTTAACGTGGCTTAGCGATTGGCACCGGCCCCTCTCTTCGTCTCCTGTTCTGCCCTGCCCTTTACCAATTGCTGGCCTGGCAACCAGTACGGCGCGAATGACCAATCAATTACTGAATTCATCAATACATGACCTAACAAGCATGAAGCTGCCAAAAATGTCTGACTAGTTAGCAGCGACTGGAGTGTGTTTCGCCAGCAAGCATGACTGACGCATGATTTCTGCTACTTTGAGAAAGGAATAAATGATTAGAGGACCCTAAAGTCTGTTTGCTACGGACGTGGGTCCGGTGTCTTTCGTAGTTCGGCATCGACAAGGAAATGTAACCCTACGCCGTCTGATTGATATCTGTGCCGTGTATATGTTTTTTGCTGTTTCTTCTATAGTCTGTTTTTCTTTGACTAAGTTTGCAATTTTAGTGTTGTTATTTCCATTGTACCCATTTTAAAAACGCCGCTGTGATTGTCTTCAATGTCATAGCATCAGAGCGAACTCAACGGAACCGTTTTACAAAACCAGAGCTCCTTGTAAGGATTTCCCTACATCTCTCAAGTAAGCAGATCAAATTTCCAAACAATAAAAGCTTTATTTAGCTTCATTAGAAAGTTAGATATAATGGGACCACATCAAAATGCTCGAAACCGGAGAAGCCAAAATAAAAACGCAGACACCGGGAAGACTTCTCTGTATTTGGGCTGCTAGCCGAGTAGCTTTATCTGTACTTGGGCAGTTTCGGAACTGCTACAGTTCAGTTAAGTCTGGATAAGTCACAAAGACACGCAGACTCTGAAAAGCCAAGAAAGTATCTCGAGCTAAAAAGTGCTTATGCTTTGTACCTGTTCCCTTGGGGACATAGCGTTCTATCTCCGTGGTCACTGAAACGTTCCTGAAGAAAATCGAAAAACGCACCAAGCAAAATACGGACGAATTGCGCATGGTATAATGTTACCAGTAGAGACTATCTCTGGCCGCCTGTAGAGGGAAAGCGGTTTTCGCTGCATGTACCGCGGGTGATAGCGTGATAACATCCAGCGGGCGGTGATTCAACTGTTACAGACTTTTAGGCGTCAGGTTTCATCTAAAGAATAAATATGTTAACAAAATTAAGTTCTGAAGAACTATTATTGTTCACAACAAACGCGCTGTTGTTGTTGTTGTTGTTTTTTTATTCTAGAAAGTTTCACGAATGCATGATGCACAGGCGCCAGAAGCAGTCCGCATAACTAGTGAAGGGCTTACTAGAAAGCCCACTAGATGCGGATTCTCCTCCGCCACGATCTAGGCTCACCAGTAGGTTTACAGGAACAAGTCTAGCAGCAGGTGTATCGAGTGCGCGTCGTGACAGAACTGTAGAACAACTTTAACACAGCGACTCTATGACGAGGTAATTTTTATTCGTATGATTGCACATGTAGCTGTCATTCGTTGCCATTCGCCTTCGTTGCGCGACATCACAGTTCGTTGCTAACCAAGCAGCTATATACAATAGCAACCGTTAGTTGTTCTCTTTAGGTTTTGCTGCCCGTTCTACTTTTGGCAGTCGTTTCGGCAGTACGACTAGGTGGGTGCAGCCTAGCTAATCCATCCATATGCATGCGGCGTGCCTCTGACGCTTGCCGGGTCACATTCAAATACTAGCGGCCTCTACTGTTACGTTTTGTTGCAATTAAGGCGGCTGGTCTCAAGAAAAAGCGCTCGCGCGAGTCACAGCCACTCTTTTCTCTATTCTTGCAGCTGCTTTTGCTACTCCTACTCCGTTTAGTCTTGTGTCTTTTTGATCGCAAGCATATATATATATATATATATATATATATATATATATATACACGTAGTTCCATAAGTTCTTAGAATGAGCTTTTTAGAATTCGAATTTTGGCGCGCTTCCACCGCTATTAGGAACTGCAACTTTTCGACTGCTAGCACTCAAAATATTATGGTGATTGGCCGTTGCGATTTCGTTTGATAGCTTTTCCCGTGCAACGTATCGGCGTGATTTTTAAAAATGAAGAAAAAAGAGTTTGGTTATCAAGCATTTTTATTTCAAAGGTTGGAATGCGACCCAAGTCAAAATTGGGTTGGACGAGACATACGGTGACTCTGCGCCAGGTTTTGCCACTGTTTCCAACTGGATTAATGTGTTAAAAAGAGGTCGCAGGAGCACCGAGAATGAACTACGTCCAGGAGGCCAAAAAACGGCAACTGATGAGGAAAACATAGAGAAAGTGCGAAAAATCGTTGGCACAGATAAGCGAATGAACATTAAGGAGATTGCGGAGGCATTAGGAATTAGTTTAGGTAGTGTGCATTTTATCCTATACGAAAACTTGAAGATGAAAGAGCTTAGAGAACAATGGCTGCCGCATTTGCTCAACCAAGGCCAAAAAACGCGCCTGTTTTCGCTTCACAGCGAAATTTGGCCAAGATGTCGAACAATCCGTCGGATTTTTGGCGCAGATTCATGACCGTCGATGAAAGCTGGGTCCATCACTACACTCCCGAGACCCAAGAAGCATCTTGCCAATGGCGTGCACCTGATGAAGGCCTCCGAAGAGGGTGCGGACAACAGCATTGACCGGAAAGGTGATGGCTACAGTTTTTTAAGACCAACGTATAATAATGCTGGTCGACTACCTTGAGAGCGGTAAAACGATCACAGGAGAATATTATGCAAGACTGTTGGACTGCCTTTAGCAAGAACTCATCGTGAAACGGCCCGCTTTGCAGAAGAAGGTTGTCCTGTTTCACCAGGACAATGCTCCTGCACACAAGTCCCGGCAAGCATCGGCAAAACTGGCCCAACTGAGGTTCGAACTTATTGAACAACCTTCCTATTCTCCATATCTGGCCCCCTCTGATTATTTCCTCTTCGAACATTTGAAGAATAGTCTCGGTGGAAAGCGTTTTTCCAGCAATGAAGAGGTTAAAGCTGCTGTCAATGCCTATTTTCAGTCTAAAGACGCGGAATTCTACTTAAGAGGTATAAAAGCTCTGAAATCTTGGTGGGAAAAGTGTATTGAGCATCTCGGGGAGTATATCGAATAAGATAAATTTAAAAACATGATTTGGAAAATTCTTGGTTTTCATTCTAAGAACTTATGGAACTACCTGTATATATATATATATATATATATATATATATAATTAAGCCCTTTTAATCATATATAATATCGTATAAGTTAATGTTATGCTGAAGATTCGAACAGCTTGTTTAAGTGTCCCGTGAGTTCTTTACCAAAAAAGGCAAACAAGGCAATTAAAACCGAATTGTGTAACGCAATAAGACATTTTAAAAGCATCGGTTTTACTCTATTAAGGCCAGGTATTTATGCAGTGCAGTCTTTCCAGACCAGCAATATGCCATAAGTCAGCGTCAGTCTATTCCTAATGATAAGAGGGTGAGAGAAGCTGTACCACAGTTTACAAATGCTGCCATTAGTTCAAGCAATGTAGCCATAACTTTAGAAAAAGATACAGACAGATCTAGTAAAGTATTGTGTTTAGTATATTGACTGTCTCTTCGGAAGCGCGCATTTTACGTTCCAAGTCTAGAAATAGTTTTTTTTAAGGAGGTTGTCTT
>QVRM01003346.1:485000-663836 GCA_003439945.1 Dermanyssus gallinae
GACGATGAACGGCTAATGTGTTCAAACTAGTAATTCAGTAGCTTAATCTTTGCGCATTATGCAAATGCTTTCTTGCAGAAACTACTACTACAGTCAAACAGCAATCATACAGCGGATATGAGTGAATAGTTGTGGAAGGACTTGTGTCGGGTAAACTCGCTGTCGGTCGCCGTGTTCATCAAAACGACGCAATCATTTCACAGCCTAAAATAAAAAAAGATGTTTTAGTCAGGTTTTTCATCGCCGTGAAACTTCTTCAGTTAAATGCGAGGGCGGATCGAAAAGTTCTGATATATGTATATAAAAAAATATTTATTTATTCGTCCTTTTTGCTCTTTTCAAAATGGCTCTCCGTCTTTGTTTCTTTCAAAATGGCTCTCCCCGCTGCAATGCACTTATACCATCTTCATTTTCACTCTTCGAAACATTTTTTAAACGCATTTTTCGGAATCGAGTTGAGTTACCCCTGCAAATTGTTCTCCATCCCACCCTATAGTCTCAGAAAAATATCAATGCGATCTGAGTTTGCAATACATGCATTTCGTATGACGTTATGCTCACGAAATAAAGACCGAGTATGAACACGGACTATGTAAAGAAACATGTGATCTATATCACCGATACCGCTGACAAAAGTGATATACTAACTCTGCAATACAAATGTGTATTCAGTACACCAAATACTAGCTAATCAAATATATTATATCTAATAAATATAACGCAAGAGAAACAAAAGGTGAAAAACATAGTTAAAGGATTACTTACAGCGGTATATGAGAGAAAAGGAGTATAGTAGAAACTCAATCAAAATGAATTTTTTAACCGTTTGTGACTTACTAAACGCGACTCACGACACATTACAGGGATTGACACAAACCGGTTTTGATGACCGGGGTCCTACGACCAAATAAGGGTAAAGGGCATTTTTTGTGGGTGTGGGCCCAATGGATAAAGATTAACCACTAAAAGCCGGGTCTCGCACCCGGTAAGGGTCTGATGATTTACTCCGCCTTATTTGAATGTGTGTGGCACATTTTAAACCTCATACTAGGACTTTACTTGAACAAAGGATGAGTTATGCGTTACCAGGGAACAAAAATTCGTAGAAAAGGATTTCTATTGTAGTTAAAAAAAAACAGTCTTAATAACCTTGGTATTGGATCTGTTCTGCCTGAATTTATTCGATTGAATCTCTCTTTGGAAGCACCACTAGGTGACCCATGACTCGTCTCCTGTATTCAATCTCTAAAGCAATCTAAGATCTTTTGGCACCACCTGATAGTTTACCTCGGATATTCCCCGGCGGGCGCATTTCTTGCTGAAAATTCAACATTTTAGAACGAACTTTGCTGCCAGTCTTCTGACGCATGAAATATCGGTCAATACTGTTACAACTGATTGAGAAGATATTTTCAATTCCTCGACAATCTTCCTGATAGCAATTCCGCGATTGTTGAGTACGACATTAAACATGTTTTTAAACGTTTTCTTCTGTTATTGACGTCGAATGCCCTTCCGAACGAGGGTCATCTTCGGTCTCTTCAGGTGGTCGGTCGCAAAATCGACGATACCACGTGTACACAGTATTTCCGGACACTGCTTGATTGCTACAAACAGTTCGTCACATTTCCACCCTTTCTGGAACATACGCTTTAACTTTTAGCAAAGAACTTGGTGCAAATTGGTTGCTTTCAACGTCTATCATCAACGTTATTCATATTGGTATTGCTGCTTCTGTTTGTTCTTATCGCAGTTGTTGTTTTACCGACGTTGTGCTGTTGTGCCTGTTGTTGCTACCGTAATTTCTATAGTTAATGTTGGTATTGTTGTCATCGCAATTTTTGTTGCGTTGCTGCGGCACCGCTGCCGGTCGCGGTAGAGGTTTTCTATGACGACGTTATGACGATGCAGGACGCGGTGGCGGCAAAATCATATGGCAAGAAGGGAGCAGAAAATGTGTGCGCTACTCAGCACGCCGATAGGTAGATAGATCGACACATAGGTACTGTACATATATATATATATATATAGGCAAGTAGAAACTAAAAGCATGACAGAGAGAAACAGTGAGAGATTTCTGCTCAACTCCACCATTCGTGATGCTGCTGCTACTGCTGTTTCCAGTGCTGTTAACGGGTGGGTGGTGCCAGCCATCTGCGGTTGCGGTTGAAAGGTTAGTTCATTGCCGGAGAGCCCTTCTAGCCTATTTTCTCTCTGCCTTTTTCTCTCTGGAAGGCCAGCCAACCGTACCAAGGAGAACCACGAAGGAACGCCAAGGTCGCGCAACCAACCGACTACAGCCGAATAGGCGATGTACTCCTGTATGTATGTATAAAACCTCTCGGTTTTTCTGTCCACTCACCCCCCCCCCCTGTGGCGGGCGGCGCTTTCGTACACGTGGTGGTGCGTGCGACACGCGTCAACTATCATTACGTCTACTGCTAATACTACGACTACAACTACTGCTAGTGCTCTTACTGCAACTACAAGTAAATGTTTTTACACCGAGCTGAAACTTCCAGCGCCAGGACGAGCCCTCTATTTGCGTGCGCCCTGCTCTCGGTACGGCCGTGTTGGCCATTTCTACAAGGTTTTCCAGGGGCAGGATGGAAGTGGGGTAGTGACGTGCTAGGTATAATTGAACTCGCTTGTTCGGAGCGTTGTGGCTGGTAGGGAACTACTTTATGTCGTGATCATGGTGTTTACCTTTCTAGCTACGTTTTAGCTTGCTCATACTGGATTTGTCTGGGCTTGTACTGGACCAGTTTGACTCGTCTACCTTGTTGCAAGTGTGGCATATGCAAGAAAAGCTACAACAGTGACAGTACAAACCAAGAAGAGTCGAGAGAAGTACGAGCAAACTTCAAAGTGTGCCAGGTAGTGATGCCGGGGTTCCGACTAGCGAGCGGGTCCAGTGCATGGTCAGATAACTTCGTGCACAAGACGGGCGGCCCTCGACTCGTAGACAAAGCACAGGGGTTCAAGGCACGCTTGTGTCGTAATCTTTTTTAAATTAATATTCAATATGGCTGGCGTTCTAAACTGTGGAGTTTGCAGAACCATCGTAGGCGAGGAAACAAGATACTGTGTATGTGCGATCTGCAAATGCACCCTGGCGGTGCAATATATGTAACATTTCTTTGCCGCTCAGTTCGCACTTGAACTTCGTGTCCTGATCTCGAAGTTAACGTCATCGGAACACACAGCGCCACTTGGCGAGACGATTGCTCTTCTTTTCTCCAGAGTCGCATGACTCGAGCGCCAGGTGAATGCCCTCCGAACACAGTGCGAGTCACAGTCTCAAATGCTACGCACGCAACCCACGCCAGCCTCACAAAGCATGGACGACGCAAAGGTGACAGCCAGCCCATCAACACTTGCACAGGTCAACGAGGACGCTAAACGACAATGATCGGGTAAAGCAAGGGTTCTACTTATGACCGACTCTGCCGTGAAAAACCTGCGCAGTAAAATCCGCAACAATTTTGGCCGCACGCCACGGTTTTAGTCTAAGTGTTACCCAAATAAAAAAAAGTTGCCGATATTCTTCAGAAGACGGAGCATATTCATGCACGCGGGTCAGTTTGATACAATGAATGAACGCGGACCCAAAGCAATCGACGCGGTCGTCAAATTTACAGATGTTCTTGCCTCCAAGTCTGCTAGCTCCAGCATGGTGGTTGTCTCAATTCAGCAGAATGTAGGGCATTCAATTAGCCTTAGCGTCTTCAACCAGTCGAGCCTCTTTGATCTTATGGATGTAACCAATGTCCGAACCAGAAATACTGTTTAGAGCAGATTTGTTTATTGTCGCGAAGAAGTAACTGCAAAAATGACATTCGTCATCGGAAAAAGAGTTGCCAAGGTTTTAAATATTAAGTCAAAGGACGCCGACCGGATGAACAAAGCTAATTTAAAATGCGCTCCTTGAAGTGTATATCCCTAAACCACAAAGATTGCGCATTGGAATGGCGACCGATAGAGTAGACGCGATGCTGAAACGCACATAAATTTATATACAGGTTTGTGGATCGAATAGTGCAAGTTCTATCTGCAATTGATTTGAATATACCAACAGTTTTGGCAGGAGACGACGTAAACTGTCGTTTCGACCAACCGGGCGCACGACAAACGCAGATGTAACTGGATATTCACTACAAATATGGTATGTGGGTGATTACGGACCCAGCACAGTATATCTTTAAAAGATATCAAAGGTAATCAACAATCTTCAAATCCATGAGGCAGACGAGCAGTGCACCTGTCGGCACTGTAGAACAACTTGTTCAACCTAGCATCTACTGCATTGCCGGAACCCACCAGCACTTCGGCAGATCCCGCAGACTGTTACTAACAATTATTACCTCGTACATCAATACGCGGCTTGGTAAGGTATGCTTGTATATGCGTTGCGTTTGTTTGTGTTACTGTCGTAGGTTGACGTGATGCTATCAGGCGACGACGTGGCCAGAAAAACGAAGTGGGAGAGGCGTGGAGCCTGGAATGTGACAGCTTCGACGTAACGCCTTCCAGGCCAATTGGGCCTTGGAGCCCGAGAAGAGAATTTGCCTAAGAGCAAATACTCTTTGACGTGCAGAAACGTACCTTGCGTAAGCAGTGCAAACAAGTACAGTAGCTGGTACAACAAAAACAACACCTAAGAAACCCTCTATAAGACCTGTCTGGCTTTACGAACATGCGTGACCCAGCTAACCTTTCTTGTGCATAAAAATATCTCCGCTCTGCATCTGATACATTGCACACTAGGTGGTAGACAAATAGCTCGACATAACTACAGAGACGACAAAATGTATGCGGTTTAGATGCTGCGGGCGACCAGTTCGTTCGGGTAGAAACCACTTATTATTGGCTGCTCTTTAGTGTATGTACTAGTCAGAATTTGTTACGTTTTCGTTAAAAGACGTTTATAGCAGCATTTAAAAAAATCTCCGTCATTGTAGTTTGTTGTTTTAGGTTTATTGTTTCGTATTATTGGAGTGCCCCGTAGCTAGATCTGGGCGTGATTATTTAAAATTACATCTTGCCAACGGCAAATGCAGCGGTTCCGTCAGGCGTGCGTTAAGCCTCATATAAAACGATAAGCGTCAAGTCAGAGAAGTGAGTTACATTTTGTATAAGCTAATCCTTAGTTCATATTTACAACTGCCGTATCTATATAGAAGTCTGCGTGACAAAATTGCTTTTATGCTCCAATCTTTACAATAATCAATAACTGCTTTGGCAAACTTTCGGCTTATATATAATACCATCACTACGAAGTACTTACTTTCATAGTATGTATGAACGCAATTATATATATATATATATATATATATATATATACGCATTATCGCTACAGGTAGGAAATCTCACTTCTGCTCTCGATCAGTGTGAAACTTGGGATGTTAACTCGCATCCTCTCCATTAAGCTTTACTATTTGATGGCCCAGATCTACATAGAACAGTTTTATGAGCCATTAGTTTAAAGTTACCTAATGCGGAAATCAGGCTTTCCTAAGGCTTCCCAAAGCTCCTTTAGACACATACTCACTAAACCCGCATTCCTCCCCACCCTCCCAGACTCGGTAACCTGTAGCATTTTTTTAGCCGTGAGTGAGGCGTTTCGTGATTCAGCTACGCCTCTGCCTATCTTTTTACAAATTAACATGCTTCCAGATAAGAGGCTTCTTCAAAGCTAAACAGCATCCAGAAAGGAATGCGTCCAGACCTTGAGGGCCTGGCTGAACTCCCCTCACACTTCCAGCTCCTTCGGCTCTTTCCCGCTTAGCTGTCTTCTTGGCTCTCTTAAGCGTCAAACAGGTACGCCGCCTCTTTTCACGCTTCTGGCGAGGTGATCGTGTAGTTAACCATCATCTATAACGTCGTAGGCGGATTTGAGACCCTTTCCTACAACTGCTCAATCGCTTTCGGGGTTATGAGCAACCCCAAAATCCCTCTCGTGCTTTTTCCGATCCCTTTTTAGATCCCTATCTCACTCAGAACCTTCTCTACAGGACTCCATAAGTTTCTGCACCTTTCCCTGAAGAAGAGGAGGCCTGATGTCCGTACGACGCCCATCTACCCCGCAAACATGGTATTTTGGAACCTCTGTGTTGCAGTCCTTAATCTTGTGGTCCAGGCTTCGACCACTAGGGCTCCGTCGGCGAGTAAGGGTATCTCTAAGAACCGCTTTCTCCTGATCCCAGGGGGGTCGATTCCTCATGAAGCGGCCGTGCAGGTCCCTAAAGGAGATCAATTTATGGTTCCTTTGAGAGGGTCTGGAATAATTGCTCCCTTTCTATCTCTCTAAAGCTCATGTTTCCTTTACAATTATTGTGGTTCTAGCCTGTTTGACATGTCACTTTAGAAGAGTGTAGTCGGGGTAAGTCCCCGCTTCTTCTTTCAGTAAACACAGGTCGCCAAGAAAGCATTTCCAATTCGAAAAAGAAAGCTCTAAACTCCTCTACCGCTCAATTATTTTTTTCTGGATCAGACTGTGTGCCCCGTAGTCTTAAAAGAAATAGCTTAATTTGGCTTTCCAGACTTTCATGGCTTTCCCCTTCTCTATTTCCTACCTACAGCTCGAGGAGTTATCCCATAGCCGTCCCCGGTCCTCCACCTTCAGGCTCCAGCAGATAGATGTTGCCTGCACCAAGGCAGCGCTATCGCAAGCCGTGATATACTTGGATAAATTCAAGGTCCGTCATGATCTGGATGCTTCTAAGAATTCTTCTTTTTTAAGAGGTCTTAAACTAGACCGGAGATCCAAGAAGCTCATCAACAGCCCGCGTCTGCATTCTCTTACTAATTGAATGCTTGAGAAAAATCTATGCGATTGCATCAGCCGCCTTAGCCAAGCATATTATTTAAGTAGGCCCATAGGGTAGTTAGGTTTTTTCCTGTATCGCTGGACTTAGCTTTCGTGCGTCCCTTACCACCATATAAGGCCTTCCCCAAGGTTCGTGTCCCGTTTCCTTGAGAAGGTTGCGCCAGCTATTTGTCTTGCTTTCCACAAGCTAGTAACTTGAAATAAAATAAAAAAACGTTATTTCTGCGGCTCTTTGCTGTGTCGAGAATAACAATAATTTAAATTTAGCTAATTTAGTGCTTAACCCTATGTTTTACACCAAATTGTAGTGGCTCGCCTAGGATTGCCTGAATATCGTCTTGCATTGTATTAGGCTCTATTAGTGCTAGAACGGTTACATCATTCGCAGAGCATATCCGCACTAGTAAACTTGTGCTGAAAAGGTGATTTATAAACAGTACGAGTAAGGTTGGTGGTATGTTTATATGATAAATCGTTTTTTTGTAACTGTAATAAAATTGTTAATATAATGTTGTCATTACATACAATTTGAACACTTCAGAAACCTGCTGAGAAAGAGCAAAGACCGCTGATGCATCCAGAAGCTCGCTGCGAATTATCTAGCGCTGGTCTGCGAGCTGGATAAAACCAGCAACGGCATTGATCGCCAAGCTGGTGAACAGGTCGAACACACCTTAGGTCGAACACACCAAGTGATGGAGGCCATGCACAATGCACCTTTTCTACACCGGCGGACTAAACCACTCCATCCCAAAGCTTCTTGGCAAGGTACATATCGCTACCTCTACCGAGGTCTCGGTCAATTTTTTCCTGGCACTCTAACAAAAATTGCTGAAATTCTCCTGTAGTAAGTGACCTATGTTTGACCTTGCACTTACAAAATATTAAATGGAAGGTTTGATTCCGCTCACGAACGACAATACTACAAAAGTAATAAAGGTTCTACCAAGAGTAACTGAAAACGTGCTGTTACTTCTAAATAGGTTAAATCTGCAAAAGTCTCTTCGTTGCAAACATTTATCAAACAGCTTTCTGGCGAACCGGCCTAGTATGCAGTTTCTGGAAGTAATACACGCCACGAAAAATCCAATCGTAGTTTGTTGGATAGGATTTAATTAACACACTATATAAATATTCGTATTCTATGAAAGTTTTTATACCGCGCTGACACTCCATGGCGCAAACTACCTCTAAATGGTTCGCCTCGGTATAACCGTGTCGGCCCCTTTTACTCCAGAAGAGCCATAAATTGTACCCCACTAGGATTGGATCATACACATGGCAACAATTCAGTTTTATTAGAACCGAGCGTTAGCCGCCCAAACTATCACTGATAATATATATATATATATATATATATATATATATATATATATATATTCATACAGACCCGCGTGTATATACTTCTAGGACCCGACTGCATTTTACCAGCTTCCGTCTAAGATTCACTTAGCTGCACATACTTCGGTGTAGCATTTATTTCCGGAAGCTTTCAGTTCTCTGTTTTTTTTTTTGAAACTATATAATGGACCTTCATCCATCTTCAGGCTGTTCTTAGCGCTCGTGAGCCGTCCCGCACGCTTTGCATATTTGCCGGGCATCTCTTTCTGTCTCCTTTGCGCGCGCGCCTGCTGTTTATCCGAAGTAAGTAAGAACGATCCATCTCCAGGAAAGGACAAACAAGACAAACACCCGCCTTTACTGCCTATCTCAAAATTTTCATACGCCTGAAGACACCGCTCCTTTCCTACGAGTTGTGCTCAGACACACACACAGCCACAAATACACGAGCTAGCTTTTTTGCTTGATCCATATAAATATTAAACATATACGTATACATATTACTTGTATTATATATATATATATATATATATATATATATATATATTGCTTAGCCAAAGACAGCAATCCATGTCGCGGGTGTAGCCGTTATTTCATAATTTACGCCCGTAGTATTAGTAAGATATGCGTTGCTTCTAACAGTCTGCGAAAAGCCACATGATCTAGATAATTCTCGACGTTAATACAGAGCTATTTACTATATAGATATTTACTATATACTATATATAGTACATCACAAGGTATTTTTGTGTTTTTTTCTTCGACGGTGGTGCTATTGTAGAAGAAGGGGGAATAGGTATTCAACTAAAGAACTTACTCAACGAGCACTATCTCGCAATATCTCATATGCAGGTGAAGTACATTTTCATCAAGACTAGCAGCGGTCGATAAAACATCGATCGTTATGCTGCTCGTTCGTAAAAGTTTTTACACCTGGCTGAAAACTGTCAGAGCGAGCACACTATAGCTGATTACCTCAGTATAGCCGTGGAGGCAAGTTCTTTAAGGTTTAACAGAGTCGGGCTTCTGCGCGTAATTAAAACCACTTGTTGGGAGAGTTAGCTGGTGGGAGATTACCATATGTCAATTTTACGAGGTTGACCTTTTCTAGCCACCTTTAGTGTGTTCATGTTGGTCTGATTTGCTTACTCCGGCATGAATGCAACATCAAAGCAATACTCAACCCGATTTACCAATCAAGAAAGAAGAGTCTGGCTTCTGGCTCCAGCATTTGCGCTGCAACGTAACAAGCAACCTGTTAGATGCAATGAACCGGCAGACCACACTAGCTTGGACCGGATCGTTTTCTTCACGACGCGCAGGCGGAACTTCGAGGCACGCCGTCATGAGGAACATATTCACACGAGCCCTACTCTCGGAGAGTAAATGTCCTACTGACGCACATCAACTGTCGACCCTGACGCTTACTCGATGGGATAACACTAGAGCCCCCCCCCCCGTTTGAGCAGCCATAGGCCATAGTGTCTAGCGGCGCTGCCGGCTGGCCAACTTCTTCACACTATTGTTAGTTGGCTATGGGGTCTTCCGAGCCGGCCACGACTTTGAGGGTTGGACAGAGCAACATTTGCAGGTATTTGGGCTTCAGATGTACGCGCTGTTCGTACCGATAGCATACGAGGGCGGACTTGAACCTCTAGTAGTAAACGTACAGCTCCTACAGAGAGTGTTTGATCATCTAGTTGTGGCTACCAAGATGGACAGTTCTGTTTCTTCCATGGCTCTTGCTAGATACGTAACACATCAACACCATTACAATACTGCGGGACATTACGAGGCCATCCCGGGTCGGTGAGTTAAGTATAAAGGACCATTAGAGAGAATTGTGATACAAATAAGTACGGCGAAGGTAACCACAAGTTCGTGTTTAATGCATTCAATTCAAGCAATACTCGGAATATCATATCACATCACCTTTATTGAAAAAAGAGTATTACAATAGAAGCAAAGTCATTTCGAATCACAACGAGCCATCTCGTGGGGTGGATGGAAACGCCGCTCCGGAGATTATTTGGTCTTAGAACAAAATACCTAGTAATAAGTTTCTGACGCGCTAGCTGTTTAAACATGCGGTAATCGGCATGGGATTGGTATTCACTAACACTAGGCAATGTGATACGCTCGCGTGGTAGGCAACACCGACGAGCAACTCGTTTCACAAATTTACCCTGCACGCTCTGCAAAAAGTCAACATCTCTTTTATAGAAGGCATCCATACGTGACAGCAAGTAAGTCCACTTTGGTACCACTAATGTTTGATACAGCTTTAGGTACACATTATGGTCCTGTATAATGAAAGACCGCATTATGAGATTACACATTCGAGACGCGGCCTTGACAACCTCAGCCATGTGAGGTCTAAACTTAATTTGGCGGTCGAAGATTACCCCGAGGTCTTTGTAGCGTGAGACTTCAGGAATGGTTGGCCATTTAGCATATACGGAATAGTATCTGGCATAGTCTTGAGAACGGCAGACTTGGAAGTAGATATTTGCATGCGGTTTTCCTCTGCCCATAAGGATACGGTATTAATCGATTTCTGTAGAATAGCTATGTTGTTGTCGTTTTTGCCTCAACATAGATTTTAAGATCGTCCGCATACAGCTTATATATAATATTGGCGACGAGTCTGCTGCAAATGTTGCCTGGAGTCTAATGAATGTGTTAAAAAAAGTTGTTCTTACTACAAGTTGGCATTTTATACATCGAGATGAGCACCTTACGGTCAAGTACGCGATACATACACCTGTTTATAATTTAATTTGTGTTTTATTGAGTTACAAATAGGAATGCCTTCTGTAAAGGAAAGACGAAATTCATTTGCGTAAGGTCGGTCCCACTGGCCTGAATGGATTTTTAGGCAGTCCACGGGATACAAACCTTTGAAAACAACTTTAAACAACATTAATCAAAAAGTTTTCTGTATCGTGAATTCGCAAGTGTTTCACGCCGCGAGGTGTGATATTTATTAGGAGACTACCTTTAAATGCACTTTCAGATTATAGGAACGTTTTCTACAACCGAAAGCTACGACCTGCTTCCGCACGGCTTCAGTGACGTGAAAGAACACGCAATTCTGAGATATTCAAACACTCAAGTAGTATCGCCCAAAGTCAATTAAACTATAGTGCAGTCATTTTAACTGATGGCTGCAAGCGTGCTGTCAAAAAGTTGGGACTCCTTAACGTAGACTTTGCAAGATAAGATTTGCAAGGTAAAAAAATCAGCAAGGCTTGGATTCTGTCCATTAATTTAATCAGAAATGCCACTATTTCAGTAAATAAAAATGTTGCTCATTGTTGAATAATAAAGTGTGTTGCAAAAAATTAGCAATTCATGTTTTTTGTTGATAATTTCGGCTTGGTTTATTTGAATGGCTCGAAATTTTAAGCGCATCATGTACACGACGAAACACGAGTATGGTGTTAATCTCGTTGCAATCTCACAATCGGTTCATACGAAAAATAAAAAAGTGTAAAAAAACAGTGTTGCAAAATATTAGCAACAATAACGCCTTACGGCGTATTCGATTCTTAGCAGGGCTGTATGACTTCTTTGATACTACATATCCTATTTTTGAAACGGGGTTTTCGTCCCTTCTTCTGAATCAAATCGTAAACTTGGTCTTTCATGGAGTTAATGAGCTGTTGTAAGTACGAAAGTGGAATATTAGTCCATGCTTGCTGGACAGCTTCTTTGAGGTCCGACAAATTATCATATTGTCGACCATTTGCGTAAATATGCTTTGCCAAATGTCCCCAAAGATTTTCGATGGGATTCAGGTCTGGACTCAATGCCGGCCAGTCAAAAAGTGGCACTCCTTGTTCTTGAAAAAAGACTATAGTGCTAGCCGAGGTATAACGTGGTGCTGTCTTGTTGAAAAACTGCGTCAGGAATTGTTTCGGTCCACAATCGCGACTAGATCGAACTTCCCATTATATCCAAACGCGCCCTAATATTTCACAGAACCACCACCGGCCACACGTTTCGAGAACCATTTAGGTTCCTTCCGTAAGTCGTGCCAATAGTACTGACAGCCGTCAGGGCCATCGAGATTAAATTTCTTTTTATCCGAGAAGACGATGTTTTTCCACTCGTTATCCCAAGTTTGGTATCTATGCGAAAATTCACGCCGTGCGACAATGTGCTTCGCTTGCAGTCGCGGTATAAGCTTCCTTTTCGCGTATCGCACGTTTTTGTCAGAACTTAACACTCGGTACACTGTGGATCGGTGCACTGGCACTCCCAAAGTAGTCCTGATCCTGGACGAAAACATTTGGTCATGAGTAGCCAACTATATGATCCTTCGCCGATCTCGAATAGTCAAAACTGGCTTACGCCCACTGTTAGATCTGCACCTTTGGTTCCCTCCAGGCTGTAAGAACCTACTGATGGCGCTCTTATGCCGTCCTAATCTGGTTGCTATAGCAGTTACTGTATGACCGAGCTCAGCATATGCCTCAATTCTTGTATTTTCGTTATCCGAGAGATCCTTTGTACGACCCATGGTTTAAACATACGCTTCGCCGTTAGTTTGGAACAACGACTAAGCTGTAGAACATTTTGCAGCTATAGAACGATTGATTTAGCTAGACAATATTCCTGACATTTGATCCCCGGGATCGAATATCAGCTGTAGTATCGACTATCCTCTACAAACAAGAGCTGTGTCGTTAGCATGTTATTGTTGCTAATATTTTGCAACACTGTTTTTTCACACTTTTTTTATTTTTTGTATGAACCGATTATGAGATTGCAACGAAATTAACACCATACTCGTGTTTCGTCCTGTACATCCATGTACATCATGCGCTTAAAAAATCAAGCTATTCAAATAAACCAAGCCGAAATTATCACAAAAAAACATGAGTTGCGAATTTTTTGCAACACACTTTACGTACCAAAATAGGAAATCGAAAAAAACGTTTGAGGGACCTCTACATCATGTAGCACGATTCTAGCATCCTTATAATTGTATGGGCGTTAATTTGTTTTGTTTTGTTATTTATCGGATGCTGAGACTCTTTCTAGGCCATGAAAATGTAATTCTTTATTCTTTATATAGTATAAGGCATGTACTATAAACACAGGACGTTTTTCAGCACGCCCGACGTGCTCATCAGGTGTTTTCGACTAATGGCTAGGCGTTACTTGGCCTATGTACACGTTAAAACTGTTGTATGGAAAGCAAGGGCCATTACGAACATCAACTGTAACGAGTTTTCAAGGTTTCGTTTTCCCTACACATTGAGCTATTTTTCTCTCTCTCTCATTCGCTCTTGTGCGCTTGCCCTTGCGTTTCATTCCGTTGTTCCAGCACATTTATTTCCTATTCTAGTGGCGTTACTAGTTGTGGTGGTAGCAGCAGTAGTAATAGTGGTAGTAGTGAGAGCCTGTGTTATGGGGACGAGAGGCCTATATTTCAGTTCGAAGACATAACCGTTGCAGTAATTTATTCTGCCCTCGCCTGCTTGTCGTTTGCCCTTTGCCATACAACCCCCTCCTGTCTTTCTGAGCTCTCCCAAGCGCGACATGTGACTTTTTCATTTGTCCAGGTAGGGCGCACCCGGCGGAGGACTCAAGGAGTTGGTTCCTGCCTCTCCGCGCTTGGCAGAACAGCACACTGGGGGACGGCCGGGCTGTGGCGGCAGCAGCAGCAACAGCAGCAGAAACACCGGCCCGCCGAACGTCTTTCAGCCAAACGGAGTTTATCTTCTCGTGCTGTCGGTCCCCTACTGCCACCCCACCACTCCCCCCGAACCCACAGAACTCTTAACATCGTCGTCATTTTACGCCCCAACGACTACTGCCAGCGACTGCCTCGGCCAGCGGCCTTGTAGTGCTTCCTTGTCCATTGGGCGACCCCTTCCTCTTTAGTTTTTGTCGTCGTTGTTTCCTCTTCTTTTGCCTGCCGTCGACTTGCTCTACTTGTTGCTCCTCGTTCTTTTCATCATTTCCCTTCTTCTGTGTTTTTCTTTTTTCCTGGTCCTCTTTCCTCTTGTCTCTTCTGTCTTCTTCCTATTTTTCTGTCTTCCTATTCTGCACTGTGCTCGCCCAGCGACAGAAGCAACAGCAACAATAGACGCAACAGCAGGCAGGACCAGGACCTTTTCGTCGTCGAAGGTCTCGACGACAGAAGCCTCAAAACGCTGCTGCCTTTGTCATCGTTCTGCTCCTTTGGAGATTGTCTCCTTCTGCCACCGACGATATGCCGGCCAGGGATCTTGTGCTTGCGTGTCAATCGTGGCGTGTAAACCGAGGCCGAGCTGCGTCGCGTGTCGCTATCCGTCCGCGTCAGCGTTTAGGGCTGACTCCCACGCTGGCGTCTCGCTCCACATCTCGCCCAAACTCGCTAAATTTTTCAGCCTGAAGATCTGCTTTTGGCAATTCATTATACGCCCATACTAATGTTGCTACTACAGAGAAGTGTTGGTGACGGCGCTGGGGGTTGTTGTTGTTACTGTAGCTACCATGCCCGCGTCCTGGTCGATCATATAATATTTATCCATACATACGTCAATCATTCTATACATCCATCTATCTATGTATCTCGCTGGGCAGCTAGCTATAACAGCAGTTTGAGCACGTCATCATTTAATAAAATGCCGGACGCCGCAACTTGCGGGAAAAGTGAACGTGCAAGTTTCTATTTAGCCAGGTCGCGTTCACGCACAGATCAGTAGAGCTAGCGGCCTACACATGAATAATAGATGTATGATTGTATATATATATATATATATATGTATTTATATATATTTATATATATATATATATATAACAAAAGAGAGAAATACTTACACTCCCGCCCTTTAACCGCGATTTAATACGCGCGGACCCGAACGGGAGTGCCCACCAGCCCGAATTGACAGGCCGGCAGATCCCCCACCCTCCCCCCTATCGAGGTTCGGAATGGGGGTACCACACTACTCCACCGTACCGATTAGACGCATTCACCTCGCGATTCCGCGTTACACCCCAGAATATACATTCCCCCCGAAGGAGGTCCGACCACTCCAGAGCAGGGGTTCCCCGTAAAATACGGGGCCAGAAGGCCCTCTCGACCGGTGGTCTGCGTTCGTGTGGCCACTTCTCACTCATTTTACCTATTAAGCCAAGGCAGCAGGCGTCCCGGACGGTACCACCGAGTGTCACTCGGGGCGTTAACCGTCCAGCCCGGGGGACTTCTATGCAGCACAAGCCCCCCGTATTGGCAGTAGCCTTAACAGCCCTCGAATGGGCCACGACAAGATGACAATATAAATTCGTTGACACCCAAATCTATCGTATGCCTTGCCCCCCGGTTAGTTGTTAAAACACGGGAGTGTCGGTTTCGGGAGTTTGTACCGTCTGACTAACTTACAAGTGGGCCAGTGAAGGTCCCCGCAGCGCGTGGCAGTCACGCACCAGCGGACCAAGGCCGGTAAGAGAGTCATAGTTACTCCCGCTATATATATATATATATATATATATATATATATATATATATATATATATGTATTTATATATATATATATATATATATATATATATTATTTCGAGGTGCAGATAGTTCACAGGCTTCCGGACTTCTTGAACGACTTAACGACAGCATGCTAGCTACAGTGGAGGCGTTGCTGAACCTCAGTCTATCCACGGGTGCACGCCGACAAGCTCTACTCCCCGTTCTTTGGGGTGGCCTAGGGTTACCTGATGCGACTGTCTTATCTGAGATAGCTCTGGCAGCTTCTCTACACAGGTCTATGCAACAGGCTAGAACCCTTCTCGATTCGGCTGCCCTCACAGACTTAGAAGCCATTGTTCCTTCTTGTAGTAGATCCTTGATGACCTTAGATGTTGCATTTCAGTGGGAGAGCGTTTTTGTTATTTTTAGCCGATGTCATGTAAGTTTCAGTCATGTAAGACCGGTGTTGTCATCGAAAGCGGAAGAGCACCGTGCTTCTCCGCCTAGGCGCCTCAGATGATTGTGCCCTTTGGTCCATTGCCGTAGCGAATGGATTTGGCCCGGGAGCCTCCTTAATCCTAAACAGGGAGGACTAAAGGTCGCCGTGACGTGTCAGGATCTGGATGGTGTGAAATGTAAGTTCTTTTCCCGGCCAGTAGAGCCAAACTTGTAAGTTCAGGACTAGGATCCGGAGACTGGCGCCTTGTGAAGGTGCCCACAAGGAGGCCTCCTTGTGGCCGTACCACTCCTCCTGACAGAGGTCGCTTTTTGCCGACGCTTTTCGTTCTTACGTTCGGGGTTAATAACAAGCGGCGGTGGTTAGCTGCCTTCAGTTTCCAGAAGACCGTTCCTGCGAGAACGAGGCCCCCCGTTGCGTTAGCCATCCGGCGATCACCCGGAGGTCCCAACACAGGCGGGTCTTGTTAGCGGCAATGTTTAGGTTGCCGGTTGGCTAGGCCGGAGCTTCATACAAGGCAACTAATAAGTTTTAGGCATAAATGTGAAGTCTCTGTACCACGGAGAACCTTATATAGGATAACCCCGAAATACCTTACCTTACTTTGTTAACGAGTGCTCCTGGTTTTATAAGTGGTGTCCAGGCCTGGACGGTGAGAACAAGGTCATCGGCATAGACACAGGGTGTTGATCATGGAAGGAAGATCACTTAGCCGCAGCATATCGTCGTCAGTTATGTCCTATAGCAGAGTGCTAAGTATGAAACTCTCTGTGGCACACCTGCCGTTATGCTAAAACTGATTTCTGGAACTCTATCGTCCGGTCCTGTAGGTAGTTTGATATATTTTGACGTAGGTAAAAGGAATCACCTTTTAGTGGAGAGTCTTACGAATGACTTTTTATTGTCGGCTATTAAAAGCGTTTCTGACGTCAATTCCGTCTGGGCTCCGCATCTTTCTCTGTGCGAGGCGTGCCGCAGTAATCTGGACTTCTTGAACATGATCGCAGGGGTATTTTTCTTCCTTCCCTGGGGCTTGCAGGTAGGGAGCGTGATCGAAGGGTGAGTGGTGGTGGAAGAACGTTTCTATTGCTTCCCGCGCCTTTTCTCTCCCCGGGCTTAATCTTTAGCCTGGTCTTAAAGTGGGAACCGCATAACCATCTATTGGGGGCGGCCCCATGGATTGCCCTCACGTTCTTCAAGAAAGGCTTTCCAAGGGCGTTGTTTGCTTCTGGAAATTTTCTTGCTAGGGATCGGTCCACTTGTACTTAGCCTCGTGATGTCGGGCAGCCTCCTAGCCGATTGCCTGGTGCGGGTGAGAAGTCACCGCGTTTGTAAGCACTTCCGCTTTAGCTGTCCGACCGCGGGGTCCACCAATGTTTTGACGTCCCGGATGTGTGTCACGGCCCAGCGAGTAGTCAAAGGGTTTCCTGATTCTATAAGGGCTCTAAAGGACCCTCGGGGCTGTTGTGTTATCTGGCATCTGATGGGGGACGCGGAGTTTAAGGGTTTGTCGTTATGATGGTAGTCACGTTGAATTTGATAATGTAGTGATTGCTGAGAGATTTCTCTACCCGTAGTACCTTCCCGTCTGAAATCTTGTGGGCCTCCACCCGGAGCGTGATGATCATATCGATGCATAAGGTGCAACCGGCCCTCTGGAAGGTAGACGAGCCCGTGTTAAAAAAAAAGACAAGCTACGATGCGCGTTCACGTTTGAGTTCGATGACAAACATTGTTTGCTGCAGCGAGCGACGAGATGCTGTACCAGGAGCAGAGCCAGTAGCATAAACGCAACCAACAGCGCCGCCTTAGCACCTAAGCTTTGCAGGTTGTGTAAGCTAAAAATTATGTTTTCTTTTCTACGCGCACATTCGCTTTTATTAACATAATTTATTGAACAAAATTACGGCACTGAGGCTGGACTGCTAGCCCGGCCGGCCCAAAACTGAAGAACTAAGTCGGTTTGCAAAACACATAGTCGAAGCTCATCAGTTTCACCTCGTTTAAAGGATATAGAAACCCTATTTTAGATATGTTATTATATTCCACGTAAATCCCGCGTGAATTAGACAATATGGCGACATAATCCGAATTACCAATTGTTCCTACCACAACAACATATGGGTAAGAGCCTGCGTTTTTTGTACGCATATATTTGACTTGCAGTCGGTAAGTTAATGAATTGTTTACTGAGTACTTGAAAAGTGAATGACAAAGTTTATTAAGCACTTGTCGCAAAAGTCGATATGTTGTTATGTCTTACGTTGACGCTATCGCGTGCAGCACCGTAAAATGTTGCCATTACGAGAAAGCATTTACATGTAAAAGACAATTCTCAGACAAGAGAAAATTTAATGCCTACCATTTTTGTACCAAAGTGATGGTGCTGCGTTACGTTGTTGCCGAGTAGCTACGCGTTTTCGACAAAACTTAAACGTAAGGCATACCGACTTTTTATGACTTTCCTCAATCGCTAGTTTGCGTCATTCGGCAGAATGATTTTCTAACAAATACGCCGGTATGAGCGGTATGGTTCTCCCACAAACGTGGATTTTGCATAACTATGTACGACAAAAAGTGCAGAATAACTACTTTTCTAAATTTTATCCTCATTTCTAAATAGGACGTTTTACGCCCTCTTCTTCCATTGGGAACATTTATTTGCTTGCCGAGTTCTACCAAACCTACATACAGTAGGTACATACAGTAATGGTAGACATTGTATATACATACTAACAGCAGCATATACTCTCTCTCTCTCTCCCTCTATTGGTGCGCCGAAAAGTTTCGTACTTGACAGCAGTGCAAATGGTATTCATGCTGCGTACGCCAGCGCACCCATGGTTAATTACTCAGCAGGTTAATCCTCGTGATCACTCGTGAGGTTGAGGGCAGTGATGAAGGTGATGGCAGTCGACTAATGACGACGACAACGACGACGAGAACGGCGCCGATTTTGATCGTGGACACAACGATACGTGTGATCGTCGTGACGGGCGTCACGGTCATCATGATGAAGTGATGAGGTTGTTAATGAGGGCCACCGCTGTGAGGTCGACGACAACTATAACACTATCGCCACACATAGAGCGAGATTGTTTTCGGTAAACGACTCGTGTGGCCGTGTGGGATTACGCTCGGTCACGTTGGGTCACGCGGCCGGCGTAATTAGTTGTGTTCGGCGAGTAACACGCTGCTGCACGTCCCTGAAGCCCATCGGAAGCTTGTCGCCATTGTCCTCGGAGCGGGCGAACTACACTGTTCAAATTTGTTTAGCGCATCTCTGTCTCTATCTGTTTCCATCTCTCTCTCTCTCTATATATATGTATATATATATATATATATATATATATATATATATATAAATCAGATTGTCTCGATGATTAATGAAAACGTAGATGTTTATAAAGTTACCAAGGAGCCTCTCCGACACAACCGAGAGACTGGAAGGAGCAGAAAAAAGTACAAATAAGAGATTTCCTTGTTTCTCCCGCGACCGAAACGCAACAGCAATACTATTGCCATTAGATTGCCAGCAACAGCAGCATCGTCACCTAGGACAACGCTAGCAGAAATTAGTGTTAGAATGCCAAAACAAAATTGCGACAATAGAGAATAATAATACTAGCATTGGCATAGGAACATATCAACAACCAAAACAGTAAACGCTGTACGCAGAGCGAACAGAGAGAACAACAACAACAATAGCCACAGCATCAGCAATGGCGTTGATTAAACTTGCTAGAGATGCTCGCGTTTTCCTTGATCGATGACGCCGCCTCGAATTGAAGCTTGCTGCAACTCCAGCTTCCCACAGCCGACCAGACGAACCTAGACTGCTGAGGTAACACTGCGTCAGGTGAAAACCAAGACAAATCGATGTAGCTGACCAAAGATTGGGTGGGATACTGCAAACCTAAATAGGACCAAGGTAAAGTAGAGAAAGGAGATATAGCCCAGGCGTCATCGAGGCAAGTGACCAATGATATATATATATATATATATATACATACATATAATCGATAACTTGCCTCTATGACTATATATATATATATATATATATATAGCCGTAATGTAGGAGCTGTAACGTAGCCGTCTCTACAAAAAGGTTCGTACCCCAAAGTCGCTTTGTTGGTACGGGCCTCGCGAAACAAGCTCTGGACTTTGTTCAGGAGCGCACCGCCGACGTATTGACCAGTCGCTGTGTTCGTGGTCTCTATTTGCGCCCGCTTGGTTGCTCAACAAATACGAGTGGCCAGCGACGTTACCGCTGGCCGAGATCGAGTGTCGGGTCGGTCAAATCAAACATCCAAGTGAATTGCTGCAGCTGTACTGTACTAGGGCGACAGCTTTGACTTGCAAACTTTGCAGCAGCAGCAGCAACAACAACAACAACAACAACAGCGACAACAACAACAACAACAGCAACAGCGACAACAACAACAGCAGCGACAACAACAATGGACCATTGGCCAACTTGTCCGGATATGCAGGAATGCAGTACGCGTGCACTACGATATACTTACTGGTCGACTCACGATGTTACGACAGACGCCGCCTCGGACTTGAAGCGTAGTTTTTCTTCGTTATGCAAACCTGTAAGTCATACGTCATCCGAGGCAGCGAGGCGGAGTTTTCGGAGGTTGGTGGCTTTGCAATAAAGCTGTTAACCGAGTTTTGTTTGTTGTGTTTTATAGTTGCTGTCGTCGTCGTCGTTGTCGTCGTCGTTTTGTTGTTGTTGTTGTTGTTGTTGTCGTTGTCGTTGTTGTTGTTATTGCGAAATTTGTCATTGTTGTTAATTCTAATATTGTTTCGTTAAGACTAAGGTTTTGCTTTCGAGACATCTATCTGTATTGCTGCTTATTCCTATGAAGTTTCTGTTATTGTTGTGGTAATTGATGAATAGGATGTTCACTCTAGCGCCCGTGTGATTGCTTTGGTTCGACAGCGGCTAGAGCCGCCGCTGTTGCCGTGAGACACGTATTTCGCTTGCACCTGCAGCGCACACCAGACCAACGATCAACTACCCACCTGCCCTATCATGGGCGCGGAATACCTACGGCAATCCTTCGTTGCCACTGCTTTCTACAGAAAGCAGGCCGTGTAAGAAACCAACAGTCAATCAGCCAGAAGTGAGCGCGGGCACAGCACCCACGTTGTTGTCCGTCCGAAATTCAGGTTGTTGCTGTTGTTGTTGTTGTTGTTGTTTTTGTTGTTGATGTTGAATCTACCCGAAACGATCAGAGAAAATGATAGCCAGGGGAGCCCCTTGGCAGCTGCAGCAGGAAGGCTAGAACAGCTATAACGACACCGCCGGCACAGCTTTAGCATGTACACCTACCTACATTACGATTATAAATGGCCGCCGAAGTCGGCCTCTAGGGGCTGTTAAACGATGAATGACACGACCATTGTTAGGCGAGCAAGACCGCCAAGACTCCGATACGATTTGGTCCCGCCATGGCTGGCATTGCGACAGGGGGAAGACCGGGCTGTATTAGCTCGCCTGGTTTCCGATAGTCGCCTTGCTCTTCTTTTTCTTCTTCTCAGTCTACATACAGGCAACACGGGTTGTGCGCTAGACATAAACTCCAATCGGCGTTTCATTAGTGTTCGTTCTTTGACGATAGATAGTGCCTTCTACGTGTACCAACTTTAGCTACACCTACTCTGCTATGACGTTTTTGCATACGTTTGGCACGAATGAACTAAACACATTTTATGCTCTTTTTTCTACGTGTCTGTCCCTTAAGTGTAGCCGAGGATGTTCGGGAGCTCCTCTGCAATTGTCTCTACGTGATGTAGAACATGCTTGCATAACGCAGAAAACCTCTAGTGTCTCTTGGTTGTGTTTCATCTTCAGGAGCTGCTTTAATTTTATCTCCCGTTATTAGTATTCTGACAACAACAACTCACCTGGTGGATGCTTTTGTGACAGGTGCGATGTTTCCGCATAGATTTTAAGTGCTAAGGTATATATGGCACGTATTCTAGTAGAAACTGGTACCTTTTACGAGCTGTGTGACATCTTTAACATTACATATGTACACAACTTTTAGTGCTACATTTGCTCAAATTCAATACAAATTACATATTGTTACACTTGTAATATTAGTATATATATATATATATATATATATATATATATATATATATATATATATATATATATACATATATTGTTTGTGTGTCTGCAGTAGTGGGATCTGCTCCTTCAGGGCTAAGCATACTGACATTACCATATGGCTACTTTGCACATTAACGTCTGTAGCCAATAAAAAAACGACCATGCTGTTAA
This sequence comes from Dermanyssus gallinae, assembly GCA_003439945.1. Classification (NCBI taxonomy): domain Eukaryota; kingdom Metazoa; phylum Arthropoda; class Arachnida; order Mesostigmata; family Dermanyssidae; genus Dermanyssus; species Dermanyssus gallinae. The sequence goes on from QVRM01003346.1 coordinate 507,385, forward strand.
ATTTGTGCAACTAATATCAATGTATGTGTGGCCCGAAAAAACAATACCGACGATTACAGGAATAAAGAAAAAACGATACGACAAGAATCGCGATATTCGCAACCGCAACATTAACCACCAGACTGTAAAAATATATACTAGCAGCAACGACGACAATAGCAACAACAACAACAACAACAACAGCATCAACAACAATAGACCCGTTAGCAGCAGCTGCAACAACAACAACAACAACAACAACAACGACAGGAGAAACACCAGCAAGCCTGGATAAAAATGTGCGACGAATGTGATGCTATTGGTCACTGGGTAGAACAAACTGGTATGAATTGGTCACGGCGGTGATCCGTAAGCCGGTGCCACTCTAATGCAAATAAATGATGACGCCACTTGTGAGGTGGTGGCGGTGCTGGTGGAAGAGAGAGAGATATAGAGATAAAGAGAAAGGAGAGAGAGACGGACATAGAGAGGAAAATGGGGAAACGGGTAGATGAAACCTTAGTAGAGATAAATGGAGAGATGACGCTAGCGTTGAGACGTTCGGGTGACAGTAGCAGGGCTTTCTTTACTGGCTGATCTCTCTGACAGCCAGTCAGCAGCACCGTGCGAGGCCGTGTATGGAGCGGTCAAGCATCTCTCCGGCCCCGGTCAAACGATTTGATTTTACTTATTCCCTCTTCTTTGGTCTATTGATCTTTATATATATATATATATATATATATATATACATTTTACGCTTGGTGTGTGGGGGATAAGACCTGCTTGGTTGAGCTTAGCCACATCAGGCGCAGGGTGGTCGTACGCAATATGTGAGCGCACGGGGTCATCGCTAGTGCAATGCTGGTTCAAGTGGCTCAAACCACTTATTACTTCTGCCTGGCTAGCTTGCTTGCGGTCTCTCAGGATGTCGGACTTATTTCAGGATGCACGCAAGCAGCGTTACTATTTGGTTTTCCCCCGAGAACGAGGTTTCACCGCCAGCTTGGCTGATGCCCACTGAGCCTCAAAGCTCTTTTCAATCTCTCGGAAAATAGGCCGCTGCTGTTGCGGCCTAAATTCTTCCTTCGTTTGGAACTGCTACTTCTGTGGGTGCTACGGTTGATTTGATAGTTATCAAATATTTTAATCAATTTCGTTGTTGTTGTTGTTATTATTGGCGTCTCTTGCATTCACTTCGGTATCTAATGGCGAACACATTAGCCCCCTAGCTTCGGCTATACTAGCAGAGCCTAAAACAAGGAAAAGCCCTGACTTATTAAGCGGAATAGACAACCCGGGAATATATATATATATATAAAGGTTGTTGTTGTTACTGTAGCTACCATGGCCGCGTCCTGGTCTATCATATAATATGTATCCATACATACGTCAATCATTCTATACATTCATTTATCTATGTATCTCACTGGGCAGCTAGCTATAATAGCAGTTTCAGCACGTCATTTAATAAAATGCCGGACGCCGGAACTTGCGGGAAAATTAAACGTGCAAGTTTCTGTTTTGCCAGGTCGAATTCACGCACAGATCAGTAGAGTTAGCGGCCTACGTATGCATTATAGACGTATGCTTGTGTGTGAGTATATATATATATATATATCAAAACAGTCTTTAATTTTGCGTCGACCGTATCATCAACGGCGCTTTTGAGCAGAACAATCTGCGTACTCGTGTCTTCATAACGTACCAACGATTAAAGTACTGTAGCGAGAAAGCGAGCGAAGCGAAGAAAAGGTCAAATGCGTTATGTTCTTCGACGGTTGAAGAACTAACAAGTTTCGTTATGCGATGCAGCAGTGGCGCAACGATTCCATAGCGTATGAGTTGTGTGACGTACATTGCATCGGCTATATGTGGCATTTGAAGAGAGAAATACAACAACGTACAGAATCAACTCATCATTACCGGAGCGTTTAATTAGTACCTGTATGCGCTGTTAGCAATAAGATTCGTCATATCATTGGTACGATAAAGCAGGAAACACTCCTCGCTAACGCGTCTTTTCATCAATGTTCAGAGAGGAAATGGTAAGTAAGATAAAGTAGTCTGGGCGGTGGTACTAACATAAGCGAGGGAATAATATGGAGGAGTATTTCGAGGGTTGTAGCTTTGTTATCCATGTGGCAAAAGTTATTCTTAGATGTCTGAAAAAACGCATGTCGATCGAACAAGTCTTCAAGTGCCGTTTATGGCACTAGTCGAACCCCGTAGCAACGCCCATTGTTAGTGCTGCCTCGAACCTGTTTGCCTCAGAAAGTAGAGCTTACAGAAGACTGGACCGGGAAACGATTTAAGGTCACATTTTACATTTCTGCGGCATGGCTAGTAACGGCATTAAATTTAGCTCAGGACACAGTTTTGGTGGATAGTAATAATAATCTAGGATTAGCATTATTTTACTATTCGATGAAATCAAATATACATAAATAACGTGCATCTACATCGCTTAAAAATACTTTGAATAGGCGCCTTAACGCTATTTCGTGAAAAGAAAATTTGTACTTGAGCGCACAAGTAGGCAAATAGAAATATTCAAACACTTTTAAGATAAAGAGAATTCAAACCCAAAATTCGACTAAAAAGCCTGGGTAAAGCTCAAATATCCTATGTTTCCTCTTGGGCTTCCCGCACTAGACGTAATTCGATTCTACCATGTTAATGGCCACGTAAGCCGTAGCTGCAAACTACCATGGGCTAGGTAATATGTGTCCAGTATCGTTAAGAAACGTTCCAACATATTGAAACGTAGTAGTAGAAATAATAATAATAATAATAATAATAATATAATAATAATAATAATAATAATAATAATAATAATAATAATAATAATTGACTTTCAACGGATTTCCGTAGCCAAATGTCACCATAGTTGTAGGCTATGCTCGAACTACGGTTGCTCGATTGCTGAATAGATTGTCGACAAAAATACCGCCGAGTTTATCTATGTTATTTACAGTGGCGTCGCACACATCAAGAGATTTTATGTTAAGCAAAACAGCACTGGGTGTTAATTGCGATATAGCTATAATTTGTGTGATAAGACAATTCGGATCAGGGCGAACTACGTCTGAGAGCAGACCTTGTGCACATGTAGTAATTGTATACAATATAACGATAATACATACAGCATAAATGCAAAAATATATGAATGCAATTACCAAGTCGGATCGCAAGCGCATGTGTATGATCCTTCTCGTCTAAAGGTCTGCTGGCTTTTCTTGTATTCTCGAGCTTCCTGGCCTTTGCGGGAACAACAACAAGAATCTGTACGGGTTGAACTCTACTTGTATCGAGGCGGGTCGCATGCTGGTGTGGAGTGCAAGGCTGAGGCTAAGTATGCGGGTATAACCTTTTGTCACGATTCACCCGCTGGCATTTGAAACACTGGGGGGTCCTGGCCCGAGTACTTACAAACTTATTCAAAGAGTACGCAACGCGCCCATTCGTTCTACAGGGGGACCGATTGTACACCTGCACCAGAAACAGTCGCTCGACATTCGTCGAAGTAGCGTTTCTGTGTCTCGAATCCTGTTAAACTGGGCAAAGCCAAATCCGAACGTTACGTGATTTATTTTTATTCGTAACTTTTGATGACCTAGTGCACACCGTTATAGTGGCGGCGTGGTCAAGGGGACTAGTGCCCTAGTCATGGTTGTCATCTGCCGAGGTGTCGCCGGTTCGATCCCTGTTGTTGGTCGAATTTTCTTTGAGCGATGCTCATTGAGAAGAGATGATAAACCATATGCCGCTGAGAGTCAGCGGCCATGCTGCCACAAGGACTGTTGGAGAAACCCTAGATATCTTAACATGCACGGCCCTCGGTGCATTGAAGATATACCTAACGGTGAGTTCCAAGCCCGTAGGGGACGGAGGTTGGTCTACAATTAAAAACAACCTTCTTAAAAATTGTTTTATTTCTAGTGCACACCTTTATGGGGAGGCAATAGTTATCTGTAAGATAATAATAAAATAAAATTTCGGTTCGTCCGACCCGAAAGAGTCCGCATAAAACACGCACCTTGATTACAAGCCTCGATCAATCATTCTTTTAAAGCAGTGCTGAAAACATCATTCCAGTTGACCGTGTATTATTAGCAATACATTTCTAAAATGTGACAACTTTTTAAAACATATCCTCTTAAGACGACGTAAGAAAAACAATACAGTTTATGATTCTGAACTGCCGTATGTGAGGTCATATTCAAGGAGGACAACGATTGACCCTGCTAATATGTGTACAAATTAAGGAATACAGGAGAAGTATACTAAAATTTTGCTGTGCGAAACACATATTTACTAATTAGTGAAATCGTATAATATTTGCAGACAACATCTGATTAATTTAGTGATCTGAAGCTACTCGATATACATATAACAACTTTACAACGTATTTATGCATTACACTAACTTTACAATATATAAATATATATATATATATATATATATATATATATATATATATATATATATATATATATATATATATATATATATATATATATATATATATATATATATATATATATATATATATATACATATACACTTACAATATATGAGCCCATTCTTACGTCTTCCACGCTCAAGCTTTCTAGCTCATCGGCACGAGGTTACCTGACCTTACTGGGCGAGAACTATCGGCAAACACTTGGGCGCGCTATACAGAGAATGTGTATATACTTAAATTCACAATAGGAACTAAGTGCCGAGAGTACAAAGTAAGTAGATGGCGTTTTTTTTATAATTACCGTCATTCAGCCAACAAACAGTGAAATAATGGCAAACTACATGCATGACATGCCGCAGGACACGAGCACCGTGGTAGGCCAATCAAGATGAACGGATCAACGCTACCTGCGTCTTACTCTCTCCGGTCCTGTAGAAGGAAGGACTCATTTGTTTGGTGCTCGATGCCACGCTGTATTTGCTCAGCTGCGTCAGCTGCGCGCTAAAACTCAACGTTACAGTGAACGAGCGAACAGTATTGATATACAAACACATACTCCTAAGACTAAGCTTATCCAGCATGCAAAACTAGTGCAAAACAGTTTGAGAGACAGAGCATACTATAATATTCTAGTGTGACGACAGTTATTGGCAGACGTTATTCAAAGATATTCGTACTTTATACCTTCACGGATTGCGGTCAGAGGTATACATTGAACTTTCGTTACTCTGATTCAGGCGTACACGGTCGATCATCAGGCAAATTTTTCTCGACTGTGTAGAATTTAGAGAATAATATTATAGCTTCAAGATAAATCCCGCGAAGAAACTGACAATCAATATCGCCAAAGATAACGGTACTACGATTTAGTCGGGGCAGATCGAACGCCGCAGGCAATCGGGGCATTATGGTTGAGATAAAAAAAAATTGAACTTGTCAATCACTTTTGCCGTCTAGGTTTAAGAGTGACCCCCCAGGCTGTCATTCATCAGACATTTAGAATACATGCGTGATTATTCCGCCGCGGCCATGATATTTTTATTTACAGTTTTACATCTTATAAACTGAACAGCATGACTTAGTTACATTTATTTCATATGCTTGAAAGAAACAAACGCGTACGTAAGTATTATGGAGAGTGCAATATCGGACGCTACCACATACTCAATGGCTTGTTTACCAAGACATCGTCACAACAGCCAAGTTTAGCCTACAAATTGGCATATAAACAATTGTTCTGCACTACTAATGTGTGGTGGTTGAAGACTATCAAACTTGAAACACGTATACTCATATATAAATATTTTCAATATATATATATATATATATATATATATATATATATATATATGTGTAGAAAATATTGTGATGATTTATTAATAATTTACAATACGTTTGCACAATCGGCAGTGCTCGCCTAAGTATGTATGTATATATATATATATATATATATATATCTAATAGAAGATAAACAACTAAGTTCCAGTGATCGTATTGGGCCGTCAGTAGTAAATCCCAATGCCAAGTATAGAACGCCATTTGCTGAGCGGCATGTGATGAGGTCGTTGAGATTTTCCCGGCGGTCGTTGTTTTGCCCTCGATGAGTTTCTTTTTGCTTTTGTCGGGCTGTTCCCTTGAGAGCCATGTAGTTCATTTGACTGCCCCCCACCCCTCCCATCCCCACGCCGCTGCCGCCGTTCTTCTTTTCGCTTTGCTATTGACTATCCTTTCGCGCGAGAGCTCACACCCTCCCGTATATCCGTCCCATAAAGGCAACGACATAGATGCGTATGTACGTACTGCACACTTACAGCATACACTTGCAAACACGACCAGAAACGTTCAGCAGACCTAGACATAGCGAGTCGGACACGTTGCCAGTGATCTGGAGAGGAAAACAAAACGAAGAAGCACGAAAACGAGGTTGCCGACAACCTCTCATCGAGCACTTGTGGCTGTCTGTGACCACTGCCCCATGTTTTTGCCTCTTTCTCTCTTTTTTTATTGGGAACCAATTCTCGTTCTCAGCAAGCAGCGAAGAGAAGGCAATACAACACATAGCGGCAACACCAACAACAACAGCATCAACAACAACAACCACAACAACAACAACAGCATCAACAACAGCAACAACAACAACAACAACCACCACAACAATAACAACAACAACAACAACAACAACCACCACAACAACAGAAACCATGACATGTTCTTCTGCTTCTCGCCGGTTTCAAGGTCCTCTAACGGTTCCTATCTCGAGTACGAGCACGAATGACGAAAACTACAGTAGAACAGAACCGGGCTACGGGCCGAACAAAGAGAAAACAAACAGCAGCAACAACAGCCACAACAACAACAAAGGCGAGTTGAGCGGACGCTCGAAAGGACGCTCGGACGGCATCGTGGCTTTGAGCCAATCCTCTCTCATCACCGTCGCCTGTTTCCCCTCTCTTCAAGGCAGTCCCGCTTCATTGCAAATGTCTTCTTTCAATTTCCCTCGAGTTCGCCCTTATCGCCACTACCCACCCACAAGTAGAAGTGCCATCATCCTTCTATTTATCTGCCTCCTCCTCCTTCTGTTCATTATTATTGTTATTATTATTATTATTGTATTGATGAATAGTTGCGGTCAGTCTGCGCTGTTCATCGGTGCCCTGCTATTGCCCTGTTGCAGACCGGCTGCATGTTGACGTCGTAGGCACACACCAATGAAACGCCTGCGCCCTCATGCAGGCAGCAGCCCGGATTGGCGAAGGCTGTATGAACGCAATAACGATGCTGTGGATTATGTTGGCTCACCGCAAACGAGTCCCGGCTTGATCGCGCACGTCTGGCGCGGACCTCCAGATCCACAGCCACGGCCGCCACATAACCATTAACAGGGATAATAATGGACAATCTGCTTCATCGTGGTCGCCGCAAAGTTAGTGTCTATCCTGCTGTGTCGGTCCTGCACTGCTAACGTTCACCCGCTGCATACTTCACAGAGCAGCAGCAGCAGCAGGATTGATTGATGATGGCATGACATCCGGCCGAAGTACATGATGCCTGGTGGCTGAAAGCACAGCACAGCCCGGCCCGGATCGGACCGGCCACGCTATTAGGTCATGCTTATGGAGTGTAGGAACGACCCGACGTACACCTGCGTCTACGGTAGAGAGCGAACACGGATGAGAGGTCGAGACGGAACTAGTCGACGGAACCTGGTCAAACATCACGCAGGAGTGTTACTGTAAAGAGAGCTTAATTGTGCCGGATTGAAACTGGTTAGAACTCAAGACGAGTGCTCTCTGTTATCGTTTACTGATTTGCTACAACTAGCGAGTTGTCTTTCGTCGTTCTCATATCTATACCAGAACCTCTACCAAATCTATATGATTTACCTGTATGTATTATCATCACATTTATTTCACTCTTTTGCTAGTTTGCAACTATAACATTGATACTTATACCGTTGTCAGCTGCTCTCGGCAGCCTATCATTCGAAAGCGACAGCGCAGTGATATATTCGTAGGGGCCACGGCTTGTTGACATTCCAGTACGTTTTACCGCAGACCAGCCTGCGGAAGCATACGTGGGGCTTAATTAGGGCCTTGTATATGATGTACCATAATGAGGATGTTAACTTGAAGCCTACGCAATCAAAGGAGGGGAAGCAGATTCACATTAACCAGGTCAGCTTAATTAGACCAGGTGGCTACCACGATTAGGAAAGCCCAAAACAAGGGATCTCAAAGAAAATTTAAATCATCTTTAGCATTGTTCGCATGGAATTACACAGTACAGTGCAGTATTATAAGAGATCGACGCAATTAAACGCCTCACCGTCGTAGGAAGACATTCGTTATCTTGTTCAACTCGTTCCTGTGGGCTATTTTATATAAAAGCATTATTTGATCTAAGTCGGTCACCTGGCCCTAAAACCAAACGGGCGCGGAGACAGAAAATTAATGAACCAGATACGTGGAAAACGTGTCGCAATTTTCAAGCAAAATATAATTTTTATCCTGGGCTGTATGGACGTTAGATCTGCCATTGAAGGTTGCAAACAATTCGCAAGCAATCTGCACGAAAATGAAGAGTGGTCAATATGTGTCATGTAGATGCTATTAGTGTTGTTATGGGTGGTTTTGGGAATTCATGATACACATGCGTCACTAGCAGCCTGCGTGACTAATGTGAGACTCACATACTCACTAACTCCGACTTCTTCACCACCCACCTCCCACGCTCGGTATTTCTTTGGCATTACTTCGAAGCCGTGGAAGTCCTGTCTATATCCCCGCATGTTTGCCTGCGGTTGGATAAGGGGATTCTGCCATTTTGTAAACCTTCCTGGGAGGTGCGTCTTGACCACGAGGGCGTCGAACAAGTTTGTTGCCCTACTCTATGCCTCCGCCGAAGTCACCATATCGTCGCCTCTCTGATGAGCCAGCCTTTCACAGCGGTTTTCCTGCATCTGTCGCTTTCCTGAAAGCATCACATCGCCGAACAGTATGCTCCACGTTATCAGCTACTTCAGAGTCACACAATACGCAGACATCGCTTGGTCAGAGCCTGAGTCGCCCAGCAGGAAAGTTTCCGTGTCGGCGGTACCACACCCTGAGGTCCGGTATCAGACTCTTGGTCCAGCTTCCTGTGGTCACACCGGGTCCTACCTGCCAGACCGATATGGTGGCACTCCTGGCTCTAGTGAGATCCAGATCTTCATCTACAAAAGAAATATTTTACTTCTTTTAGCCACTAGGAGGTTCCATAGCAGCATTTTGGCTAACACAGGTAACCTATAAAGTTACCCGTGTTTGTCTGAAAGAACCCGGATTATTCAAGTAATCACCATCATTAGATTTAAGAGAATGCTGATTGGTGCCTGGAACTAAAGTGTTTGATTAGCCATTTGGCGGGCACATAAATGTTTTGAGCGTTTCTATAAGATCGCTCTCAAATGAGCTATTATCCGCATTTACACAGTTATTATTATTATTATTATTATTATTATTATTATTATTATTATTATTATTATTATTATTATTGTTGTTGTTGTTGTTGTTGTTGTTGTTGTTGTTGTTGTTATTATTATTACAATTGTGGGGTATGAACGTTTATGCCAGGTTCATCCTGCTCTGGTGCCTTTCTGTCAATTCATGGCGCCTATGATGGAAGCCACATTTTCTCTACAAACGGCCAAAGACATCATCTGTCTCAAAAACATGGCCTCGCGTCGATCGCCCGTAGCTTCTGCTATTCGTTTTCCGATATCTTTCAAGATTTTCGCTGTACCTGAGCTGATGGGGCCGAGCGTCTCTAGTGTAATGGGACAAAGTGGTAGCTTCTAGGTAGCTCTAGATACTTCCTTCGTTTTTCAGAATCCGCGCGCTCTGCTACTCATCCCGACTCAACGGCGCTGGGGTGTAAATACGATAAGGCCGCCGTGCATGAAACTGTTAGATCCCATACAAGGCTTTTTCCATGTGACCACAGCGGGACCCCGTCAGGCCGCAGCTCACTGCTGCCATTGAGACCATTCGGCTCGGGTGTAGATGGTATCCCTGCCCTTCTAAGAGCTCTTCTAACTATGGCGTTAAGTTCAGCGTGTCTTGTAATTCTGCCGGAACTTTTCAGACAACTTAACGGGTGTAACCCGTCAGAGTCAACAGGTTGGCCGCATCGCAGACATGAGAAGGGCTGGCAGACGAAGGCGCCAATTCTAAGGGCTGACACCATGCGGAAGGAGTTTGGGTCCAGCATGGTGCCAAGCTGACAGGAGGGCAGCGCTTGAAGCCAGCCCCCGCTGAAGGGATGTTGAGCCGCTAGAAAGACGGCACGCTCTCTTGCTGATGTTAGGCTATCTGTTATATCTCGTGCGGACTTCTTTATCTTGTAAGCGTCGAGAAGCTTTTGATTCACGTGTTCTCTCAGAGGGCCGGGGTCGAGTTGACTCCTGACTGTGGTATCCGCCACTATTGCTGCCTTTTGTAGTTCAATCTTTGCTTGAATCTTTACCAGGGTCTCTCGTTTAGCATCAAGAGTCTTTACCAGGCTCTCTCGTTTAGCATCAAGAGCGCGTCGAATTCCTTCTGGCATTACAGGAGAACCTAGAACATCTAGGTTATCCTGAGTTACACGAGATATCCCAGGAAGTGCTTCCATGATTGTTTGTATAGCCTGCGCTTGAGATGAACCTCCGACAGCTAAAACCTCGCACTTGGCCGCGTTGAGGGTCAGTCCTCCCGGTTCCTCGAAGTTTAATATAGCCTGCAAATCTCTCGCCACGACATTTGCGGGACCTCCCAAGACAGCGCCGTCTAGGTACCAGACATTTAAAGGGCTCTGTAGGCTAGACACCAGATCAGAAATGCCGAGGCAGAACAGAGCTGGTCCCAATGGATCTCCCTGCTAAATGCCAGTTTGCGACTCTATGATCGTATCTGTGTTCCACGCCAGGATTGAGAAATCTCTATAAGCCTGCCATAGCATCGGATAGAGTCGTGGAACTTTTCTTTTTACTTCGTGGAAAATGTTGTCCCTTCTTTTTGTGTTGAACGCGTTTTGGAAGTCTAGTTTGACTAGTACTTTTGTCGGACTTTCTGTTTCCAGAAAAGAGCGTGTAGCGTGTACAGTAGCCTCTGCTCCTCCTCTAATGGCAACACCCATTTGATGTGGTGAAACCGCAGCAACTATGGTCCGTTTGTTCATAGCCATCGCAATCTTTACAGCCATTCTTCGTAGAGTTAGTCCGCATGCTATGGGCCTGATGGAATTATCCTTCTTTCGGAGGGCAGTTAAACTTGCGCCATAAAAAAACGGCTTGGCAGAACGACGGCAAAGCCCCATTGAGCACTCTAGCCATAAGAATGCCTAGCTCTTCCAGTAGACGCGTTGAGGATGGAATCGTTTGGCTAAGCATGTCCCGAAGATGTCGAGGCCGTAGGCCGTCTAAACCGGCTCCACTTGCAAAATGGAAAGATCGAATGGTCTCTAGAACGAGAGGTCCTTCAATTTTATCCAGGCCTAGAGTGGCAGGCTGTTGCAGAAGTTCTAACTGTTCTTGACAGCCGGGTGGACTAACTGGGTGTTTGCTCCGTAGTTCAGACTCTGTATGTTAATTTGGTGGTGCCAATGTGTCAGAGGAGAGTAGCGATCGAGCAGCAGAGCGAATATCGCCCTCTGCTAATTTCATCTCTGCCTGGCGCACGCTGTATTGATCGTTGGTGAAATGAGACCTCTTGCCGATCGTGCTAGGTATGGTCGAATCAGCGAGACTTTGAAGTGTTCGAAAATGTATTTCCGCTACATTAGTTTTAATAATTTTAGTAAGTGTTTTCTTCTGTTTTTTTGGCGAGGTAGTGTAAACATCAATGATGGAAGCATCATAAGATTATTCCAACTTTCAAGATCGAGCTTTGCATTAAAGTTCCTTAATGCTGTCGTATATGCTGTAGCACAGCTTTCTCTAGCCCCACGAGGTATGATTCTGGCAAGCCTTAAACTTCTGCGGGCATGTGATAAGACTTGTACTAATAATTTCGAGTCAGGTTGGGTGTCGGTGTTTGATGTAATGGTTGTCTGTGGTTATAGTAATGCGGTTCCGGATTATTTTCCGTACGAAGGCTTCGACAAGGAGCTACAGAATGTTTTCGCGTTATGTGATTTTTCAGGCCCTTAGATTATCGTACGGCTTGTCCACAGTAGTTGCAAACATATGGTGTCTGGGAGAGGGGTAAAGCCATCTCCGAATCGTTCTCGGTGGTATCTCGAGTATTGTGGTATTGTTGGCTAGTCATTATCATTATTATTATTATTATTATTATTATTATTATTATTATTATTATTATTATTATTATTATTATTATTATTATTATTATTATTATTATTATTATTATTATTATGTTTGGGGCAAGGATGCACTCAAACTGACAAAGGAGCTTGGGAAGAAGCTCTTCGAGGCCACAGCGGAGCCAAGATCGACCGCTTTCCTTCGACAGAGAGTGTCATTAGAATTACAGAGAGGCAACGCCAAGATGATGTTGAGTGGTCACCGACACTCAAGCAATAATAATAATAATATAAGCAATATTGTAGATATTATATAAGTAATATATTGATAATTGTGATACATGTACATATTGATAAAATAAACCCTTGTTCAAAAAAAATATTATTACTATTATTATTATTATTATTATTTTTTTTTTTTGATAACATGTTAAACAATGTTACAGTTGTGAGGTCTGAACGTATTATTGCAAAGTTTTTTTAAATAATTAGTTCACTCCATGGCGCCTAAAATAGATGCCGCAGTCCCTCTGCAAACGGCCAAGGACAACGCTTGCCTAAAGAATTGACCCTCTCTTCGGTCGTTCGTGACCTCCCGAATTATTATTATAATTTATTTAATATGTCTTAGAGCAATACAGTTGTGAGGTGTGAATGTGTATCCTCATTATTTTATAGTTTCTTTCTTGCTGTCGTCAGCCCATCGCACCTAATATCGACGCGGCGTTTCCTCTGCAAACTGCCAATGAAAGCCGCTGCCTCAGAAAGTCGCCTTCGCGTGCATCTCCGGTGTTTGCTTGTATTCGATCATTTAAGTCTTTAATAAATGTCCTTGTTCTTCTGCTGACTGGGCCCATTGTCTCCATTGCAATCGGCACGAAATTGTATCTAGACTCTAACTCTGTGTATTTACGCCACTTTTCTTTCTCTGTGTGTTCGGCCACCCATCCCGCCTCGGTAGCCCTGTGGCACACATAAGACGGTGCGGCTGTGCAGGAGACTGTCGCATCCCAAACCAGGCATTTGCCTTTTTTCCACGGCGGAATAGTGACACCGTCGGGCCTTTTATCGTCATGAAGTCCTAGTCTGGGTTCCAGCATGCTAGGTATTCCCGCCCTCCGGAGAGCTCTTTGAATCACTGCATTTATTTCTGTGTGCCTGGGAGCCCGACCTTGGCTCTTGATGCAGCTCAACGGGTGGAGGCCATTCTTCTCGACTGGTTTTCCACAGGCCTCGCAAATGTGTGGTTCGCATATCGACCCGCCGATTCTGAGAGCCGACACCATGCGGAATGAGACGTTGTCCAGCATGGTGCCGAGCTGTGGCGACGGGAGAGCCCTAAGGAATCCACCTCTGAAGGTGCCTCGTGCGGCCAAGAAGACTGCCTTCTCCGTAGAAGACTCAAGGCTTTCGGTGATCTCACGGGTTATAACTTTACATCTGTAGTTATTAAGCACTCTCTGCGTTACACGTTTCTCCCAAGGACCTGGATCCAACTTCAGCTTGACAAGCGACTCTGCCTCCTGCTTAGCTATGTGCAGCCGGTGGTGAGCACTCGGGTCGACTAGCGCCTCTGCCAGCGGGCTGAATTCTAGCACAGACGCTGCGTAACATATGGGTGCCAATTCTACTGCTGATCGAACATCCAGTCCACCTTCTCTTATGGGGAGGCTTGCTCTTCGCCACGTATCGTCCGTGAAATCGATGTTAAGGACTTCACTATGTATGTCTCTCGTAGAGTCGTCATACGCTTGCAGGGCGTCGGGACATTGGCTTGTCGGTGAGGTGCGCAATGTGTAGTTGAATTTCGGGGAACCTAAACTATATCTTTATTGTTATTATTAAACTAGACCATTATTATTATTATTATTATTATTATTATTATTATTATTATTATTATTATTATTATTATTATTATTATTATTATTATTATTATTATTATTATTTTCAGTCGGTTATAACAATTGTAAGGTATAAACGTTTAGAACGAGCCAGGTCTGCTTGGTTCCGTTGTCAGTTCATTGCGCCTATGATTGAAGCCACGTTTCCTCTACAAACGGCTGAAGACATCATCTGTCTCAAAAACATGGCCTCGCGTCGATCACCCGCAACGTCTTCTATGCGTGTTTCGATATCTTTCAGGATTTTGGTAGCAGAGCGTGGTTATTATTATTATTATTATTATTATTATTATTATTATTATTATTATTATTATTATTATTATTATTATTATTATTATTATTATTATTATTATTACAGCGAAACAAAATTACACCATATGTTTGCATAAATCGCCATCTAATATAATGTAGGACAGGCAGATCTAAATGAGCAGACATTGTATCTAAGCTTTTTTGGGCTGACACTTAGCAAACATTTAACGCACACGTGACTGCGTTTGCATTGCTTCGTAAGACGGACCCCCTCGGTGCTTCTGCTGCTGTTACATTTTCTGCTGCTGTTGTTGTTGTCGTCAAGGTTATCCACGCCATCACTGCTGTCCTGGGGAGAGAGTGAGCCTCTTCTCTAAGCCAACGGAGTATAGCAGGGAGACCCGATTGGACCCGCCTTATTTAGTTTAGGAATCTGAGGATTAGTGTCCCGCATGAAGAGTCCACTAAATGTGTGGTACCTGGACGATAGTATACTAGGCGGCCCGGCGAACGTGGTGGTTTTCCGACGTACGCAAAGCGCTACAGTTTTTGGAAGAGGGAGGCTCAACTCTTAACGCCTCTAAAGGCGAGCTCATAGAAGTAGGTAGGATTAACAGGGCGGGCATGCGCAGTCATTGCAGACGCCCTGCCCGGTACAAAGAAAATCGAGTTGCCTATCCTGGAAGTTATGGAAGCGCCCATTGACTCTCGGAAGATCTCTAAAACAATCCTGGATAAGCGGGACGCCCCTCGGTGTATTATAGCCATCGCCAATAGCAAAACTCGGCTACTGGCCATGCACTCACAGACTACATTATGCCTATAGAAATACAGCCTAGGGTCACCTAGGTTAAACTACATTCTGCGCACGTCTGTCAGAGTTCAACACTGTAATGATGTGCAAGCCTTTGACGAGGTGGCACAAGAGATACTGGGTGAAGTTCTAAACGTAGCCCTTACTCGCACGATCTTAGATCTTAGATTCAATCTCCGGCAGAGAGCGCGGTATTTATAGCCGCCCGTGACACCTTCAGCAGTGGCTTCCTAAGGGCATTTCTTTCACCGCAGCTGGGCACCATGCTGGACAACACCTCCTTCCGCATGATGGCCGCCCTGAAGATAGGCGCTCCCATAAGTGAGCCATACGAGTGTAGGGCATATGGAAAAACAGGGGATGAGCACGAACTGCATCCTTTAAGCTGCACTAAGAGCCTTCGTGCAACTCGTAGACACGCGGAAAGCAGTGCGATTCTAAAGAAGGCTCTTCGTAGAGACGGCATACCAAGCACCCTGGAGCCCAGATTGAGCTTCAAAGACGAAAAAGACCCCGACGGCGTCACTATCCCGCCATGCTCCAAGAGCAAATGCCTGGTATGGGATGCCATGTACAGTGGCACCGTCATACCTGATGCATAACGCCACCAGGTCAGGGTGGGTTGCTGAACATGCCGTGATCGCAAAAAACGCAAATACTCTGATTTGGAGAGGAGATACCTCTTTTCGTACCCGTCGCCATGGAATGGATGGGCCCGATCAGCAAGAGGACAAGTATCCTTCTCAAATACCTAGGTATCTAGATTAGTGCTAACGCGGGTAACCAGCGCGTGGACGAGTTTCTGCGTCAGCAACTCTCGCTCGCAGTGTGTAAAGGAAACGCCGTCGCTATCATCGCCTTTATTATGGTTTATTAACACCCAGGTTGGGTAAATTTTAAATAAGTACATCAGTCTCAATCAGTGGTTCTTCTGCGTCACCGGATCTTCCCTCATCTTGCGAGTTCAGCTATTGGCTGCACTGCTGGACATGCTGCGGCGTGGTATCTATCACAATGGCCTAAGCATCTTGCGCACCTACAACACTCCTGAGGATTGTGGAATTATTGTGTGCTGCATAACATGTGAGGGAACCCGTGGGCTGCAAATGCCGTAGTTAGATGCCTATTCCTATATCCGGCTGCTTGCCAGGTTGTACTCCTCATCGCTATCGTCGTGTATATTCGTATGTCTATATCCTTTAATTTTTCCCCCCACTTCATAGTGTAAACCACGAAGGCCGTCGTCTTTGGTAAACCCCGTTTTACTTGTAATTCCTGTGTCATTAGAGCCCCCCCCCTCTAATATATGAACTATTCTATTCCTTATTATAAGCTAATAATTAGCTAACCCCAAAACCCGCTTCATGAAGAAAAATCGAACTCTATCTAGTAACTGTAGATCTGCCTCTCCTAATTTCTCCCATATAAGTGATACACCACGGCTCGGTTTCCTACTCTGCTATCAATATGTTCTCGAAAACTGCTACTATTTTACATTATAGTGACCCCTAAATAGGTGAATTTATTTACAAAATGTATTGTATTACCCCTGGCTCGAAGAACATCGTCTTTCGCCAATCGACCTCCTCTTCGAAATTTTACTGCTACTGTCTTTTGCCAGTTAATACTAAGTCCCATCTCGTCCATATAATTAATTAGCCGTTACAGTCCCTGCTTAACCTTAAATAAACTCCTGCCATAGATCGCAATGTCATCTGCATACATTAATGTATTTGCCCACTCTCGGGTCCACCCCTGCCTCACCCGGTTAGGTAGTATCATCGGCTTTATGGATTGAGGAGGGGTGTGAGCCTACGCGGGTACACGTTTGGGTCCACAATTGTAAGAAAACGCTGCAAAATTAAAAAAAAAAATATATATATATATATATATATATATATATGCATGAACCTCGTCAGGTTCATTTTCTTTTGCAATACGTTGAATATACGTCACACGTACAACGAAGCTTAGCTAAGCCATTATGCCTAGCGCAAGTGTATAGTGGCTATCACAATCCGTTTCGTTGAGGTCAGGCGAAGACCATTTCAGAAGTGTGCCTATATAGATGTAGATATATATATATATATATATATATATATATATATATATATATATATATATGTACTGATAAATTTACTCAGATGTATATACTGATGGGAACTGAGTATACTCAGATGTATATGTACTGATAGATTTACTCAGTATTTACTCAGATAAATATATATATATATATATATATATATATATATATACAGGACACGCCCGAACCTGGAGGATATGTGACGTTTTCACTTATTTTACCCGGTGTACATGTTCATAAGGAGACAATTGTTACCTCTTACATATAAGCATATATATATATATATATATATATATAGGTGTACAACAGGCGTTGTGATACGTATAAGTGCAAAGAGCGTCCGCTTCCCGTCGTTTGACCACGGCCTTTGTTGTCCTTGTTGTTGTTGCTGTTCTTGCTACCCCTGTTATTGTTGTTGTCGTCGTCGTCACCGTTGGTGCTGCGTATAGCATTATGTTATTGCTGCTGCTGATGTTGTTGTTGTCATTCACCACTACCACCACCACCACTATGTTAGAGCCCAGCACGCCACTCTCATCATCAACTTCAGCGACATCACCAACAATACCATCAGGACCTGGTTATGGCGACAGCCGTGATCGTTATCGGCGTAGGCACTGCTTTGGCCGCGGCGGCGGAGGCGGCAGCAGTAGCAGCAGCAGCTGCAACATGGGCGGCGCTGCCCCCCACGCAGATGATGCCGGGGTATTGCTGAGAGTGCTGAGGGTGCCCTTGTTGAATGAACTAGACTCCGACCGACCGACAGACACTGTGTCGAGTAGTCCAAGTCGTTATAGTAACATATCCCCCCTCGCATTTATTCTCTATGCTTCTATGTATAATATATATATATATATATATATATATATATATATATATATATATATATATATATATATATATATATATATATAAAGCACTACGCGCAAGCAGCGACAACAACACCATCACAGCAGTTAACACAGCAACAACTTGTCTTGTTGACAACCCACACGCAATCAATAACTAACTACCCTTTCAGTAACTACCCGCTAATGATCTTCTTGAGGAGAATTTGTGTTGTTCTTGTTATTTCGATTGCTATAGCTGCTGTTATTAGTGCTGCTACGTTTTTGTTGTTCCTTGGCGATTGTCATTGTTGCTGGTGTTAATGCTTTTGTTGTTGTTGTTGTTGTTGTTGTTGTTGCTGGTGTTACTGCTTTCGTTGTTGTTGTTGTTGTTGTTGTTGTTGTTGTTGTTGTTGGTATTGTGTTTTTTTGCTATTAATATTTGTTGCCCTTATACTCCCTTACATGCAATTATTGCCGTCATCTTGCTTGACTCTATACGTAACCTTGTTCTTGTTGCCGCTATCGGTATCGATGTTATTGCCATACTTGTTGTTGTTGCTGCTGTTGTTCCTGCTACTGCTGCTATTGCTGCTGTTGTTGCCGTGGTTGCTGTCGTTGCAGTTGTTGCCGTGGTTGCTGTCGTTGCTGTTGTTACCGTTGTTGCTGTTCTGTTGTTGTTGTCGTTGTTGCTGTTCTTGTTGTTCTTGTTGTCGTTGTTGTTGTTGATTGTTGTTGTGGTGGTAATGGCTGTTGCGGTTGCTGTTATAACACGATCGACCAGTGACTAGTGGCCATCTATCCCATCGTGGTCGCGCTATTAACAGTAGTAGTTTTCCTAATAGCAGCGTGTCGAACGAGTGGTGGTGGTGGTGGTAGGCTATGGTTGCATGGAATGATGACCTCGCTTCGGGTCACTGCGTTGGGGCGGAACGCGGCGGCGAGTGCAGCGAACCAGCCAACGGACACGGCCAGGCCAGTAGGCTGGCAAGTCGGCACAGTAGACACAAAGTCGACCGATGCTGCGCGTAAATAGCAATTTATTGCTTCTTCGCTTGCGCTCGTTTATGGGGGGGGGGTGAGCGTTTTTCTTCTCACCAACAGCCAGAGATCTTTCTTGGCCCCCAACGCCCAAATCCCACTAGACATTGGTCCCCCCCCCCCCCCAGCGACATGATACCACGATCCGGTGTCAACGATAACCGTGCCAATGATAGAGCGCCTCGACGTGCAGTGAATGCATGTCAATCGATAACGACGCATCCAGAGATCATAGTCTATGAGTGGCGCAATTGACATTATTGTATCGTCTCTATTGTTCGTTTTTTTGTTTCTTTGCTTCTCCCTTAGTGTCTTTTTAGTGTTCAGTATCTGTATCGGAAGGTTCGGAGACGAGACTCCGAGGATGTTTGTTTATCGACGATTTGGTAAGACCTGTTCGATCGACGCATTCGAGTACCTGCTACTGAGGTTAACAGCTCATTCAGCGGTGAGATGTCACGGGCGTGGTAGAGGCTATTTTAGTACCAAGCCTAATTGCAAAGCTCGACATGGTAACAAATCGTATTAGCGATGCAAAAGAATAATCGTAATATCGCCTGAACATATACGACAAAATGTCCCAGCACAGGTGAGTCTATGCTTTGCCCCCTTATAGGGGCAGTGGCCAAAAGATAAAGCCACGTTCGAGGCAAAATCGAACCCACTGCTCTTTCGTGTTGACTAGTATAATACTACTCTATGCCATTGCGTTACCCCCCCCCCCCAAACACATCTATGTGCCAGGTCATACCATACTCATCTTGTCAAGCAGTTGCCTAACTGCAAAGTGGCGTAATATGATATGAGGCTAATATGACTTCCGCGCTCTCGGGTATGGGCATACCATCCATACGACGTCACCTAATCTATCATTAATCTCAGTGGATGACTCAGGTTGACGCTCAGGTCGTTAAGACCGTTCTCCTCGTCTTGCGATCTCAAAGCATCCGTTTGACAGGCGAACTAATTAACGACTTCAAGGAAATTCAAATTTTTAAGATATGTGTATCAATAATGGTTTGTGTAATAGGTAAAACTTCCACATTACATTATCACACCCAGTTACACAGTTTCTAACAATATGACACATATACATGTGTGACATAGTGCTCTATAGGATAAGACCGTTCCGGGAAGAACTGGCACTGAATGCCGTCCCGTATAGAAATGTTTAAAAAATGTCGAAAATCCGATCTAAAAGAAGGCAACAAAACCGAAAACCAAAGTACTAATTGTTTTTTCACGGAATAACTCTCATCGATTCCGACTGAAGTCTGCTATAAGCTTCCGGAAATCTTGATCCGTCCGCTAGATTTTTTTCTAGATAAATAGCAGCATAAAAAGTAACACCTAAGCTACTACAAATCTAGGTCGCTAATAGGCGCCGTAGAGAGCATCTGAGGCCAGTAGAGTGGGAGATCTCAATCAGCGCTTTAGTACGGAGATATAACGGCGTAAAGTTATTACCATCATTGGCGGAAGCTAGAAGGGCGTATATGTGTCTGTATATATATATATATATATATATATATATATATATATATACATACATGTATATATATATATATACATGTATAAATATATATATATATATATATATATATATATATATACATATAGACATACATGTACATAGACAGATAGATATGTAAATATATATATATAACGTCCACACAGGTCGCCGTTCTCAGTCCGTTGATCCCCTCTCTGATCCCTCAGCGTAATGATTCGAATGGATATCGTTCGATTGGCGGGCACTTCCGAAAATTTGTTCTTACGGTAACGCTTTGGCTACACTCCTTGAAGTAAAATGAAGAGTAATGGTCGTTCTTCTCCGTACTCCGTACGCCCACTAGCGGAGAATTTCGGCCACGTGTGTTTTTTGGCACTTGGCCCAGAGTAGGACGTCTGGTCAGCCCCGACTAGCCCTCTACGTGGCCGCGGACCCTCCAGATAAATGAGCGAACGAGGCGAGGCGACAATAATGGCATTATTTGGACACCCCTAAGGGATCGCTGAAAGAATCGCTGGTCATACGTTGTGCATGCTGTACAGGCGCGAATTGCGCACTCCAATATCTGTTCCACCTGTTCTGTACGTCACTCGTCTGTACCAACAGCGCGGCGCCGAGATTGCAAGCGGATGTGCGTCGATCGATCGATCGAACAGTATCCGGATGGTACCCACGGCGTATCGCATTAGAGCCGCCGGCTCTATCAGATCTATCAGACCTCTCCCGCCACAACACTAGGCTGCCCCATGACTCGACTCAAGCGCATTAATGCATACTTATCGGCAGTAATGAAAAAACAAGGGTTACACTTGTAAGGCCAATATCATTAAGAAGTTATCGCTCTACCCCCACACCCTCCCCCAGACATCCATGTGTAAACGTTTCGCAATTTGCCGCTTGTAAAGCTGGTCTGTGATGGCGTTGTACGGTTCGAGTGACGTTCCTATACCTCCGTGTCTCAATGACACTGCAAGCTTACTATTAAAAAATAATCAATACAAAGAAAGACAAAGAAAATAAACTAAGGGAATGTCTCATGTATTTTATCTCTATATATATATATATATATATAACCACAAAGGTAACCACAAAATGATATACAACTATGATATTAGTACAACCCGGCGAGAACCATAACATTAAATATTAATTGAAATGATGGGCTGTAAATATATATATGGTACACTCGGCGAAAAAATATTTTTTTCGATGGAACGAGGGGCGAAAATGTCTTTTCAAAAATTATTAGTTGAGTGTGAAAATCAAAATATAATAATCGCAAAGAGTTTCAGTTCTTGAGAATTATTTTTAATACAACATGTGTTCTGCTTTGAGAAGGCAATTCAAGAGATGTGATTTTATCTTCCTGTTTTGGGAATGCAATTCAAGACATGTGATTTTTTCTTCCTGTTTTGAGAATGCAATTCAACAAATGCAAACGTTTCTTCCGCCCCTCGTTTCATTAGAAGAAAGAAATATTTTCGTCGAGTTGTACTAGACCTCGAAGTTTATTGGACGGATTCTGAAATACTTTGTCTAGAGATATACATGTGTAGAGAGACAAACAGTAAGGACTATGGTAATGTCACAAGTATTTTATCCTTTGAGTACATCTAAACTAGAAACTTGAAGTCTACTTTAACCTTTTTTTATTGTAGCTTGTAAGAACACGTTTAGTGGTGTTTCTACCTAGAATAAAAAACATTTTTTAAGGAAGTATAACTAAGATCGAATTTATTAATAATGCCAATGGAGCGACAATTGTCTCCCGAGAACGTGAGCGCCGTAAATGTTACTCAATCTCGTAAAGAGTGGGCTGAGACCACATTAGTAGTGTGCCCCGGACGGACGCAGCATTCCCGCGTTGAACGTCGAGATCGAGACGTTGTCTCAAGAAACCTGCCGATCGCTTATCACCAGTTGCCAGGTTTAACTGCTCGCCGACTCTGTGGAGAAGTTTGCGGGTGATGTTGCCTGGGCCGCCCAGGGTTTCAAATGCTAGCGGCTGAAACTCATGTGGGTACCCGATGGAAGCGTATTTTGCAAGCTTTCTTGTCTCGGCTAGACTGCCAGCGTAGCCTGCCGAGACCGCCCCGCCACCGACCATTGAGGGTGCTAATGAGTCGGTGACTGTGGCGTCCCAAACAAGCATCTTTCCCCTACTGAAAGGGGTAAGGGTCATCCCATCTGGGCGCTTACCATCTACGGCGGAGAGACCTTGGGGCTCTAGAATGCAGGGGTATCCGCATGATCGAAGCGCTCGGCTGAAGGTGTCGTTAATACCGGCATGTCTGGCCCGCCGTCCGGCGCTTATGATGCACGATAAACCGTGATGCGCTAATTCGTCTACAGGTTGACCGCATCTGCATTGATGAGGAGTGACGAGGTCGCAGCCAAGACGAAGACCTGTCGCAATTCTTGTTGTTTCATTGTCCAGGAGAGTGCCCAGTGGGACGCTGGGGACTGCATGCAACCAAGCTCCGGATCCCTTGGCAGCGACCGCTTGGAGGCGAGCCTTCGTGGAGTTGTCGGCAGCACCTGCGAGTAAGCTGCAATACGCTTCGTCGTATAGGAACGCGCTCCAGTCCCGCTGGCTCAAAGGGTTATCCGGAACGCCCCTGCATACTGTCTTTAGTTCTTCATATAAGCGTCCCTTGAGTTCGTTGTACTGAACAATACCGGCCTCGTCTAATAGTGCGGTGGCGTTGCTCTCTGACCGGAAGAGGGAAGAGACTATCGCTGGCCCAGCCGAGACGAGCGGATCCGGGATCCCCAGGCCCCCCTTCGAGATTGGTAGTTGAGCCTGCTTTCGAGCGGAAGGTGCCAGCGATAGATTGAGAAGAGACTCGAGGCTGTTCACAGTCAACTCGTTCAATGCACGCAGATCCTCTACTTGTTCTGTTAGGTTCGCTCCGCGGAGAAGATGGGTGACCCTGGTAGCTGAAAACGAAGATCGGAGTAAGAAAAGGGCGCGGTGGGCACCAAGCGGGGCGAGGTTGTCGGCGACGTCCTTTAGCTTGTTTTGCCACTTTGCCAGTGCGCGCGTGAGCCCTTGCGGTCGAAGCGGGACTCCCAGCAGCTCCAGGTCGCAGTCAAGTGTTACCTTACATCCCGGCAATAAGGTCTGTAGAGTGTCAAGGTCAGGGGTCTGTGTGCTGCTGCCTGTCACATAAATCTCGCATTTCTCTGGGTTTAGTTCTAAACCCGAGCTTGCACGAAAATCAAGCACGCGCCGAACGTCGTCAGCAACTATGTCCGCATCGCCTCCTAGCACGCCATCATCAAGGTACCAAACATTCAGCGGGCTGTTGAGGGAGTCGACTAGGTCTTTAATGCCTAGGCAAAATAAAAAGGGAGCTAAAGGATCACCCTGTTGCAGTCCCGTAGCCGAAGCTATGACATCATCTGGGAGAACCAAGCAGGAGGCGTTACGGTACGCCTGGTTGAAGTAATGCGATAACTGGGGACAATGCTTTAAGACCGCTATTCTATTCTAAAAGCTCGGGTGGCGTGAATAGCGGCCTCAGCCCCTGCTGGTGTGGCAAACCCAAGCTGATGTAAGCCTATCGCCTCGCGAATCGTCTCCCTGGTTCGATTACAGGCAATTTTTGCAGCCAGCCTGCGCAAGGTAGAGGAGCATGCAATCGGCCTTACCGACCCGTCTTTCTTCTGTAAGGCGAAAAGCCTTGCCCCAAAGATTATGGGCAGTAGTTGAGGTGGGGGGGCGCCCCACAAAAGTAAGTCCACAACTTTGGCCAGTGCACTCGCCAGTCGGCTTGCTGTGTCTCCCAGGGTTGGAGAAAGTAGGGCCATGAGCAATCTGAGTCGGATAAAATCCAGTCCCCCGGCGGCACTCCGTGAAAAACTTTTGACTGCGGCTGTTACTTCTTCTCCAGACGTGGTACAAGGGAGTGGAAGGCCGGGGGAGGCTGGCCAATCTAAGTTTGGCGGGGCCGGGGGGTGTTTATCGCGGAGAGCTGTCAAGTGATCTGTGCTGGGAGCCAGCGCGTCCGATGATCCGATCAGTCTCGCGGCCCCTGACACGTCACCCTCCGATAGCTTGAGAATGGTCTGGCGGACACGATCATTTGTAAACGTACGGGTTCTCGCGGCAGCCGGGGGTAAAATCTCGGCTAGGCGCAGCCCATTGGAGAATTCACGTAGATTGTGACGGATAATAACGGAGAGCGATTGTGCGTCGTTGCGAGTCGTAGAAAGGCGGAGAATCACTGGCACGAAGGAGAGGAGCGCACCCCATGCAATGTTGTTATTATCGGCTGAAACTCCCAATAGGACCTTTGTTAGAGCTTCCGCTACCTGTTTCCGAACCGCTTTTGGGACGATCCTTAAGAGTCTCAACCTCTTCGCTGCACCCTGAATATTTTCGATGATACGGGCGGGTTGCTGTGTGTTATTATCGATTGGCATGTGCGAAAGTAGAGATAAATTACTAGAACTTGATGGGTGTTTGGCTGTTATGTGTCTAGTGAGTCCTCTTCTTGTGTATAACCCGTTGCAGAAAGGACAGGCTATTCGCTCTGACTGTGTCGACAACCCTGACTCGCCACTGGCTATATTATTTGAGATATGTTCCGCCATTATTGCATTATGTGTTTAAGACTTTCCAACACTGGTAGTAGCTGCAGAAGGGGTTCTAAAACCACCACTAGGGCTCTAAGTTGACCTAACAGGTCAGAACCGCCCCCTGACACGACTTGCGACAAACGAGTTACAGCGTCGGCCGTGGTCAGGTTTGACCGCGCGAATTTGGGTGTTCGACGCGCCGGGGTGCGTGTTAATCGCCGCCTTGGAGCGAGCACTCCTTTGTTGGCGTAGGGTCTCCCCGTGCGCTTCTTAAGCTTCTTGGCGGGAAGTGGCCTGGGTGCAGGTAGTAGCAACTGCGGGTTAGGGTCTTCGGGCGACTGGGTAATCCCGCGAACAACATTGGCGTACGTATGTTGCCCACTTGGATGTTGCGACGTGGCGTCTAATCCAGATGTGGGGGTTATTCGACTGCTGGTGATCTCCGCAGTTAAGTGTGTTACCCGAACCTGCTGCAGGGTTCTGGCTTCAAGGAGCAATCTGTTTCTTTCTCTGAGATAGGCCAGACGGGGGCAGGACGGCGAGCCAGACGGGTGGGCACCCCGACAGTTAATACACTGTGTCTGGTTGGTGCAGCTTGCGGCAAGGTGGCCTTGACTGCCGCACTTTCTGCAGACTTGCTGTTGCGTGCAACGTTCCGCGAAATGTCCAGGCCGTAGGCATTTGTAACAAAGCCTAGGCTGGTCGGGTTCAAGCACGACATGGTGTGACTGGAATCCCAAGAATATTGAAGTGGGTGGTTGTCGGGTAAACAACAGAATTACTTTGCCCAATGGGATCCTAGCCCCAGAGTGAAGCCGCGTAAGTCGTTTTACATGGACGACACCCAGCGGTGTTAGCTCCTTCAAAATTTCTTCCTCTGTAAGGCAAGTTGGAACTCCTTGAATTGTCGCCCTGAATGTCGATAATGATGGGCAGTGGGCTGACACCAAGAAGTCTCCGAGTTTAGTTACCGGTAGGAGCTTCTGAGTAGATTCTATATCGGGAAGCCACACTATGATCGACTTTCTGTCCCCGGATATCTTGGACTTGGACGACAAGGCATAGATGTGCTTATATATAGTTAGTAATGAACCTTCGGGAAATTCTGCTTCATTGCACTCCGGCGTCTCTTTCCGTCTAATGACTACTTTGAACGCACCCACCGAACCCGTTGATAAATCTTCCTTAAGTTTCTCTAAGTTTCGTTGTTCTCTTGAGAGGGTTTTTTTCTCCCTTCTTGAT
Source organism: Dermanyssus gallinae (assembly GCA_003439945.1). Lineage (NCBI taxonomy): Eukaryota > Metazoa > Arthropoda > Arachnida > Mesostigmata > Dermanyssidae > Dermanyssus > Dermanyssus gallinae. The sequence continues at coordinate 533,862 of QVRM01003346.1, forward strand.
GTGACGGTCACAAACCCATCATTTGGTGAATCCTCCTGAGCTTCGGCCTCGCTTTCTGGCGGCGAAGCTGGCTTCTTTCGCTTGGCGCCAACGCTTGGTTGGTATGCCGAACTCGTTTCACATGGTGTATCCGTGTCCGTCGTCGCAGTATGTCCGATGTTTGCAGTCGTTCTCGTTGTTGGATGTTCGTTGGGCACTGGAGACGCACACTGTCGTAGGCGAGCTATGTCCAGGGTTGGCGGAGGCGGCTGCTTTTCCGAGTCGTCGGGTGGCATTTTGATGTTGCTGCAAGTTCTCGTAGTAGCCGACTTGATAGTTGGCCGAATTATATTTAAGCACTGTGGTACGCTCCCACAAAAAAAAAAAAAACGCTCGCTGCGGGTTTCGAACTGAGACCGTTGGGCTGGCAGCTCGTTGCGCTACCGCCTCGGCCGTGTGCTCCGTTGCCACCAACGCACACCTTAGCGTGTGGCTCGCACACGATCGTTGCCACATGTAAACAAAGATGATCTGCACTTCTGTCAATAGAACGAACACGAATAGCCCGGCGCGCTAATGGATATTATCACTCCTAGGCACGACCTGGGCTATAGAAACACTTCAGGGCCTACAATGCACAGCGCTCAGAACTCTGCAGCTCCGACAATTACTGTGCTAAGAATCACTGTGGATGAGACACTCAAACTTGTTAAATGCAACCAATTTAGAAGAGCACATCAACAGCACGACCGCTCTTCACGAAATCGAACGCGAAGTCATCATTTAAGGAAGTTGTTTTTTATTTCTAAACCGTCATCCGTCCCCTACGGGCTTGGCACTCGCCGCTAGGTATATCTTCAATGCACCGAGGGCCAGACATGTTGAGATATCTAGGGTTTCCTCAACAGTCCTTATGGCAGCATGGCCGCTGACTCTCAGCGGTATTATCAACTATTCTCAATGAGCATCGCTTAAAGAAAATTCGATTACCAACAGGGATCAAACCGGCGACACCCCGGTAGATGAAAATCATGACTAGCGCACTAGTCCTCTAGACCGCGCCGCTACATTGGTGTTTCTACCTAAAAAAATCCTTTTGGGGCTGACTCTCAGCCAAGATTTTACGTCCATGGGACTGCTTTCTGGATTGCTTCATAGTCGGACCCCTATAATTACAAATGTGCAACTGTGGGGCTCGAACCCGCGCACCTATGTGTCTCCTCCGTTCGCGAGGCTCAGACGCATGCCACCACGCCACCGGGTGAACTAGCTAAACTGTGCTCTAACTTGATGGACGAGTAGGATGATAGGATATTCAGGATATATATATATATATATATATATATATTAGGGCTACAAAAAAGGTTTTTCGGTTTTGGCGCTATAAATAAAACACATATATAGGAGACACGGGAGGTCTTATTTATTGCTCTATATATTCTCCGCCGGAAGATACAACCTCTGCCCAACGATTTGCAAGGTTTTCGATTCCTATTTCTGTAAAAGTCTGCGTTTTTAGTGGCAAAATATTCTTCCAGTCCAGAACGCACGTGTTCGATAGAAGTGAATTTTTTACCACTTAAAAAAATTGCATCGATCTGAATAGGTGGTAATCAGATGGTGCTAAGTCGGGGGAATACGGTGGATGTTCCAAACGATCCCATTTTAAATGGGAATTTTTCGAAAGGGTCTCCCTACTCACGCGGGGCCTTGCGTTGTCTTGGTGGAACAGGACACCCTTCCTTGAAATTAGTGCAGGGTACGACTGCTTTAATTTTTCGTGAACTTTTTCGAGTTATTGACAGTACACGGCCGTATTTATCGTCTGGTTACGCGGTAAAAGTCCACAGTGCACGATTCTGCCCACACTCCACCAAATACACAATAAAACCTTGTTTGCGTGTATATCATTTTTGGGCTGGGTGACGGAGGTGCCAGGTTCACTTTACCAGAACCTTTTCCTGACAGGAGAGTCGTAGAAGACCCATATTTGATCGCAGGTCACAAAACGATCGAAAAAAGGCAAATTTTGATGCCTGCTGAGCAAAGAAGTGCAGACGCGCATGCGCGTCATCTTTTTGAAGTCGCTGAGCTCGTGAGTTACTCATTTGCACAGCCTGAAAGTTATTCCGAGGCGTTTTAAAGCTGTGCTAAGAGCTTGTTGGGTAATATGAAGCTCCTCGGCAAGTTCCACAGTAGTTATAGTGGGATTTTCCATTCGAAAAACCTCCTCACTTACAACACTTGGCCTTCCTGATCTAGGCTTATCTTCGAGGTTGAAATTTCCCTTTCGGAACTTCTCACACCACTGTTGGCACATTCTGTCTGTACAACAGGCATCTCCAAACGATTTTAACAACTTTTTGTGAGCCTGCGTTGCACTCAGTCCATTTTTAAACTCATGGAGTAGAATCGCCCGAAATTGGCATTTTTCTACCTCCAATTTGCAGCACTTTTACAAACAAACGGCTAAACAGATTTCAAAATGGTTAAGACCAGCAGATTCCCCGCTCTTTTTTCACATGAAAACAACAAAGAGTGAGCCAATGATCTATGCGTAGGCGCCGGGGCGGGCGCTGTGACAGCCGCGCAAGCGCCAATCCAAAAAGACTTTTTTGTAGACCCTATATATACAGGTAGTTCAACAAGTTCTTAAAATGAAAACCAAGAATTTTCCAAATCTTGTTTTTAATTTTTTATTATTCGATATACTCCCCGAGAAGCTTAATACACTTTTTCCACCGAGATTTCAGAGCATGTATACCTCTTGAGTAGAATTCCGCGTCTTTAGACTGAAAACAGGCATAGACAGCAGCCTTAACCTCTTCATTGCTGGAAAAACGCTTTCCACCGAGACTATTCTTCAAATGTCCGAAGATGAACTAATCAGAGGGGGCCAGGTCTGGAGAATAGGAAGGTTGTTCAATAAGTTCGAACCTTAGTTGGGCCAGTTTTGCCGATGCTTGCCGCGACTTATGTGCAGGAGCATTGTCCTGGTGAAACAGGACAACCTTCTTCTGCAAAGCCGGCCGTTTCACGATTAGTTCTTGCTTCAGGCAGTCCAACAGTCTTGCATAATATTCTCCCGTGATCGTTTTACCGCTCTTAAGGTAGTCGACCAGAATAATTCCACGTTGGTCCCAAAAAACCGTAGCCATCATCTTTCCGGCCGATGCCGTTGTCCGCACCCTCTTCGGAGGTCCTTCACCAGGTGCACACCATTGGCGAGATGCTTCTTGGGTCTAGGGGGTGTAGTAATGGACCCAGCTTTCATCGACGGTTACGAATCTGCGCCAAAAATTCGACGGATTTTTCGACATCTTGGCCAAATTTTGCTGTGAAGCGGAAACACGCGCGTCTTTTTGGCCTTGGTTGAGCAAATGCGGCACCCATTTTGCTCTGAGATTTTTCATCTTCAAGTTCTCGTGCAGGATGAAATGCACACCTCCGCTATCTCCCTAATGTTCACTCGCTTATCTGCGGCAACAATTTTCCGCATTTTTTCCTCATCAGTTGCCGTTTTTGGGCGTCCTAAACGTAGTTCATCCTTGGTGCTTCTGCGACCTCTTTTTAACTCATTAATCCAGTTGGAAACAGTGGCAAAACATGGCGCAGAGTCACCGTACACCTCGTCTAACTCAGTTTTCACATGGGTCGCATTCCAATCTTTGAAATAAAAATGCTTGATAACCACTCGAAATTATTTTTTCTCAATTTTTCAAAATCTTGTCGATACGTTGCACGGGAAAGCGATCAAACGAAATCGCAACGGCTAATCACCATAATATTTTGACTGCTAGCAGTCGAAAAGTTGCCGTTTCCAATAGCGGTAAAAGCGCGCCAAAATTCGAATTCTGAAAAGCTCATTTTAAGAACCTGTTGAACTACCTGTATATGTATATATATATATATATATATATATATATATATATATATATATATAAATATATATCGCAGGATTTATGATTAAGCACGGACCTACACAACCCGTGATGAAACCAATGTATGGAGAGCGTAGCTATAATGTGACGATTGGGGCGACAGATACCTTTTCACTCGGAGATCTTTCTTGCTTTGGCAAATAAAAAAATTGTTGCAGTAGACTTATATACAATTATAAGTCCACTTCAACCATTTTTTTATTGCAGCTTGCAAGAAATAGTTACGTGTAGTGGTGCTTCTTACCTAAACTGTGATTTTGCAGCTAAACTTACTCGATGAATAGAAAGTATATTCCGGCTATTCGCTAAAAACGTGTACAGCCAGAAACCTCTGCAAAATAAGTAGACTGAACTGTGTATCAGAAGACTGTGCCTTAAACTCAGCTTCTATCAAAATAATGTTTGTTCCACCTGCCAAAATTATTAATTGATTAGCAGTAAAGTCAATTTAACTAGGAATAAAATGAATAATGTGTATTCATATGGATGTACATTCATTATATAAACATCAGTGCCTTGGTATCGTTCGTAAAAACAAAATAAGATTTTCGAATGCCTTACGGCAAAGAAAAAAATGACAGAAGAAAAGTGGTAACGTATGGAGCATCGCTAGCAAACTGAATATTGAAAGCCAGACCAGCGGCCTCTTGTATACATTGAAAATTTACCACAAATATCCCGTTCATGGGATCACCAGGTCTATTTTTTTTCTATTAAGGCATGATTTCGTCAAATCAAAAATGCATATTTTACGTATGATTATTAATACTATTTACTACAACTACTATTATATGCAGGTGTATGTCCGCGTTTATAAAATAACCTTAATTCTCATGTGTTTTTGAATGCAAAACCGATAAAAACCGATGCGTAAGATTTAAGAGTATATATATATATATATATTCATCACCATTTATTGAAGTGTAGCAAAATATACATTTGTATATACGAGGTGTGTTCAAAAAGTATCGCGACTTTTGAATTTTCGCGGGTTACGTATATTCGAATTTCGATTTTTTGTGGCGTTATGTTGGTACTCATGTCTCTTACTTATGCCGACAAGCTCGGCCATTTTGAATGTTCACTTAATTGTTGACAGCTGCTTTGCTTGCACGTGTTTTGGATCGTCTTCGATTTTTACCTATTCAAAAAAATGGATCAAAGAACCTGTATCAAATTTTGTGTGAAAAACGAAATTAAGTGCGCGGATGCATTCCGAATGTTGACTGTGGCATACGGAGAAGCTACCTTGGACCGAAGCAACGTTTATCGGTGGTACAAAATGTTCTCAGAAGGCCGAGAAGATGTGAACGACGAAGAGCGTGCCGGACGCCCGAGCACTTCAACAACAGACGAAAAAATTAATGAAGTGGAGAAAATGGTATTGGCCAATCGTCGAATCACCGTTAAAGAAGTTGCTGAGGACCTAAACATATCGATTGGCTCGTGCCATTCGATTTTTATCAATGATTTGGGCATGAGACGGGTCGCCGCGAAATTCGTACCAAAATTGCTCAATTGCGACCAAAAACAGCATCGCATGAACATTGCTAATGAGATGTTGGACTCTGTCCGCGACGACCCAAATTTGCTCCAGAGGGTCATAACTGGTGACGAATCGTGGGTTTATGGTTATGACGTGGAAACCAAAGCTCAATCATCTCAATGGAAGCTGCCGCACGAACCAAGACCGAAAAAAGCGCGCCAAGTTCGGTCGAATGTGAAAGTTTTGCTGACAGTTTTCTTTGATTGCAGGGGCGTGGTGCATCATGAGTTCTTGCCACAGGGTAGAACGGTCAATAAGGAATATTACCTGCAAGTTATGCGCAATTTGCGCGAAGCAATCCGCCAGAAACGCCCGGATTTGTGGAAGAACAAAAATTTGCTTTTGCACCACGATAACGCCCTTCCTCACACATCGTTGCTTGTGCGCGAGTTTTTGGCCAAAAACAACACACTAATGATGCCGCAGCCACCGTATTCCCCAGATCTGGCCCCCTGTGACTTTTTCTTGTTCCCTAAACTGAAGAGGCCCATGAAAGGACGACGTTACGCTACGCTTGACGAGATAAAGACGGCATCGAAGGAGGAGCTGAACAAGATAAAAAAAAATGGTTTGTTGAAGTGCTTCGAAGATTGGAAAAACCGTTGGCACAAGTGTATAATATCTCATGGGGATTACTTTGAAGGGGACAAAATAGATATTCATGAATAAATGAATAATTTTTGAAAAAACACAAACGTCGCGATACTTTTTGAACACACCTCGTATATATATATATATATATATATATATATATATATATATATATATATATATATATGTATATATATTTATAAATATTTCATTCATTTATTAATCACCTTTGTTAGGTATATAGTCAAATATTATACATAAAAACACGGTCACTGAGCCAGCCTGGCCAGTGATTCAACTATGGGACACTCCCCCGCATGATATCTCCCACAAGCTCTCCCACACCTGTTACAGATACATTCTTCTGTCGGCTCATGGTACCCTTGAGTTTTACAGAGAACATGGTGGAAGCCATGCACTGCATAGCGTACTACCAAACTTCGGTTGGTACGATGCAGTCCCTTCCACGCATTGTTTGTCATTGCACCCGTACTAAAGAAGTCGGGGTCCACGTCTGACAATCTCACCTCCCACTGACAGATAAAGTCCCTGTAGGCCTGTGTTTTCGGCAACCGGAACTGGCGTTGCAGGTCCTCTATGAAGAGCGGGGTACCGGCGAGTAAATAGACCAGACGATTGCGGCATGACGTGTGGAGGCCGAGCACTCGCTTGAGAAAGGCGGGTTTCACTCGATCAAGCCTCGCGAGCTGGGCCACGCTCAAGTTGTCCCAGATAAGCTGTATGCCGTAGGATGCCGTGGGCGCGATCTTAAGGTTGAAAAGTTTTAGCGCCGCGTTAAGGGAGAGAAGCGTGGGTTTCTCAATTCCGACGCCTGCTACGAGGGCTTTTCTGACCCTCTCGGCGATGTGCTCCGTAAACGACGTACCGGAGGTCGGGAGAGAGAGGCCAAGATACGGAAAGTTGTTGACATACTCCAGTGGTGTGGAGTACAACCGTAGCTCATCGCTGGTTGCAAGTCGACCAGCTTTACGGAACTTCATGGCCTTGGTCTTGCCGATGTTGGTCTCGAGTCCTACATCCGCCACGTACTGCTCGAGCCTCGCTAGGCTCTGCTGCACCTCGAATCGGCTTGTTCCATATATCGCGAGATCGTTTGCGTATAGCAGAATGTCTGGGCGGACGGACTCTCGAGTGCCCACGATGCGTCGCGGAAGATCGTTGAGCAGGATGGAGAACAGCAGCGGACTTAAGTTGTCCCCCTGCGCGACTCCCGTCGTTTGCACAAAGGGGCACAACTCAGCCACCCCATCCTGTATGGTGATCGGGTTTTCCTGCAAGATTGCCCCGATGAGCTGGAGCATGTTGGCAGGCTATATATATATATATATATATATATATATATATATATATCAGACACGGGCAAAATAATGCAATTCTGCAAAATGCCCTTCAAGGTTACAATTGTTTAAAATGAGTAATTATGAAAATTTCAAGTTCAATGAGGAATTACTGAATTTAAATAAATTTGCCGTTTGAAGAAGACGGTCCCATATATATATATATATATATATATATATTAAAAGAGCCTGGCGATGTCCTTTATATATGTATACATATGTATATCTATATATATATATATATATTTTTTTTTCTTTTCTTAACACAGGCTGTTAAGAAAGTTTCTGAAAATCGATTGTAAGAATTGTAGAGGTCGTTAAAGCAAATACTTTTTGCATTAAAACATAGTCTCTAAGAGTGAGAGCTAGTTACGACTTGTGACACTGGTGTTTTTGCCCGACATAGGAGCACAAAATGTGCTGTTGCGAGATAACAGTACAAAAACTAAGCACAACGTGCTCGGGAGAAAATTCTGCTTCTTCCGAAGAACATTTAACGCTGAACAGAAAATGCGACATAGACGTTTAGCAGAGAATTTGCAAAAATCTATTTTTTTGCCTTCACGTCCAATACCTGAGAATCATATCTCTACGACCATTCACAGCGCTCAAAGCTAACACATTCAGGCAAATGCGCATTTCATGAAGATCATTTTAGTATAAAATCTATGGGATTGCAATTGAAATTGCTGAGTAATCGAGATTGCGTGCATGCATAAATTATCTACTCCATCAGATAAATCACTCTAAAACTGCGTGCGCGTAGAGTTATGATTTTGAGGTATTGGGCGTGAAGGCCAAAAAAATGACTTCTTTTTTGCGAATTCTTTTCTTAACGACCGTGTCGTGTAGTTACCCGTCCTCTATACCAGTTTCGTTACTAGAGCTGCCTGCACGAAGTGATGTCATGACACAACACGCAGGACAAGCTGCTTCATTCCGTTTTCTTCTACTAATATAATATTTTTATATTTCTTTTTCGTTTTCTCCCATAGTAACTGTGCGTTATTATTATTATTATTATTATTATTACAGACGACTCCCACGACAGCTCAGAGACTTCGACCCTCTGTTGTGGTGTTCCGTCTTCGTGAGCGCTCCAGCTCAATCATCTACAGCTGAAGTGGCTTCCTCATCACCGAACTGAGGAAACTCAGCCACGAACAGTAAGGATGGGAGCTCTTAAGAAGAGTTACACACAAATCGGAGGGACTGACTAAAAGTTCGTGGAGACCGGGGAGTGCAAAGCACCTTAGGGGCGAAGGTAGAAGACGGTAAAACCTTCACAGACACACCTAACAAGAAGAGTTTACTAGTGAACTACCAAAGTGCAAGGCCGCCCAAACGAGACTGTGAGGACTCATCTCTAAACGCAAGGCGCACGCTTGGCGAGAGTTCATAGATGCAGTGGACAGTGACATATGGGGCCTGCCGTATCAGATTGTCATGACTAGCCCCCAGAGAGCACCGGATGTGCTGCTAAAGACGATCTCTGCTCTCTGCCCGGCACAACTCTAGAGGATATTCCGGAGGTAACAATAGAAAAGATCAGACGGGCTGAAGAACGGCTGGCGCCTCGAAAGACCCCCGGTTCCAACGGCGTACTCCCTAAGATGGCCACGCCATTTGTTAAACATTGGCCGAAGGTTTTCCAGACTTTGACCAACGGACTGCTTAGAAAATTGAGGTTTTCCAGTAAACATGCATGCAACACGATGAACTGAAAAGTAGTGGTGCCTGCGCTGGAGAGAATGGAAATATCTACGTATCTCCGCCGAATGATTTTATTCTACCTGGGTGAACGAAGTCTGCTTGCAGAGAGGCAAAAACACAGGGTATTGCCAGGTTCTCACAGGGTTCGGTTCAGGGACCTGTATTTTGAAACTTGGCCTACGACGGGGTGCTAGACATTAACAACAACCTAAAGGAGATTGAGCTGTTAGCCTAAGTGGGTGACTTGGCCCTGATGGTCACGGCGCGGGTCGAAGCGACCCTACAGGAGGCAGCCAACGAAGCTTTATCGATGGTATCGGACTGATGGGTCTGCAATCATCTGACGATCTGCACCACACCACAACACCAAGGCGCTGGATCTGAAGAAAACAAAGGGAGCCCGGCTTTTGATTGGGGGTCACCAGATAGAAATTAGGAAAGAGGCAGAGAACCTTAGAGTGAATCTCGACACGGGGTTAACCAGAGCGGCACATGTGAAACATGTCGTGGCAAAGGTCAAGCGGACCGCCTTAAACCTGGCACGGAATATACCCAGGAGGAAGGGGGAACCGACGGCTACTAGCTTCGGTTGCCGAAGCATCGGCTCTCTACGCGGCGCCCATCTGGGCGGACATGGCACTAGGGACTGCGAACATTTGGAGAGCGCTAAGGTCGGCTACACAGACACTAGCAATCAGGGTTAGCCGAGCGTACTGATCGGTCTCGACCGAAACCTTTTTGGTCTTGGCTAAGATGCTACCATGGGATCTGCTGGCAAGATGCTGCTATGGGACCTACTGGAGAAAGAAGCAAGATAATTCTGGAGAAAAATCTGGACCTCGCAGAACATCAGCATGAAGAGCTGACCTATACAGCTCAGGTTCTGACCCGCCCCGGCCAGTTCTACAGCCACATACTTAAGGTGAGGAAGGCCACCAGTGGCACCTGTGCGCTATGGTAATCTGGGGAGGCGGACGGCGTGGAGCGCACTGTCTAACAGTGCGAGTCTCTTTAGGAAGCAAGGTGCACGGGCTCCACGGCCGTGAGGGGCCGCTCCATCAAGGATGTGATTAGCTATATGATAACCTCGACGGCAGCGTGAAAGGAGGCGACGGACCTGTTCGACGCCATGTTGACTTCCAAGGCCGCCAAGGTAACCGTTAGGCGGAAAGCCTCACGCGGCAGCCTCAAAAGAGTGGTCGAGACGAGGCGCCGAGGGAAGTGGAAACGGAGGTACAGCCAGGCGCTCAATTTCTTGACGCACGCCTTTGGGGCCCTGTATATATTGGCATAAACCTTCTATCTAGATGCATGTAAATATGCAGAAAGGAAAACAAAGGCCATGCTGAATTAAAAATAATTTGCAGGGACGCCTAACCAACGACTTCGAAGAAATGCCAAGTGTTACCGAGCCTGGGAGGGTGGGGAAGAATATAGGTTTAGTGGGTTTGTGAGCCCACTTGTCACGCAGGCTGTTAGTGACGCATGTGCATTCTGCACTGCCAAAATGTTCCACAGAAAAAACTGAGCCCACAACACGCGCCCCTGGACAACGTCTGGGTGTCGACAATGGCGGATCAAAGCAAAGATGTGTGACTACTTTGGTGCTTCAGCTCGGCTTAGTCAATAATAGTTGAAGCAGTCGAACCGCTAGCAATGACGGTGGTTGTGTCCGTGGCCAGAGTACGCGAATTCACAAGTACGCAAATCTGTTCTGCATCCCCACACAGTGTTTCGGCCACCGGCAATACACGATTGAGTTGAATGTGTAGGTCAGGCAGGGCTGGTACACGTTTTGCGGCAGAGAGCCTAAGTTCGACTGGCCGGTTGCTTGTACGACCTATAACAGTAGCTTGTGACCCCCTCGCTCATTTGCACGACGTCAGAGAGTGACGAGAGTTTGTATGATGAATGTTTCAAAGTTGACTACCAACCAAGCATGCAATATGGCTGCTATTTGCTGTATTGTGGCTAGCTCGAAAAGAGCTGTACCTAACTTTAGCAAGGATTTTTCATTTTTATAACTTCTGTGTTGCTTGAAGTTTTGGTTTGCCTATCCTATACATCTGTCGTTAAAACTTGACGCGGGAGGCAATATGTTGGCATTACGGCTATCAGAATAGACGACAAGACCTCGAGGCCCTGCCGCTGGCTTCCGACGTTCTCGAACAGTCGTCAAAGGAAGTTTCGTTAAAGGGTAAGTGACATAGGCTCTATTGTTTCGATTGGCCACGCCGCCTCGCAATCATCAAGCGGTAAAACGACAGAACGTGTTGAAGGCGCGCGGAGGAGGGCTACGGCCACGTTTCACGCCATCCGATGATGACCACAACATTTGTGAGTCTCTGGGCAATAAGCGAGATGGCTATGAGACAACAGACGACGAGATTCAGACAACGACGCAGAACACAAAGAAATAGACCATGGCGATAAGAAAGAAAAAAAAAGAAAAAACAGGATGATGATGGTAATGATGATGATGATGATGGCGGCGACGACGACGACGACAACAACAACAAAGAACAACGGACGACGTGAGGTTGCGCAGGTTCTCGCGTAACGTGGCGAGGCCGTGCCGTTAGAAACAGCTTTAGCTCGCAGACACGCGCCGGCCCGCCCCGCTCACCAGCTTAACGCCGGTGACGACAGAAGCCCGTGGTGAGACGACGCGACAGTTGCCGCATCAACTTCGGGCGGGACCCGCGTGCGCGGCCACCGAAGTCGATGCTCACCCAGGAGCCCCTCTATCGCCGCTCATAAACCTGTCCCAGGAGATTAGTTTTACGGTTATCCATGGTTTTTGTTGCTGTTGCTGCTGCTGGTGTTGCTGCCGCTACCGCTACCACCGCTGTCATTGCTGCTATTATTGTTGGTCTTGCTCATTCGTCGGTCGATCCGGTAGGTCCGTAGATCGACGCATCGACTTGAGCAGGCGGCGGCGGCGGCCCAGCTTGGTGGCGGTCATTGGCTGTAGCACCGCTGGCGGATCCAATCTTGGCCGACGGTTATTATTGGGCGAACATATAAACAGCGAAACAAAGAGCAGAAAGAAAACGTGAAAGAGCAGCCGAGCATCCTAGCAACAGATTGCGATGCTTTCACCAACCCCCCCCCACCCGCCGACCACCCCTCACTAACCCATCATACAGGCAGGAGCACTCTTTGTTTCTGTGCCTCGATGTCGACTGAAGACGACGACGACAACGACAACGACGAAGACGCAGAACGTAAGCGTCTAAGTAAGGAAACGTGGGTTCGTTTGCTGAATTATCACCATTAGCAGTCGTCGACGACGACGACAACGACAACATGATTGCCGTTGTTATGGTGTGCTTTATTCATATGCATCGCCTTCACTTATTTCCTAGTCTCCCCTTCGCGTTTCTCTTTCGCCCTCTCCCGCGTTGTCTCTCTATCCCCTCTCTCTTTCTCTCGCTGTCTTAGCATTTTCCGCCGTTTCGGCATCCATCAATGTATCAATCAAACGATTTCGTTTCCCGTTGCTTTTCCCCCTCACTCACACTCGTTCGCATCTGGTTGGTGGTTTGTTTTCTCTTCCTCTGTTTGGGCCATTGTTTCGGGTTTCCCATGCTGCTTGCATGTCTTGTTTTAGCTGTTCCCTGTTCCCCAGTTTGGGGACGGCCGCCGCTCCCATCAGCTTATGGTACCTCCCACGGGTCACCACCGCTGCCACGTGATGCACGCTGCTCTGCTGCTTTTGTTGTTGTTGTTGTTGTTGTTATTATTATTACTATTGCTGGTACCGTGGTTGTGTCGTGAGGTTAGACGAATTCACGGAAGCTTTTACTGCTACTCCAGCTACGAGCCCTTCTACCACCACTAACCACAACTAGCAAATCTACCGCGACTCGCACTGCGAGAAACGACTTCAGCGGACTGCTGGTACTGCTACTGCTGCCGCCGCCGGGTTCGAGGACGAAGGACCGTCCACCGCGCGTGCGCGTAGCCGGTGTAGTCGATCTTGTTGTTGTTGTTGTTTGCCGTTATTGACGTCGCGTGGCAGAACTAATCGTGACGTTACGAGAGTTGCTAAAAGTAACGCTCATTGTCGTCGCGGTTGTTTCCCTTTCTTTCTCTCCGCTTCCCTTTATCTTTCATATTGCCATACGCTCTCGCGCTCTCTCGTTTTTTTGGCCCTTGTCGATGCCGTTTGCCATGTATATGTACATTCGCCTCTCGAGCGCCTCTCTCTCGCTGATGTTGTCGTCAGCGCCATCAGCAAGTGCTTTTATCAGCCAATCGCACTAACGGTACCGGCAACACGGTACTAACAGTGGTCGGTCGAAGGCAGCAGTAACAACTGCCACCAGTATGTCGGAGGAGAGATACGCTGAAGACGCCCAACGAAGCCGGCCGGTCGTCCGGTGGGTGGCCGCTAACAAACGAAGCAGCGTTGCGCTCGTCAGCACACACGTCTTAGATCTATAATGCCAGCATTCATACTGATCACAATATATTGGTAATAATAATAATACGAATAAACTCGTTAATTCATGGAGGTGTACTCGTATATAATTTAGTTAGGCTAAAACGTTATGTGTAATCTAGTTATATTGTAAAGTTTCTTAGATATAATTTGATAGTAACTTGTATATATATATATATATATATATATATATATATATATATATATATATATATATATATATATATATATATATATATATATATGTGACAATTGCCTCCTCATGAACCGATACACTTAATCAAATAAATGAAAACGTATGAAGGTATATATAACCTGGTTAAATTATCGAGTACTATGTAACCTAATTACACTATGAAGTATTATATATAACCTAATTAAACTTTAGAGTTATATATAAAAAAAAACCTTTCGGGGCTGACTCTCAGCCAATATTAAACGTCCATGGGACTGCTTTTCGCATTGCTTCATAGACAGACCCCCATAAATACAAATATGCAACGGTGGGGCTCGAACCCGCGCACTTGTGTGTCTCCTCCGGTTGCGAGGCGCAGACGCATGCCACCACGCCACCGGGCTCGACTCTAAAGTTATATATAACTCGGTCAAACTGTAAAGTTGTATATAACCTCATAAAGCTATGAAGTTATATATAACCTAATTTAACTATAAAGTTGTATATTATCTGCTAAACATATGAAGTTACACACATTAGTTAAACGATGGAGTTATGTATAACCTTATTAAATTATGAAGCTAAACACAACTTAGTTAATCTATGGAGTTATATGTAATCTTAAGAAACTATAAATGTAAATATAACCTAGTTTACTATAAAGTTATATATAACCTCATCAAGCTATGAATTGATTTATAACTTATGTAAACTTTAAAGTTACATATAACCTTATTGAGCAAAAAAGGTTTATATATCTAGACTACAAATGGTGGTCCATTGGCGGATAAGCTGCTCAGAGGGCGCACAATAGCATTACAGTATTATAACGCTAAAAAGCAACTGCAATAACCACAACTAGGCCACCATTATCAACCCACAGTAAGTACCGATTTGTCTATAACAAAAGCCTCACTACACTGTAGACCTGGGTGAGCTAACACTGTGTAAAAACCGTGTGTTACCCATGAGAGCTCTCCGTTTGGAGGGCTTCAGCCGGAAAACGTCGGCAGAACAGCTGTGTAGTTGGCTAACCGGGAGACATACTGTAGTGCGTGCTATTTAGAAACTCAAAGTTTCCCGGCCGGACTCCGTCTTCTGCGTGGCCTTTGGTGATAGTGACTTTAGTCACGTTTCAAGTAGCGTCTTCTGGCCGAAAGGCGTGAGTTTCCGGCGCTGGCTGGGGGCTCCGCCGGCTCAGGCTAGGGTATGCGAAGAGTTTACTGACGGGCATGGTTTAACAGCTAGACAGCAATGATGCCTTCTGCCAAGGCAGCTGCATGCTACTCACAGCTGCAAATTATTGCTTTGGAATTGTGAAGGTTTATCTGGGGCTTTACAGCTAGCACCAGAACGTTTGTTCGAAGGTGTGGACATTGTACTCTTGACGGAAACTTTTATGCGAGTGGAACTGCATTTAAACGAAATGCGAGGTTTCCACCTGCTAGCGAGTCTTCCAGAGGGAGGGCGGGGGAGACCAGTAGGTGGACTTTCAATCTATTTACGAGCAGGGTCACCCCAAATGCAATGTGTGTGTCGAGGTGAAAGTTGTATGACACTCACGTCAGGTAGTTTCAACCTCGCATTGTTCTACCTGCCACCTCATTACGATGATGTTGACGTAGCCGATGCGATCAGTGCTGGACTAGCGGGGCTAAATCTCCAGCTACCCACTCTGGTCGGCGGCGACTTCAACTGTCGGATTGATAGTGGCGCCACCGACAGGAAGGGCGATGTGCTTATTAAGCTTCTAGAAAATAGAAGCCTGCATTGCGCAAATGAGCGTGATAAATTTACGTATGTTTGCCAGAGTGGAAGAAGCACTATCGACCTCTTGTTTCACAACCTTCAACATCCGACGGAATTTCAAGGATGCGAGGTACTTAATACTCCAGCACGGAAGCACCTGCCGGTGTTGGCGTCTCTGTGTGCCTGGTTAGGGACGCGCCTCTAGTCGGCAGCCGACAATAAACTGGTCTAGGCAGCTAGATTTGCGTGTATTAACGCGCGAGTTAGAGCTGCTGAGATCAACTTCTGACAACGAGCAAAGCAACCACGCTTTGGAGGCCACTGTAAAGGCGGCTGTAGTCAAGAAGAAGTACAGACAAAGACGGGCGCGGCCCTGGTTTACACAGGCCTGCTACTTAAAACGTCGGGAAGTCTTGGGGCTCCTGCGCCGAACACGGGCTCTACACCCCGACTCCCAGATAGTTGCTGATCGTAGGGCGCTCTATGGCCAACATAGAGCAACCTACAAGAAACTGCTTGTGGAGAATAAGCGCCGGTATGATGATGAGGAGGAGTTTCGTTTGCTTGAGAGAGCAGAGCGCGAACCCCATGTCTACATTGTTCGTCGGCTAAACAAAAGCATGCACAGCATGACAAAGGAGCAGTTGCGGCAGCACGTTACTGCCCTTCCGCTCGATGCAAACGCCCCCGCGCCTAACCCAGTTATTGAGCAACCGCTCACTCTGGAGCAGCATCACATGAATTCGCCGTCTACGGTGGAAGAAGTTGTGCAGATCTTGCGCGGGCTACCCAAGAAAAAGAGTAGTGGTCCTGATGGGATCTATTACGAGCATTGGGTTGAGTCGTCCGATGTTTTAGCAGGGGAGCTTTGTAAGCTGTTTAATCAGATACTCAGCGGGGGTCACATACCCCAGGTTTGGCACGAGGCCAGGCTTACTCTGCTATTCAAGGGCAAAAACGGTGACAACGTAGACGATCCAAATCTCTACCGGGGTATTGCGTCGGAACGCACTCTCAAGAAAATCTTCGCTAAGTTGATAATTTCGAGGGTGCTTCCAACTGTGGAGAAGGCCTTACCTCCGGAGAAATTCGGATTCAGGAAAGGTCGAGGTACACAGGACGCAATGCACGTACTCCAGTCGGAAATTGAACGAGTGTTGGCTGTGCCTGGGGGTCACTTGTACGCCGTCTTTATTGATTGTGTCAAGGCCTTTGACAAAGCTCTTCATCACCTACTAGTCGATTAATTTCGACATGCTGGGGTGGGTGGTTCTTTTCTACGAGTGCTGTCCAGCTTCTTTGCTGAAGACCGCCTTGAAGTAAACGTAAGGGGCGAGGACACCTTGCAGCTGAGTCAAAACGTAGGGACTCCTCAAGGGGACCCTCTCAGTTGCCTGGCATTCTCCTTGCTCATCGCAGACCTAGCCCGCCATGTGCGGGAGGTGTTTAGAAACGCCGTGGTCGTCATGTATGCGGATGACATCGTAGTGGCCCACCGGGACCGCGGTGCAATTCGTCGAATTGTCGGCGACGTAAAAAGTTACCTTCACCGTAAGGGTCTTCAAATAAATTTGCGGAAGACGAAAGCCATGAAGTTTTGCCGTGGGGGTTGATTGGCTGCCGCAGACATAATACCCTGTTGTGGCCAACCGCTGGAGTTTGTCAACTTCTTCCCGTATTTGGGTCAGATACTACACTATACGGAAACGACCTTTACCCAGCACATCGGCGACAGATGTCGGGCGGCTATTGCCTCTATTCACACAGAGGTGAGAGACTCTCGACGACTGTCTCTGAGTGCGGCCGTGCGTCTTTTTGAGCTTAAGATTGTGCCAATGTTGAGCTACAGCCTTCGCAGGGTGTGGGACCATCTCTCAGCGGCAAATTTTGCGCAGCTAGAGAGATGTATATTATTCACAATATATATGAAGCGGGTTCTTTGCTTGCCGCGGACGGCAAGAAGCCGCTTCGTGTACCTGCTGGCGGTTTGCGGGCCGGCAGTGGAAACAATCAGAGTCAGGCTTAGGTCACCTATTACAGGACCACTTCAGCAATTTTTGTTGGAGTGGCAGAGAAAAGTGACCGAGGCCTCGGCAGAGGTCGCGCAGTTAGATGTGTACCTCGCCAGGGAGCTTTGGGATGGAATGGCATGCACTAGCCGGCACGTGTACACAAGGTACATTGTGCACGGCTATCATCACTTGGTATGTTCGACCAAAGGATTTCACCAAGTTAGCGATCAATGTACTTGCCGGTTCTGCTCGCAGATATGCGCTAAATACCACGTAGCGAGCTGCCAGACCCATCGGCGGTCTTTGCACTTTTTCGCCCGGTGGGACGGTCGCTAAAGTGTTCAAACTGTATATAATTAACTGTATTGTAATTATGTAACATCTTGAAATGCAATGTTATTGCGAAATAAACAAATATATATAAAAGCCTCACTACATTTAAAGCTCATACCACGTTTACTAGCACGTGCGAGTATATGTAGGTTGCTTAATATTTTAGACTACTTGCCCTGCATCTAAATGAGACTGACTGACGACATCATCTTACACATCGCTCGGCTAAGCCATTCATATTGCACGGCGTCTAGCTAAAGCGGTGAAGAGACATGTAATACTCACTGAATCTAACATCGACTTCAAAAAATGCTGTTATGTCAACAGCGATTGAGCTGTAGTCCCGATTCTCTACCAGCCTTATCGTGTCGGGCTCTCGTACGGCGCGGCCCGTCGCAGTGTGGTCTGGTCTCGGCACCCGTTTTTCCATCTCTGAAACTCTACGAGCCACCGGAGTGCAACCCCGACCTGCGTTTCGCCTCCATGCCATGAGGTTGGAGTGCGTGTCCAGTTGTGACGTTTTCAACAAAACAACGTCGCCGCTCGGTCAGCGGACGATTGACCACTCACAAAGCCAGCGAGTCCAGCCAGCGATGAGTTGACCAGTGTGGAGATACAGGTACATAGTGGCCAGCTTGCAGTTGGGTTGCAGAACGCCACAAGGGAAGAGGTAGGAGAACGAAGTAAAGGAAGAACGAAGTGAAGCAAGTAAGGAGAAAGAGAGAAATAGGAGAACGATTAGCCGCTCAGCGGTCGACAGTATGCATACTGGCGTGCATGTCCGTTTGTGCCCTCTGTGCCGTTCTGGCGTACACATACGGCCGCTTTTCTGGGCAGCTCTTGCTGTGTTGTTTTAGTTATTCTCGTTACCTCGATTGTTGTTGTTGTCGTCGTTGTCGTTGTTGTTGTTGTTGTTGTTGTTGTTTGTTGTCGTCATTATTGTCGTTCTCGTAGTTCTTGCTGTGTTTCCTGTAGTTATTGATGTTGCTATTGCTGCTATCGTTGTTAGTATAGTTCGCCGTGTTTTACGGCCGTTGAAAGCAAGACATGCACATTGTATTCTGTCATGTTTCTTCCAAATAACCATAGTAATAGTAGTGGTGGTAGTGTAGAAGTTAGTCACAGCCGATGGGCGATTGTGTCATATGCTTCACTCTGCGTAGGTTTTTCACTCTGTCCCCATCGCACCTCTTGCGCGGGCAACACGGTAAATTTCGCCTTCTCTTTTTGTTGCAATTGTCGTCAAAGCGTGTAGTACTTCGTTATGCTACTCGTATTGTGTATTGTTGTTATCGTCGACGTTGTTGTTGTTAGTGTTGGTAGTGATTACGGCGCTACTGGTTCGTTGTTGCTGCAGTCATTAAAACATCAAAAGGTGTCGCAGCTCCGGTAGCGCGAAATTGTCACGACAAAATCTCATCCGTTTTGGCGATCATCGGACCTGTTCAGGTAGCATGGTCGCTGACCTCGTATTATGTGAATGCTATCAGAAGCAACACACTCTCGTCTCTTGCATCTTATCAAAAAAATACATTTCTATCGATCTATATGAATCGTGCTTATATGCCATCTAACTTTCGTCGTCAGTTTTGCTAGATTGTCGAACGCATTTTGTAGTAAAGCATTTATGGTCAACTTGGATAGATATTAGCCCTTGCATCTCAGTACCTGAGATCCGGTATATCCTATTGATGCGGACGTACAAGTATATGTGTTATATATGTAAGGGTCAGATATATACGTTATATATATATATATATATATATATATAATGATTAATGTTCGATATTGTTCTTGTTTAAAACGCCACGGAAACGCGGTGCGCCGTCTATGATTGTCCATGACCGCTACACATCATAATCCTGTTTCTATCTTTGCTAAACTCCAAATTTATGGATGTCTTAAAGTCTATGCATTGCCCCGGCGGGCGCACGTGAAGCGGGGATCCTTCCCAATCCTAAACATAAAGAACTGGATATGCCCGCAAAGATTGGCGCTGGATTAGCGACCTGCAAGCAGTCTCACTCCTTCAACAATACGGTAATGCTACGCTGCCGTCGTCCTTATTCGGCGTTCTTTCATTTCCAGATCCAAGTGAATTTATTCGGCAAGTATAAAGACCGCCGATGGGCTCGTCATACGGTACGTCCTGAATGATTGTGCCCGTTAAGCTCAGCGCAAATGATTCCCATTTTTAAAGTGTCAGACCACCAGGCCGGTTCCCAGCACAAATTGACTGAGTTGGCCACGAACATGATAATGCAAAGACGCGGGGACACACCACTGGTTTGAGATCACCTGCACACCGAATATGAGAGACTAGAGTTTATTTCTACTTTTTAGGCTAAACATGTATTTAGCACGAAGCAACCGTGGTTATTTAAGTGACAAAACATTGCCCTGCAGTAGCAAAGCCGTGCGTTCGAGTTCCGGAGGGGTCTTTTAAATTAGTTAGTGGTTTAAAATGGTTAAAATTAGTAAAAGAAATACCAGAGGTGTCCCATTACAACAAGTATGATTAGTCTAGGTAGCGCCTCCGAACGTGTTAGATATCAATAAATCTACACGTAAATATAGCCGTTACTCTTATTTACTTTGTAATTTAAAACAGAGACATAACATAATGGCACCTTGATTATAATATAATTAGGTGTATGGTCAATAGTTATTAATATAGCATAATTAGTACATAAAGACGCACACTTAACAACGGAAAGGCTAAGGTGGGTTGGGAGTCTGCGTGCTCATGTGGCAATCCGCCACACTAACAGAACATTGATGCGTTCGAGCCACTCAAGCCAGCTCGTGTGAGGTAGCCTAAAACTAACTACTAAAGTTAACTAAAACAGTTTAATTACGGTGCCTAAAGTAATGATATAAGACTTGGAAGAATGCTCATCATTGCGTCAAGAAAATTTCTTTAGCGCAGCAGAGTTATTTTGTATTGGTTTAGTCGGGTCTTCAAGACCGAAGAGCAGTACATGCGTTTTGGAGTATAAGGCGGTATGTGGGGTGCACTTGTGAATATCTAGAACGAAGACGGCCTAGGATGGGGAGAGGAAGGCGCATCCGTCCTGCGCCGCGTCGGAGAACACATGAGAGAGTTCTCTTAAGGTTTTATAGAGTTTTTTCTTACACAATATAGCTGTACCCGCTTGGTCGTGATTTCAGATGGTCACTGATAATCGAAACTAGACAAAAAATGCAGAAGCCAAAAGCAGAGGAAAAGCAAGCATATTATTAGAAACAATATACATGAGCAAACAAAATCAATATTAATTGATAATCCTAAAAGCAAGTATCTAACTCATAGACGACTGTAAGGTAATAGGTCTCTCTCGTGGCCCGAATGCTACTTGCTTATTACAGCTTGACTGTTGTTGTTGTTGTTGTTGTTGTCGTTTTTGCTACTGCGATTACGTTTATAATGTTTCGGTTATCATTAGTCATACGTTTCACTGCTCGTCGTACGATTCGAATTTGCTTGTCAGTCAGATTGGCATCGGGCCGAGCGATGGTAGCTGGAGATCAATTCAATTGATCATCACAAAGCCAAGCCCACCAACGAAACAACATAAACACAAAAAGAAAGCAGTAATAGCAACAACAACAACAACAACACTTTCACGGAAAAGTACAACGGAGAAAAGTATTGTAGACGATGAACGACAAATACTATGACAACAACAACTACAGCAAACAACAGCAACAACAACAAACTACAAAAAGTAATGACGACGGTCGCAACAACAACTACCACTATTGGCAGCGACGAGGTGGCGATGGTGACGATCATAATGAGGTGTGGACGAAAACCACTCGAAAGACCACTTCTTGCCGCAGTGAGGTTCGTGGCAAGACTGGCGCGGAACTGCCGCTACTTCTACGATCTCGAATATTACCACCGTCAGATAGAATTCTCACTACATGTCCGGCCTTCGGTGCATTGAAGATATACCTAACGGTGAGTGCCAAGCCCGCAGGGGACGGAGGATGGTTTAGAATGAAAAGCAACCTCCTTGAAAAAATGTTTTGAAATTCTATATAATCTCACTGGTTCTTCAGCTTCGTCGACTTCCGCTCGACGACGACTACGACGAAAAACTTTGACCAGAAGCGTGGCTTGTTAGCTTTACAATCTATTAGTACTTCTATAGTACATTGATGCCTCGCAACACCTTTGCGGCTCAATGTCGCGCCCGTGTCTCAGTGCCAGTAACAGAAAACGGCTTGCTGTCGTTTTCTGTTACCTGGCGTTACATGATCAGGGCATGCTGTGCCCCTGACGCTCGACCGTCGCCGCTCACTCGACTGACCTAGCTGAGCTAGCCTGATTACGTTCTGATCACTGTTACGGCAACGTCTAGTAAAAGCCGCGGCAGCAGACGCAGTTGCTGCTGCTACGGTAACATATTGTGCCGGCTACCCAGGATCATGCCGGATGATGATGACGATGGTGGTGCCGCCAGCGACTTCAGGGAGATCTCCGCAGAACGCCGCGTCGCGTGCTCTGCATTGGCAGCGCTATAAATGGGCATTCACGCTACATTCTGGCACATGGCTAGCAGAACAGCTTGGGCTATCCACAAGTTAAAAAAAAATTATATATACATATATATATATATATATATATATATATATATATATATATATATATATATATAAGGACGACGGAGAATGAGAGAGAGGAAATTAAAGAAACCAATAAAAATGACGTCACGACAGCTAAACACGTGTTTTAGGGGAAGCGTTGTCGAACGTACAGAAGAAAAGACAGACGAAATTGTGTGTGCACAATCGGTACAAGAAGCAACAAATCATCGTCAGCAGCACACGCATACCAGGATAGCACAGCCACAGTAGCTTCGTCATCATTATAATTGCTAATGTTATTTATTGTTTTTATTACCATTACCTACAGCAGCAGCAGCAGTAGCAGAGGCTGAACTTTCTTCGGGCAAATGCGACCGACGAACCGGTAGAACTCGATGTTTGTCGTAAACGACACCTCCTGCCGGTACCGGCAGCCCCTCACTCAGAACGATAAAACGGTACTGCACAGCCTGGTGACTTTGAATGGCAACGTACGTATGCGTATGCCGTAATGGCAATGTTAATGACGATAGTGATTGTGGTGATGTGACGATGATGATGATGATGATACAATATCGATATTGCTACACACACCTTACTAGTCTTACATATAAGACTGCTACATCCAATTCTGCTTTTATTTTTACCTTAACGAGATGTGCTCTGTGCAAACTAACTAATCTGATAAAGTTTTCAAAATCGTAAAAAAAAAAAAAAAAAAAAATATATATATATATATATATATATATATATATATATATATATATATATATATATATGCATACATTTAGACATGCATACATACACATATACTATATATACATATATATGTATAGGTCTACAAATATATGTAAATTATAGGGCAATTAAGAATAGGCAAGTAGATCACTAGAACTGCCCTGGTCTACTGCCCCATAAGTGTGGTCTTCTGCCAATCCAAAGCAGTTGAACACATTATCAACGGACGACTGATAACAGCTAGAAGACAAGGGTGACGCTGTCGAAATGCCAGCAAGGTTTTCAAGTCCAATGCTTCACATATTCGGCCATCAGCAAACTTTAAAAAAATGATGAAGCACAGATAAGTGTGCCGAGAGCAAACCGGTTGCATTATATGACCATCCTCTTAGATTGTCCACCCTATCAACAACGCTTTCGTGAAGCAGCGCCGTAAACAAAGCACATGTAGACAAGGGCGTCCTAAAAGACCGAGGTTTACCTCAAGAACGCGAACAATGCAGTTACAGCCGGGGTCTTTCAAGGGTCCGCACTGACAGCAACCCTATGGAATATAACCTACGATGGAGTGCGTAGACTCCAACATCCCCCAGGCGCCTTTTCCGTCGCCTACGCAGATGATCTGGCACTGATCGTCACAGAAGAACATCCAACGAGGAGGAGCCTCATTCGGCTGGAAATCAATACTAAGAATGTTTACGGCAGCGCCTTGGCGGAACAAGAAGTAAGGCTCGTGGTACGCAAGCGGTCGGCTATAGAGTCGGAGCTAATTGCGCGTCTGACTTTTCTACTCCCGGCAGCAACGAAAATTCAACCTGCGATGTTGGCCTTGTTCACGACCCGGGCGAAGATGGTATCAAAGATCGGAGCCCCAACGAGGATGAACAAACTGAGATCACAAGAGCCCTTCTTGTCCTAAAACTAAATGATAGACAGCTGACAACTAAGAGCATCGTAGTTATTTAGATGACGATTCTGCACCTGCGGCGATTCGAACACGACGTAGGCTCTCGGAAGAAAAACAGCACGAAAAGGAGCCCAATAGGCTTACACTAAGGGAAACTTAAACAAGGAGGTAGTCCGAGAGTCGTTGAATGGACTTTTGTCTTAAAGGTAAACAGACAAAGAGAAAACAGAATTGCAGCCCTGCTACCAATTTCCTCCTAACAAAATCCTTAATGAGCTTGTCGAATACGACGTACTGGACCTTTGTGTGAGGACATACAACAATGACTAGATAATTACGGGAATTTCAATGCGGCACCGGTCATTGGGGTAGTAAGCATACCACCCGCAGAGAACATGCCCTGATAGCGTACACAGCCGAAATAATTTTATTGACGAACAATAACCCAAAGGCGGCAACGGCCTTTGCCTGTAGATGCCGAAAGTTTTTATCAATCTTTCGATAGGTGCTTCGGATATAAACCACAGTGAATTGAGAGGTAGAGCTTTGTTGCTGGAATTCACAAGCTTTTTTGCTGGAATTCAATGATTAACGGAGTCAAACGAGATGCATAGGGAAACCGCACATATTTGTGGCCCCCCTGGGGAACCCTATAAGACCACCGACGACTTCACTAACCTGGCAAAAGCCCTTTTGCATCGTCTATTCCCGGACCCGCGGAAGTTACAGACTCAATCGATATCACTACCTTAAAAGCTGGGCATGTTTATTAGTAAAAAGTACGAATGTAGGCAAACTAAAAACGAATGAAAACTGCAGGCCCGCACGCAGTAGACACGAGTCTATGGAACACCAAAATACAATTAATTGACTTCTACCGTTCACCTAACAAGCGTACTCATATGCACGCATCATGATTTTCGCAGAGTAAAATGAACAAGACTGACCTCTGACCACACGAAGATAACCCATATGACGTCTGAATAATAAGTTAACCTAATATGGGCACCCTCTCTTAGCGAGTGATTAGTCCCGACAAATTTCACCTTGTTGACCTTCACGTTTGTTGCAAACACGTCAATTACAGAGCTTCCCTTGTGATTGATAAAAGTGGGGACAGTGGGGGGACTGATGATCGAGCATCCGAAGTCCGATAGCGTTTCTCTAAGGGCTATCGTGCGGCTCGAGGTGGGCCGATCTAAGCGAGCGTTAAAGTCTCCACAGACTACGAGCGGAACTGCGGCAGGCATTCCGCGTAAGCCGCTAAGAAGCTTCTCCACCATAGTCAAAGTCGACTCTTTTTCGGGAGGACGAACATATGCCGCCACGATGCTTATACTCTGGTTATATAGAGCAATGACGTTATCTTCGGCGAGTGCAACATGGAGGTCCCCGACTCGATGATTGTAGAAGATTGACACTTCACCGCTGGGTCGGCCGGCGCCTGCTTCTTTCTGGGCCAGGGAGTGGATGGGATAGAGGCAAGGCAGAGAAAACGCTTTAGTGGCCCACGTCTCCGTCAGCACTAAAATATCTACGCCCTCAAGAGCTGTCGGTGAGAGGAGTAATAGAGTGTCAGCACCCTCGCAGTTCCATAGAGCAATTCTTAGTGATTCGGTTTGGGCCGACCTCTGTTTCGTGCATGTCCGCGGCCATTGCGCTGAAATGCAGCGTTGTGGGGCGCGGGGTCCTTGGCCTGTAATGCTTCGAGGGCTTGTGTAAGAAACGCCTTCAGGGAGGGTGGAGGTGGGGCACGGTAGATCGCGTTCTCCTCCTTGCGTTCCGCTGGCCTGTTGTTGGGTGGGTTCGGAGTATGGCGGTGTCCTCTTAAGGGGTAGGCACGGTCGTGTAGACCAAACTCTGGATGCGTTGAGCTTATCCGAGCATGCGAGGACTGGCTGCTCAAGCGACGCTGATTTGAAGGTCCATGGGGATTTGCCGGCTGCACGACTGTTGCCTCTGCCAGCGCTCTGCTCACCTTTGTTCCAGTTTTTAAAATCTTCACTCCTAAAAAATATTTAATTCTTCTTGCTATTTACAATAGCAGCGATCTTTCTAGCGATTTCGCCTTTGTAGCTATATTGGCCGCTTAAGACAACTTCGCGCTGGGCGAGTGTCAGCGGGAACGCTGAGAAGGTGGCCTCGTCCATAGACGCCTTTCGAGCAAGGTCGTCGTTGGCTGCTTTGCAGTCCGCAGAAAATAGAGGCACAGACAGCACATGAAGTTCAGATTCGGGGTGACTACGCTTCAATCTTGCACCGAAGGCTTCTACAGCTGATACGTACGATTCCTTCTCAAACTCCATACACTCATGGTGTCCAGCGTGAAGGAACACTGCTACTGGTCCACAAGTGAGATTGATTTGTTTCTCTGCCTCCTCGATAATACACTGCACATCCATCCTCGGCGTTGACCGTATCGTTATCGGTGTATAATAAGTTAACAAAGACACACGGCATACCTTGCTAGAACCTTGGATCTCTATGGAGACCCTAAACAAAAACTGAGAGAACGCAATGATATCTTCCGATAATGAAGAAATGATCACAAACACAAAAACTAAAAAGCATATTAAGACACAATTGAAAGGGGCTAAAGACAGTTTTCTTAAATGTTAATTCACAGACGACAAGAAAAAGACTGGCACATGATTAATGAGTATATGAGAAAAAAGAGGCAGTCGGGTAAGACAAATATGTTGTCCCAATGGAAAGGCGCTAAACGGAGTCACATTAGATAACATTACCCTACCTGCATACATTTGTCAAGCCCGGTGGCGTGGTGGCTTAAGTCTGCGCCTCGCAACCGGAGGAGACATATAGGTGCGCGGGTTCGAACCCCACCGTTGCACATTTGTATTTATGGGGGTCCGTCTATGAAGCAATGTGAAAAACAGTTCCGTGGACGTTAAATCTTGGCTGAGGGTCAGCCCGAAAACTTTACCTGCATACATTTACAGTGAACCACCACACTTCTTCACACCCACAAACAAACAGAAATACAAGTAGAAATTAGGATTTTATGCAACCATAAGGTACCCGAACACGATCAAATAACTAATGGTGTTATTAAGGGGCACAGAGAAATGCTCACACACATAACACTACCACTAGCAGGAAAAGCATTTATACATATGCCTTTCCTGTCAGTGCTAAAATAATCCAATCGTACAGAAAAATGGACATATACAAAATAGAGACAACCTTAGACTAACTTCTCTTTTAAGCAATATTGGAAGGTTGTTGGAGAAAATATGTCAAATGACTACGTCAGTGCTTGAATAACGACAACATACTAAACACACATGAATTTGGCTTCACAGAAGTAAGAAGTATAGAACCTGCATTAGTGGCGCTACAGGAAAAGATATCTACAGAATTCCACAGACCAAACAAGCCGTTAGCGTTCTCCTTGATCTTTCCAGGACCTTTAACGCCATTCGGCATGATTGCCTACACAATTAAAGGCGACCATGAGGATCAGATCAAATATCTTAAATGTGATCACAACAAATTTTCAATTTAGAAGACTGACCTACGAGTATGAAGACAGGATGTCGGTTCCGCTAAGACCTTTCGGCACCCCACAAGGAAGTGTCATAGGTTCCCTAAGTTATACTGTGTACTATAATGATATTTTTTAACCAAACGATGCATCAATGAAGTTTAAATATACAAATGATACCGTTCTAGTATAGACACAAAACGCTCACAAATTCCGCCATCCAATATAATATGGACTTAGGCGTATAGGACATAGGATGAAGGTAGACGGGCTCAGCATTAATCATACAAAAACACAATTAACTCAGTTCAAACTACGCAACCGCCCCAAGAGAACAAGGCAAACCATATCTACATACATAACCACACACTAAGCACCAAGTGTATCTGCCCACACACAGACAAAATAGATACAATAAAATTTCTAGTAATGAATATTAGTAGCAACATGTCATGGAGCTGTCATGTGAAAACGGCATCGCAGTCCTTAGACAGATACGTTAATCTGCCACAACATAGTGACACTACAAAATCCAAGAATATATTGAACGTTATGCACACGCAGACATAAATTATCAGACAAACAGCCATTCACTATTATATTAAATTATTCGAAAGACAGGTATCGATTAGTTAAAAAAATGTGCGTTAACTCATATTCTCGTTATCCGACGAGAATGGCGTAGAAAATAATCAATTGTAACTTAGGAAATACTTCAAAACACCTAGTACACACGCACACTCAAAATATACCCAAATTATTATTATTATTAATATTATTCATGCTGGCAATAATGATGGGAATATGTTTGATACATCAGTGCACAACCATACACGGGCAAACGTCTTTCGAACCACGCGTATTTCCATGAAATGTAAGAAATCAGATGTTATTAATAAAGTTGCACTTAAAAGAAGAAAGTACACGAAGAGGATATCCCACAAATGATGTTTGAAGAGATTAAAAGGTCGCCGCACGGTACGACACCAAGCCCAATGACCCCTAGTAAAGGCGACTTCATAAGCGCCCCTGAGCTCACTTCTGGGAGAGGAACTGTTTCAAGAACATCGGAAAGCGCCCGCCTGGCCCTGGCCCAGAACCGGAGATGACAGCGGGCTCGGTTTCTGCTTAAGAGGCTATCTGTCTCCTTAGCATGATTGCAAAGGCGGTGGAGTCGGTCCTTGTCGGCGTGCATGACGAAGCAAACTGTAGAGTAAGTCTAGGCTTTTTGAGAAGACCTGCCGACGTACTTCTTGGGTCTGATAGCCTCGTACCCGGACAAGCAGAGCGTCGTCAGCCACGATAGCAAGAAATACGAGATGACTTTACACGTGCTACGGAGCCCTGTGTCAGGACCTACATTGTGGAACGTAGCGTACGGCTCCGCGCTCAATACTAGTCTCGCTAGGTTGAGTTTATTGCCTACGCAGACGTCCTAGCGATCTTAGACATCACAACAAAACAACGAGCTATTAGAAGCCCAGACAAAAAGCAGGAGTAAGACAGATCTCTTAGGGATTAAAAACAACCTCCTTAAAAAATTAATTATAGATCTACTCTTAGGGATGCTTTGCTCGAATGACGACTGAAACGCACTGATTTTGGGGACGACTAATATCGGAGAAGAGGTGGCGCATGAAACGCCGCCAGCAGACAGAAGAATGCATAATGCATTTCCCGAAACCTCTGAAAAAAAGTTGCAAACAGAAGCTTAAAAAACCAAGCCAGCGGCCTCTTTTCGTATACTGAAGTTATATCACAATTTTCCGGTCATGTATCTTTTAATAAACACTTTTTTTGTATTAGTATTTTTCCAGGAGTTAAAAACACCCAGGTATATATCGGGTTATCTGCACCCCCTTCCCCAAAAATGCCAAAAAAACGTTTTGTCAGCTAAAAGGCTTTTGAGTAATCGCAAAAATTTACACCCTGAAAACAAATAAATCCGCAGGATATGTCGGATGCTCAAATCGTTCATTTTTCAAAGGCCTGTAAACGGCTTTCAGGGGGACAATAGATGACGTAAATAATAATACTGACAGTAAAGATCGTGTTATACACGCGCTACCGACTAGGTTTTAAGAATTAAATAAAGACAAAGATTTTGGATTTGTTTCCAAGACAACTGGCACCGGCGTTGGAAATGACTCTGTTATGACATTGTGTTAAAAAAATAAACTGGAAATTGACGCCTGCGGCTTAATACATTAACGAGCATCATATCTATACAGTGTATATCGATTTTTCCTAAGTTTTCAGCTAACTGAACCACATTGTACTAATGGCCCAATTGACAGCGCTAAGCTTAGGGCCCAGAGTAACTGATTTATATCGTGCTCACCTTCAAGACAGGACCTTTAATGCTAGAAAAAGGGAAACGTTTTAATCCTGGATTTCCCACTCTGGCGTTCCGGTGGGCCGTGCTTTAAAGCTTTAAAAATTAAATATGGATGCTTCTAGCGTTTATGGCCAGATTCTAATCGGAAGCGGCAATACTTAATAATAATCGCCTTACTGGGCCTCTTACCGTGCATATTTGATAGCTGTGCACGTATATATATATTGTAGTATCCCAGAACGATAGAGACAGATGAGAATGACTTTATAAAAATTTAGAACTCATGTCACAAGTTTTCAACATATCACAGAAACTTGACATCAATATATATATATATATATATATATATATATATATATATATATATATATCATGATAATGGTTAAGAGTTCCAAAGGTTAGTCTATGGTGCTTTTGCCCAAGCATATATTGTACAATGGAGATTTTGACGTCTAAATATGCTGTTTTAAAGACGTACACAAGGGGAAACTATGAAGAATTTTGCCAAAGTAGTGACACTTGAAATTTACACGTATAAGAATCTTGGTGTTAACTTCGATAGCCAAATGAAATTTAGGGTACATGTAACCGAAATGGTGAAAACTGTGCCTCGAATGGAGAATTAATCATGGACGCGCTGATTCTCAAGCTCACATAATGTTTACATGTATAGGCTTTTTTTCTATAGTGCAAACTGTAGTCTACAAAAGACGCGTGACGCGTGAGGTTTACTAGAAGAATGACACCTCGTCGTAATATTCCACGAGTATTAGATATAATTAGAAAAATTATGTCATGTCTAGATAATACTCATTTGAGTAAAATGTCACCCATACAGTATTAATGTTCAAAATTCGAAACCTCATATAGTTGCGCACAGTGCATATCCTACTGCTGAGCGTGCTGTGCAAATTTAAATATGGATGATTTTTGCAAAGTTAAATATGAATACGTTATGCAAAGTAATATATATATATATATATATATATATAACACGGTACACCAATATGCACGGTAAGAGGCCCTGTAAGAGGCGATTAGCTCTAGTATTGCCGCTTCCGATAAAAAATCTGGCCATAATTGCTAAACGATGTATATATATATATATATATATAGAGTACAAAGCCTAGTACAAAATATTCGTCCTCCAGTCGATGCCGCAAATCCGTCCTCATTTGCTAGCTATTTCCCTAATCCTTGAGTGGGAGTAACTTATTAAAAAAATCATTCATTGTTGTTGCTGTGTCGTCATCATCGATAACGAGACACAGCTGCGCGCCCAAGCGAGGCACCGTTCCAGATGAAGATGGCAACCGAAAATAAAGCTTTTTTCCACTTTATAATAACCAGTCACTGCCAATCACCACCACTGCTGCATAGAGCCACCGCGCCAATAATCAATTGCCGGATAGCAACGACAGTTTAACCACGTCACCGACAACAACACCGATTGTAACAACAACAACAACAACGATAACGTCACTAACAGCAGCGGAGAGCCATAGTGGGAACTACAACAACAAAAACAGCTATAATAAAAGGCTGCAACCAAGAGGTTTACGGGCAGCAATAGAATCAATTCAGACACCCTCTAGCATTCAGTCCGCGATTGGCTGCCAAACAGTGGCTATCTTTGTGTACATATATTCACATAATTGCAAGCGTGTAAACTGTATACAGAGTCTCCCTGGATTTGTCCAACAGACTTTGCTACGATCTAGTACAACTCGCCGAAATCATTTTTCCAATGGAACAGCGGGCGGAAATGTCTTTTTTGAGTGAGAGCAAATTTACCGAACGTGGTTGTATCAAGCTTTTTATCCTGAGACATATTTTCACAAAATCTGCGATTGTGAGAGCCCCTGTCATCATATGGACAAATTAATCATACCTGTGTTTGGAGGAAAATGTTGCATCTGTTGAATTGCATTCTACGTTAGCTTAAAGCAGAACAAATGTTGCCTTGAAGATAACTGTAAAAATTATTTTTGTTAATACTTATATTTTGGCTTTCACGCTCAATTACTCATTTGTTTAGAAAACATTTAGCTAGATCCCAAAGTTTATTCGGCGACCTCTGGGTGACCGGAAAATGTCCGAGAGCGATATAGGAAATAGTAGAACACCGTGAGGCAACTTGTTCCCAATGGAGCACGCCCTCGAAGTGTTTTGGAGTAAGAGTAAAATTATTCAAATCTGTGACACTGGCGTGGTTTCCCGACATAGGAGCACAAAATGTGCGATTGAGACACAACCAGTCTTCCTAGACAGAATTTAAGCGCACCGTCATCTTTATGAGAAGTTGCCTCTAAAGGATGCATCGCCGGCTATAGGATGCGACATAACATATCGTTTATAAGAGAATCCGCAAACATTTAAGTTTATTTATTAGATTTTACTCGTGCACCTCCGAGCAGTCGCTGTAAGATAATAAATAGTTGTATGTGTACCTAGAGATATACCGAGTGATTTATCTGATGAAGTAGTTAAGCGCTGTGAAAGGTCTTAATATTAATAAAATAACTTCATTTTTTTAAACGACTATACCTCATTTCTAGCAGGCGTTGTGCGTCCTAACTGGCCCTGCAATTCCCTATATTGCAGTCGAAACATTTTATGGTCATCCTATATATATATATATATATAAATATATTTATATATATATATATATATATATATACATAGGTGTGCATGTGTCGCGGACTGCGCGTAAAAAATGCGCCCTCGCAATTATCAGTTATATCAAAATTGAGCTTTTTGAAGTATATGATGCTATGATGAGTGGTAATAAGTGAATACTACAAACATCGCTGGACTGTTTATAGGCACGTTAGCGTTATTTTTGCTGTGTATTTCCGTATCAGACAATCACGGGGAAGGAATCTAGGGAAACGTCAACGACACGTACAACTAAATAAGAGTGGCTAAGATTGGCTGCGACTACTATTATGACTGATGGTGCTGTGACCATTACAGTCAGCGCCAATCATCCCTCAGTCACCATAAAAGTAACGGCTTTTGTGGCCAATCATATCCGCTTGATTTTGCTATATATATATATATATATATATATATATATATATATATAAGTGCAATGATGACATTCACTGTACAAAAACACTTAACTAACAGCACACAAACAGCGATAGGAACAAAAAATATTTGCAATCGCGGCAACAAAGGCTACGCCAGCCACCATGACATTTGGGGCCCCGGAAGCAGCAACCCCTAAAACGGAGGAATAAGTGGCATAAACGAGAAAAACAACAATATTGACAGCTGTAGTCACATTGTATCCAGAGCCATTCTGTTTAGACACCTTAGAAGACACCCGATGCTTGTTTCTCATAAGGGCCCCTCAAAGGTACCCACTGTGGTACAGGGGACTTGGTAGCCGTAAACTACTTCGGTTATTATTTTAGACTACGACAGACGATAACGTCCGTCTAGACGCAAGAAAAACGATTCGTTAGTGTTGAACAGTGACTCGCGCTCTGTGTTGTAGTGTCTGGATACTTGTGATATCTTTATGAACAATTTAACACCGCTTTGCGTTTATGCAGTAGCGTTTTATTCTCCTAAATTCAGTTCGCCACATATTATTGTCGCACCGCTGCGTTCAATTGCTGGCGACAGTCCCAAGAGCTCCCAAAAATCAGTTTACTGACTATACTTTGGCCAATAAAGTGCATTTGATGAAGTCTATCATAATATATTGTAACATGAAATGAAAAACTTCATATATATTCGCATATCCCAGATAGCGAGAGTCTCGTCTGCAGGATACGTTCGTGTATGAGTTGACTGCGTCATTGCACGCTGTCAATTGGCACATGCAAATCCAAATTGGTGCAGCCTCTTCGAAACTTAACGAGCAGCCTACCACAGCTTCTTGTGAAATGTAATGCCACATCAAAAACGTTATCCAACACACAGAATTATATAACAATAAACGCGCATTTTATTATTATTATAATAAATAATATAATAATAATAATAATAATAATAATAATAATAATAATAATAATAATAATAATAATAATAATAATAATAATAATAATAATAATAATAATAATAATTATTATTATTATTATTATTATTATTATGCTAGGCAATACAAAAATGTCTATATACATATTGTGAAGTATGTTTTTTATGTTAAAATTGCCTCGCATTTGTGCGTACATGTCACTGAAGGAGCCGTTTCTAAATTATTTTAAAAGTTATCGAGCGAACGATGTACTTCACAAAGGTGTCCTCATGGATCTGGTCAAGACGTATTCATGAACATGGCCATTCGCCAGATTTTACACCACGAACTGGAATGTGACTAAATTTTGATATTAAGACAATGTATATATATATATATACATGTGTGTAGATGCTAATAATAATATAATTATATTATATATATATATATATATATATATATATATATATATATATATATATATATATATATATATATATATATATATATATATAGTATACCTTATAGTGTAGTAGTAGTAATTAAAAGAAAAAACATGTGTATATAGCAATGCATACATTGAACACGAAGTAATAGCAACGTTTCTCCTAAAAAAAGCAGGAGAGGAAAAGACAGGAGGAAAGCATTCTCACGCAAGGAAAACCAACTGCTGTTGGCTATTCTATTGGCACACAAAGATGGCCCGGAAGGATGTCCACGGTTTACTCTTGACCAAGTGTCCTAGTGCACACGCACGTATGTATACAATGCATCACTGGTTTTGGTTGTGAAAACATTTTCCATGCAGGTGATTCTCATCTGAGAACGCCAAACGCGTCTTAGTGCATGCTTCACTAAGCGCAAAATATGACACGAATTAAACACCGTGATCCGGAAGCGGAACGGCCAAGCACCTAAGGAGCGAAAACAGCACTTCATTCGACAGTGGATATCACGGTTCAATAGTCTCGAAATCTCCCGCCGAGGAGAAGATTTTCATGGGTAAAGCTGCAATGTCGCATACGTGGTAAGAATCGTACAAGTGCGAAAATACTGAGCTTTCGGTGAAAGTGCTTGCGTTATCTCATCAGTGAAGCCGTGAGAGAATTATTAGCGATAAACGATTGGGCTGCAGGAGGCGAGGGGCCGATGTGTAAATAATGCCCTCCTACACGCATGCATGGGTATCAGGAAAGAAAGTAAAAGCTATGTTACCGTTGACGTGTTATATTACTGTGTGGCACGCATTTAATTAGGTTAAGAGTTGGCTGCCTCTTCGATACGCCTGGGCCGCTCAGCGGCTCATTGGGAGCTCATTGCATTATTCATTTACTAGATGTTAACTGGTATTACGGCTTGGCAACCTATTGCGGTTAGATCGGTCAATAAAAACTGCTAAAACAGTAGCTGACTGGCGACCCAATCGAATG
Organism: Dermanyssus gallinae; assembly: GCA_003439945.1. NCBI lineage: Eukaryota > Metazoa > Arthropoda > Arachnida > Mesostigmata > Dermanyssidae > Dermanyssus > Dermanyssus gallinae. The sequence goes on from QVRM01003346.1 coordinate 569,187, forward strand.
CGAAGTCAACGCGCCGGTGTCGCCTTATGGCACTCACGAAGTCAGTCGTCCTGTGAAGAAGCCTTGCATGACTGGTAGTATATAGTAGTAGTAGTAATAGTCGAATACATTGAGGTTGTCAGCTTGGTGTATGCACACAATCGGTGATTTATTTTGACAAGTTCAACCTACGTTTAGCAAAGACGCAATAAAACTATGTTTTTTATTTTATATGCTAATAATTTGTTGTTTTATTTCAGAATTCATAATGTGCCTTATAATGCATGTGTCAGACTCTACATTAATAAGCTTTAGTTTGTAGAAAGGTCGACTTAAAAACCTTCAGATGTAAAAATGCAAACAGAAGACTTTGATTGTAGCTGCAGCAGCCCTGTTGTGATTATTCTCTGTTAGTTTTGTGACGATCCACGATGCTCTGCTTGGTTTTTTTTATTTGTATGATTTTCTTTTAAATTGTAAATTTACTCTAGCGCTGTTACTCCGAAGATCGATGTACCTTTGCTATTTCTTGCTGCTGCTATAGCAGTATAGTAGCAACGGCCCCGCCTTCGTAGTACCGCCTTCAATGTCTTTCTACGTCATTGCTTGTAATCGTCACCTTCACCAAGGGAACATAAAAATAAACACCAGCACCGTTGAAATGAGAGAACAACGATTGTTTAAGATTAGTCGCAGAACGTACTTAGAAGACGATCATCTCCTTCCTCCTCGTCAAGCAAGGCATTCTTGTCTCATCTCGTGCCAGAGAACTGGGCGTAATGAGAGAAAGCCTATAGCAAAAAAAACACGCACACAGCATACACTCGTTACGGGCCCAATGAGTGTTTCGTCCTGAGAGTGTAGCTGTCTGACCAGTTAACTTACAAGAGGAGTGTCTTGGTGAAGGCACAATTTGCTGTCGTTGGCCAACAGTGACAACGTGGAATACAGAAGGCGACTGAGCACCTCTAACTCAACTTGGCAGACAGAACAGCTACGGGACGGGCAATAAGACAGGCTTGTCGTTTCCGTCGCCAGAGCACGCCTGTTGGCTCTCCGTTGTTACAATCGCCCCCGAGACCCCCGAGCAGTGTGACAAGGACCCCCCCCGTGCGCCTGATGATGCTGGAAGAAGCCTGCCTTATAATAAAGCCCCCCCCCCCCCCCCCTTCGAAAGGAGCCTCCAAAAGTTCTCGGTGGTGGCGGGGGCGACGCCAGACAATAGCCGCCTGACCTTTTGCTTGTTTGCCTGTGTCCAGGCGCTCTGCGTTGGCTATTGACGAGTGGATGCGTAGGGTGTGTAAATACCAACCATACATACATACTGCCGTATACCGAGACGCGTCTACAGCGTATAACGTAGGCACCGGCATGGACCCCTCCTACATGCCTATACGCCCATACATGCATGCCCACACGCATAAATCGTCACAGGTAGCCGGGTCATGGTACCCCGGTGTGTCCCGACCCCGGCCTGTCGGTCCACATCAGAAATCAACAACAGTGAGGGAGGGAACGTAACGGTTAAGATATCGAGCTCGGCAACGTTGATGTGCTGTAGAAAACAGGGCCTTTGTGAGGGCCGTACGTTTGGGAACCCCGAAATGACGTCCGGCCAGGCAAGGCGATGCGACCGGACCGTTGACCAATTGTTAGTCAGCTTGTCTCTGTGTGTTCTGCTCAGCCAGGCTCGAGTCGGGCGGAGTAAGTCACGACCAAAACAATGACACACTAACACTGAATGCCACGGAATCCGTTATAGAGGAGGTGGTAGTAGTAGTAGTGGGAGTAATATCTGTAACGGCTTTGAATGACGCGGGTTTGCAGGTGTTGGTGTAAGGCACATCGAACGTTGGGGGAACCCGTGGGTAACCCCAGCCAAATAGTCCGGGTAGCACTCGCCACTTCTCCTGATGGCCCATAGTATTGTTCTATTGAGATCTGGGCCATGAGAGAGTAAAGCTTAAGTGGAAGGTGCGTTTAGTTGGTATGGGTCTAAGCGGGCTAACATCTATCCGCTGGCGTCGAGTCCCACACTGCTCGCGATGAAAAGTGGGACCCTTCCTTTTCTTAACGCGCAATGGTACGTAGCAGTAAATAACATTTCTCCATAAAAAAAGAACACCGTGTGTCCTGGCGTGCCATCCTTTCCACTGGCGCACACTAGATAGTCAGGTAAAGCGGCCTCTCGGATGCGCTCCAGGTACTACTGAAAGCACCCATAACCACTGAACAGCCTTGCCGACTGAAACAAGCCCTTCCTTGAAACTTAAATTGTCGGGAATGGGGTAGATCTTGGGCATAACCGAGGATCCCTGAGTGCCCGCAAACAAGTTGCAAGGCATTTTACGACCGAGCCGATATATAATCACGATATTTGGTATTTGGGAAGTAGTACCTATTTGTGTAGAGCTCAAATTTAGTATATTGATAAAACGATAAAGGCAATCACCCTGAGATATTTTATGCAAAGCCGATACGGCTGACTCAGCACGTCACATCCACCTCTACGTGAAAATGGCGATCAATTAAAATTGCTTTGATACCCTAACGTGTGCAGGTGTGAATATTTAAAAGCTCCAATATTTAAGCATAAAAGGAGGAATATTGTTATAGTAATATGTACATGAGAGATTGGCAGAGGATGTTATAGACGTCCTCATATCAATAAGAAAACGGGCTGTTTTTTAGCAAGGAATAACCTCAAGCCCTGCCCTTTCGTTAGCTAGGCAGCATGCTGGGTTCTAACTGACATCGGCTACTAGAATAGGCGCCCCCGTCTGTATGCCGTTTTCATGTATATATTTAGTAAAATTGTCGATTTCGACGGTGTACACTCGTTAAACTACCTAAAGTGTCCAGGCAGATTCACAAGACACGCGGAGCTTAATGAAATAGTGAGATTGCTACTAAGAAGAGCAGGAACACCATCTACACTCGAGCCAAAAGGTCTGAGCAGAAGCAATGAGTTACGCCCTGATTGGACTACCATACCTCTACGATCACACGGCAGACGCTTTGTCTGAGATGTAACTGTCTCATGCACGGTGGCGTTATCATACCTTTGTCACGGATCTGTCGAGTGTGAATGGGTCTAGAACACGCAGATTTGGGAAAGCAAACACGTATCTCGGGCACTCAAGCAACTATCACTTTATGCCTATTGCTTTGGAGACACTGGGTCCTATAAGTGTCATATCCCGAAGGTTTTGAGGAGTATTGCAAAATGTGCGATGAAACGAAAAAAGCCCCGAGTATATTAGGGGCGACCGGTTCGAAACAATGTTTCAGAGGCAGATATTATTGTCTGTTCCTAGAAAAAGCTTGGCTTCTGTTATAGGCGCCATGGGTTGACACGAAACTAACTTAAAACTGTAAACATATTCACTTAGCACACACTAATAATAATAATAATAATCATCATCATCATCGTCATCACCATCAAAATACTTACACTTTTATAGTTATGATTACGACTAATTGAATTTCTTTGTACTAAAGCGGCGATCGTAATCATTAGGGTGATTACGGTGATGGTTACTATTATTAATATAACCAGTCGCCTGCCGTCAAAAAAGGTTCGCAGAAATCGCTAGTGTGTTTCTGTTGCTGCTGCCTTTAAGTGGCGCGCGCCTCATTTAACAACAACGGCGGGAGTCTGCCGTTACGCCGTTACGCACCGACAGCAAGGGAAGCGGAGGCGTGGGGTGGCCGACCCTTCGCTTCGGGTGGGCCTCAGGGCCCTCTGTCACCCCTCCGTCGGGGGCTTTGTGGCGGCTGGCGGTGCTGTTGCTCAAGGTGCTGTGTGACCCCCCGCCGCGACCACACCAACACAGTAGCTCACCCCAAGCCACGCGACAGCTGGGGCAGCGTCTTCCGGGCGGGGGAACGGCGACGTACTATTCTACTAAGGCCACTCTTACATTTTTTTCTACTACTACTAATGCTGTTGCTGCCGCTGCTAAAACTCCGGCAACCCCCGTCTAACAGTGGCTACTACTACTACTACGACTAACCAGACTAGTACTAACACTGATGCTGATACTACGAGCAATGACGACGCCATTATGAAGTGTAGTCATGCCGACAACGCCACCGTAACCCGCACGCTCTCCACGATAGCAGCATTCGTGATTATTATCGCCATAATCGTAATTTCGGTGCACCGTCATGTTTTCCCCTCCCCCCATCTCTCTCTCTCTCTCTGCCCCCCATCTTAATTTCTCTCCTCCTTTCTGCCTACGATCTAGTCCCCCAGGCAGAAGCGAGAGAGAGGCCCAGCCCCACACTCGGCCGCCGTCGCGAGTAAATCTAGAGATGCTGTAGCACGCCCCGTTTTATCGCATCATCTCCATGATTAGATATGCATGTGTGTATGCGTGTATATACTATATGCGCTACATGCACTAGAGACGTCTGAGCACGCGTATATATATACGAGGTGTGTTCAATCGTTATCGCGACTTTTGAATTTTCGCGGGTTACGTATATTCGAATTTCGACTTTTTTGTGGCGTTATGTTGGTACTCATGTCTCTCACTTATGCCGACAAGCTCGGCCATTTTGAATGTTCACTTAATTGTTGACAGCTGTTTTGCTTGCACGTGTTTTGGATCGTCTTCGATTTTTACCTATTCAAAAAAATGGATCAAAGAACCTGTATCAAATTTTGTGTGAAAAACGAAATTAAGTGCGCGGATGCATTCCGAATGTTGACTGTGGCATACGGAGAAGCTACCTTGGACCGAAGCAACGTTTATCGGTGGTACAAAATGTTCTCAGAAGGCCGAGAAGATGTGAACGACGAAGAGCGTGCCGGACGCCCGAGCACTTCAACAACAGACGAAAAAATTAATGAAGTGGAGAAAATGGTATTGGCCAATCGTCGAATCACCGTTAGAGAAGTTGCTGAGGACCTAAACATATTGATTGGCTCGTGCCATTCGATTTTTATCAATGATTTGGGCATGAGACGGGTCGCCGCGAAATTCGTACCAAAATTGCTCAATTGCGACCAAAAACAGCATCGCATGAACATTGCTAATGAGATGTTAGACTCTGTCCGCGACGACCCAAATTTGCTCCCGAGGGTCATAACTGGTGACGAATCGTGGGTTTATGGTTATGACGTGGAAACCAAAGCTCAATCATCTCAATGGAAGCTGCCGCACGAACCAAGACCGAAAAAAGCGCGCCAAGTTCGGTCGAATGTGAAAGTTTTGCTGACAGTTTTCTTCGATTGCAGGGGCGTGGTGCATCATGAGTTCTTGCCACAGGGTAGAACGGTCAATAAGGAATATTACCTGCAAGTTATGCGCAATTTGCGCGAAGCAATCCGCCAGAAACGCCCGGATTTGTGGAAGAACAAAAATTGGCTTTTGCACCACGATAACGCCCCTGCTCACACATCGTTGCTTGTGCGCGAGTTTTTGGCCAAAAACAACACACTAATGATGCCGCAGCCACCGTATTCCCCAGATCTGGCCCCCTGTGACTTTTTCTTGTTCCCTAAACTGAAGAGGCCCATGAAAGGACGACGTTACGCTACGCTTGACGAGATAAAGACGGCATCGAAGGAGGAGCTGAACAAGATTAAAAAAAATGGTTTTTTGAAGTGCTTCGAAGATTGGAAAAACCGTTGGCACAAGTGTATAATATCTCATGGGGATTACTTTGAAGGGGACAAAATAGATATTCATGAATAAATGAATAATTTTTGAAAAAACACAAAAGTCGCGATACGTTTTGAACACCATATGTATATATATATATATGTTCGTTTGCGACGGCCACTGTCTTTGCCACTGCTATTGTTGCTGCCTATGCTGCTGTTGGCAGGGAGTACGCAGAGTCACGGTGAGTTTGCCTAGAGGTTACAATTCAACTTCTACGTCGACTTTTCAGACAATAAAATTTGACTTCGTATCAACCAGTTTTGTTCCTTCCTTGTGTGCTTTCGTGCATTTATATGCGGAACATATTGTTTATATAATCGGTCTACTCACTAGGGTATCATACGATAACGGAATTTACCGTTGTTTCCTCAGAGCGTCTAATAGGAGAGCCAAACCTCTGCTCCGTCTAGGCCAGTCGTCGCATCTCTGCAGCGTGCAAGATGTAATTTACCTCGAACCGACTGAGCGTCATTCCACCTTTCACAGCGTCTGACATATGCCGTGGAGAGATCCGAAGGAACAAGGATGCGTGGGAGGCCAGAAAATCTGAGGACTCTGCCCAACATCTCGCTTATTGTTTGTTTATACATATATATGAATCCGCTTATTTTTAAGAGGATGTGCAGACACTTTGCCCGTTTCTTGGTCTAATCTCTCTACATGCTGGACCTGGCAATAGTCGATAAGTATAGACGGGTCCCACAAAAACAATTGTTAGTCAAAAATGCATTTATACAAGGTTATAGGTGATATTTTAGAGGTATTGGCTTTCTATCAAAGAGAAATATTGTCGCCACGCACATGGTATATTAAACTTTTGAAACTGATTCAAATGATTAGCACGACCCTTAAAGGGACTGATTGATCGCCTGTAGGAAATTACTACTGAAAGGCAAACTTTTAAACTCAGAAGGCTATTATTTTTTTTATGCCTAGCTAAATGTTTACGCTTTTCGAAAACCTCAGCCAGATCTAGTAATTCTAAAAAATTGTTTTACTAATGGAAAATTTATTCTAAAGAATAAGTAAATGAGCGTGAGGCCAAAATATAAACACTGCAAAAAGTAATTTTCTTAGGAGTTATTTTCGATACAACATTTGTTCTGCTTTGAGCTAACGTATAATGCAGTTTAGTAGATGCAACTTGTCTTCCAAACACGCAGGTATGCTTATCGCTAGGATGACTAGTACTCTCACAATTGCAGATTTAGTGAAGATATTTCAGGATGAAAAACTCGACACAACATTTTTTGGTTGTTTCTTCTTTTGCTCTCATTCTAAAAGAAGACATTCCCTCCCCTTGTGTTATTAGATTTTTTTTAGTTTTACTAGACTTTTAAGTTATTGGGCGATTTCTGGAAAACCCTGTATATATACATATACGCATACATACCTAACCTCTATTACTCCATTATTCGCTGTGACGCTATGCATGTGCCCATGCTGTTTTGTCCATGTAAGATGACGTTCTGAATAACCGAACGTGAGTTAACAGTCAGAATATTTTTGCTTGTGTGTGAACTCATGAAATACAGACGCCAACGAGAACCTTCGCCCCGAAAGGTGTGATTCCTAAAGGGCGGGCGATAAAAATATCGAAGAACAACAACGATGTACAGAAAAATTGACATGCGAGGCCTACTATCGTATGTAATACTGACAATGAAGTGAAGCTATCAATGTTGGTGAAGATAGCTCAGCTAATCAAAGGCCAGGCGATCTGGTAACTGGACGCAATGCGCGACTACCATCCATAGTAGCGATCCAACCGTCAAGTGGTCAACAACAGGCTCTGGTTACAAATGAGAAAGGTCTCTTTACGTTGATGATACTATTTACGACACACATTAGAGAAATATATTCACCTTGACTATCCTCTCTATGAGAAAAAGCTATTTAAGGTATCTCTTATAACCAAAACCTTCTAGGTCTAAAAAGATGCTTGAAGATGCAAACATAAATGTTTTCCACGGGTGATTTTGAAACGACAAGACAAAAGCACGGGGAGTCAACTATTTATGGAGCTCCACTCTGTAAAAGGCCATTTATATCTGCGAACTAATTTTCATACGTAAAACACTTTTTGGACTGACTCTCAGCCAACATGAAACGTCGTCCACGGATTTGCTTTTGCATTGCTTCGTAAGACAGACATCATAAATACAAATATGCAACGATGGGGATCAGACCCGACTACCTAGTTAACAAAAGCAGTACTTAATCTAATCTTACAGACCGAAAATGTTTCGACTTTTTCAAGAAGTTCCTGCTGAAATTATTCTGGCGCATGCGTTCTTCAGAGTAGTGCTGCACGTTAGCTTAGTTTCTCTATCTCGTGTCCTAAGTATCAAACACTTAATAGTGTCCTCCTTGTCTGAGGTATATTATAGGCCTGTAACCGCTTCTTTGTCAAGCATAGTCTCCCAGCCTGCGAAAACGCGACGTTTTGACTCTCTTCGAAGAGGCCTAACATGTCGTTACGCATGTTTGAATCATTACATATGACTTCGATTCTCCGAGACGGAATGGAGAAGGAGCGTCTGGTCTTGCCAACCAAACGTTCGAATATCTCCTGCACAGTGGGTATATTGCAAGCACATCTTAAGGACAGTTACTAGGTTTGACACATTGTATTCCCCGTACGATAGCCTGAACTACATCATATGAACTACACTCAGATGCGCTACTGTTCCAACAGAGGCGGCCCATTTATGATGTGACAGCACACCACCTTCCATACACACATACAGGGTTTGTATATATATATATATATATATATATATATATATATATATTTATATATATAATGCCCTGATTGTAGTAGCAAGTTGTCGTTGAACTAATGAAGAGGACAGAGCGTAACGTAGTCGGCCGTGGGCAGCGAACACTCCCGTCGACCGAGACTGGCGTATGTACAGCGCCATTAAGTTGTGCGTCAACCAAACGCGCGTTGCCACAGCAGCAGCAGCTGTTGCACGGGGCAGCACGGCTCTAGCACGACTGAACGCGCCACGACCTGTAGTGTGATTTTAAAAGGCACCTCTGTAGAAACACACAGGCGCAACGCAGGTGCGGAACAGTATTATGGGGGCTCCCGCCAGCCGTCAGCGCTGCGACACAACAGGCTGGCTCCAATGCTCAACATCAGCGGCAACCGTAGGCAGTGGTAAGAACCGCCTAAATGACTGGTTCCGATAACCTGCCGCGCCAGAACACCGGCCGCGGTTTGCTAGCCGCTATGCGAACGTAGTACACGAAGGTAGCACACGAAAACGCCTACGATCTATCCAAGCGTACGTCTCTTTGAGATCTTTGGGTCGGTGGAACTTTTTCGTCGGACTAACAGTTTCAGCCGGTGGTCGGCATGTGCGTGTAACGCGAAAACGGAACGACACGACGTTGGTTACGCAGGCAAAGTTCTCTCTGGTACGCTCGGAGGGTTGCGAGTGCACATAACAAGCGAGGCGTGCTGTTTGCCGTTTGCCCTTCTTCAACGCGGCGGTGGCGGCAGCGTCAATATGCGGTAACGACGCACAAACTGGTGAGCTTTGAAGTTGCTATTCGGAAACGAAACCGAGAGACGCTATTTGCGCTTAGCGCCTGGGTGTGGGTAATCGTAGCCAACGATACGTGCGGCAGTATTTATTAAAGCAAATTTTAGACGCGTATAATATATATATGTGTGTGTGTGTGTGAGAGAGAGAGAGAGAGAGAGAGAAAGGAAAGCCTGAAAATGGCTGAACTCAAAAGTGTTTTTTTTTTGACCAACTCATATGGACTCTGTCGCTCCGCAGCGTCGGAGGAAACTCTTGCCTGTGTTTGCTGTTTCTATTAGGTCGAGGCAGTATCGAAACAAAGGCAGCACACCTGTCTACCTGCACGGTCGAAGTTTAATTGAGTTAGAGAGAGAGAGCGCGCAAATGCACCACGCATGAATGAGGGACGTGTGCCTCACCAATGCACAGAGCCGAGTCCTGTGCGTTGTTGAGACGCCACGCCGTCTCTCTGGAGAGCCCTTAGCGGCAGATACGTTGAGCCGCAATTCCAGACGTGACATAAGTAGCCAAACCGGTAGGCATCCGTTCGTGCCAATTTTGTCGTGCGTTCTTCTGTCTTCAAGCAATTCCCTTTCCCCTGAGGGTCAATGAGGGCGTATCACGCAACAGCGAACGCTGCCACTCGCAGCTAGCTAACGAAATAGAGCGCACTAGAGTGTTTGCCTAAGCATGCATGCATTGTGACTTACGAACGCTACGGAAGAAATACTACATTAAGGCGTACATGAAACAAATATCACATCATAGCCTACATGAATTAATTACTACATCATAACCTCCGTATGAAAGAGATACGATATCATAACCTGATGCTGTTAAGTTTTCTATTTCATGAAACAGCAAAAGCAGCAACCGCAAACAAAAATTAGTATTAATAACAAAAACACAGCAACAAGCCGTTCACTGTTTCAAATTTAGTAAAGTAAATTATGAACAAGCGGTTAAAAAAAATTAGTAAAGTGGCGTATAAATTAGGACGCATAGATTACGCCTGGGTGCGGTCTGTTGAGCGTGAAGAACATCGGCAGGTGGGCCAGCAGAAAGCGCAGAGTCCTATATGACGGTATCCGGTAATTTCACTTTAGCGTTTAAAATTATAATTATTTGCATTATGTTATTTATATTAGACAACTGTATTAGTTTTTGTCAAATACACATTCTAACATTCTTTTAAGTAGGCGAAGTAGTTTAAGGTTCGCCAAACCACTGACTGACATAAAAGACGATTTTTGTGTTTCCATTTCTTCTCATAGCGAAGATACAAACGGGTGTGATCGATTGATAGATATCGTTGTTTATAGGAAAATGTGCAACGTATCAAGCTTGTTTCATGCCAAGAAGCAACGTTGCTAGTGGCGTTAGCAACTTGCATGGCAAGATGACAAACACGATGGTCTACACTTGTATTAAAGTTAGGTTTTGAAAAACATTACATAGTTAATAGGCCGCTAGCTTCAGGCCTACCTCGGTGAGTCCTCTAGTTTCATTTAAAAAAATTGAAGAAAAGGTTGGCAAGGCCTCGAGTTTAGTAAATCAGCAGTGACTACCGCAGAGAGATTCTAGTTAGGTGGCCCTACGAGACCGCGTTGTCTCTAATATATTAGGATTTGCCGTTGTTCGAGATAAGTTTGTTTAGGTTCCAGCAAAAGTACTTTATTCTACTAGACATTGGCGGACAAGCTCTGACGACCTTTGCGACGCAGTAAAGGTCCTACATTCCTAATGTCTAACTTTGTCGGTGTTGTGTTGTTGTCATTGTTGTTGCTGTGTTTATGTTTATATATTCCATTTAGAAATACTAGAGTATTTCATTCACACTACTCAACTTAATCATATGAAGTAGACGCAACTGCACGAAGTATTGTGCTACGTATCCTTCTTTACGCCATATTCCTTCTTTATTCTTAGCTCCGCTTGATTACTCTGAAAACTTATAGAAGTGGCTCCTAGTGGAATCTCAAAACGCAATTTCGGCGACACGCATCGTTGTAAAGCGATGTTTCTCGAGATTTGCGGAGCATAGCTAGTAAATAGCTAAATAAATTATAAATAAATACAAATAAGTATGCCTAAAATTACACTTGGTGAGGTGTTTGCTGTTCTCCTTTAGGCGTACATTACTAGACTTTTGGCTGTTTCTACAAATAAATACACTTGCTTTTCCAACGACATACAATATACAGATAACAACAACACAACGCTTAAGTGGCCCATCGCCGCAAACAAGATGAGATACCTCTCATTCCCGCTGGCTGTGACGAACTACGCAGTACCGCGGTTGCTATTACCATCACTACTTCGTGAAGGCGCGAAAAAGCGTAGGCGGTGTGCAAAGCTCCTCGTCATCATCGCGTCTTCACCATCATCATCGCGTCTTCATCATCATCATCGTCGTCGTCGTCGTCGTCTTCATTATCGTAGTCGTCGTCATTAGATGTAGCCAATTCACACTGGCCGCTTGTTACACGTCCGTCAACTACGAGCATGCTTGGCGGGGACTTCCTGGCTCTGAGGTCTCACCCGTTCCCCCGTTCCCTGCCTAAGACGTGACTGACACAGTAGCGCGGCTGACAATAAATGTGCCTACTTCATAGTGCGCGGCTACAGCAGTGCATGAGAATCTATCAGCAGCAGCATCAACAACGAACAACAACAACAAACAACAACAACAATAACAACACTGACAACGCTTTTTCTTAGCAATAAATCCTAGTCTCTGCTGTTATTCTTGTTGTTGTGGGGCTACTGTCGAATGTGTGCTGTCGTTTTGTTGCTAATGTTTTTGCTGTGACTGTTGTTGTTGTTGTTCTTTTTTTTTGTTGTTATTTTTGTTGTTGTTAGTGCTGCTGTTGTTGTTTTTGATGCCGCTGCTGTCTCCGAATTTGACTAAAGAAAGTAATACTGTTGCAGTGCTTCCTACTAGAGTCGCTTCTGAACATTGAGGCAATGACGGCCGGTGCCATTATACGGACGCTACATTGTATATCATGCATATATCCCGCTGTTAACCGTCGTTACTCAATCTGCTGGAATATTATAGGAAGCGCCCGAAGGGAAGCGATGGCGACCACAACGACTTTCTGCGTCTGTTGCGAACGGTTAGGATGGCTTTCGTCAAATGGCACACAATTGCACCATGACATATATATATATATATATATATATATATATAAGGTTCTCACGAGTCGTCTGTACAAGCGATCAGCATGTACAGATTCGTGCGAATTTTTCGTTCTGTTCACCGTGATATGTTAACGATGTGCTAAGCACAAGAGCTAATCTACTGAACCTAGAGAATGGCTTTATGATTGTTGGCACTTCTGTTAATGCTATAGTCACTACTATAACTACCATGACTACCTCGACTTTAACTATCACGATCACGTACCCCCTACAAGGGTTTTCGCCCCCGCACGAATCTTTGCAAGCGAACAATTACGAAGCTTTGATCTAGCGTGTAAAGCATGTAAGCACGCGTTACATTGCGTGCCTTTGCATTCCCCGAAACGTGGCCTGCAGCGCCACACTCTTCGAAACGGCTGCATCGCTATTTAGCTAAAGTCGGAATATGGGTTTACTCTTTTTGGCTAGTGCAGCGCATTGCTACAAAAGCAACATAACAAGAATGACAATGACGACAACAGCAATCATTGTGTGGCTATCATACATGGGATTAGGTTTAAGACGTCGCTCTATGCCAATAATAAGGTTAAGTTGTCTATCATCATGCTTCTGAACACAGCTACTTCCCTAAGACGGTCACGGTTACCTTTGCCGTAAGACGCCCCGCGGTTGTGAGCACAAGGGAGCGTAGAAGGTATCAACAAGTGACGATTAATTCTGCATTCAACGGCCAATGATGAATCGGCATATATGAAATGTGCTTTTTTACTTAACAACAATAGAACTGTAATCAATAAAACTTGTTGTTGTTGGTGTTGGTGTAGGTGTTGGTGTTGTTGTTGTTGCTGCTGTTGCTTTTATTGTTGTTGTTGTTGTTTTTAATACCTCCATAGTATCTACGCTCCAATCAAGTAAACTGCGTGTGAGGGGTGCGAATTGAGTTTTGCTGTGAACCTTCTGGGCGGTAGCACTAGTGCGGCTCTGCACGCAGTGCAGTTAGCATTTTTTTTGTGTTTTTACGTTTTTTGGTTAGACGCGCTTAGACGGGCGTATTGCCGGCCATCGGCAGGCATTTCGCAGCGTCGAATGCGAAGCATGCAAGTCGCGTGATCTGACTGACACTTGCACTGACACCTGCCCTTCCTCCCTCGCTCTGCAAACGGATGATGTTCCGGAAGCAAAATATCAGTGGTATATAGCTGGTAGCGCCACAGCGAAAAGAGCCCCACAGAGCGGATCACACCGATAAGCCGGCCAATGGTCAGTTCATCTTCGATCGAATCTGATAGATCGTTCAAGACGCGCGGCAAATGTCTGACTGGCGGCCGACTGTGTATTTGTGTGTGTGTTTTTGTGCATCCGTACTTTTACTTGAGTTTCATTTTGGCATTCTTCCGCAGACACGCAACTGCTGCTCGCGAAATGAGATGTTGGCATGCTTTCGCACGCATGCTGCGAACACGGCTAAATAAAATCAAGCCTAATCAAGGCAAGCTAAAAAGCCGGCCCAATTTACATTTGGACTTCTTTCTGACCGTGCGTGGGACGTCGTGTCAGGCAGTGTTGTCGTTTAACTAATAGCTAGTTCATGAGTTTGCCCTGAGCGGTATTTTATACCAGTGTCCGGTACTGGTTCACAATCGTCGAAATCACTTACGAAAGTGATGTACTTGACGTATAAGACAATACAGTACATATGTTAGAGAAATGTATTTGGTAGGGCATCACCATCGATGGGTAAAATATATTTTGATAGTATGATCAATATCTCTACAGCCTCGTAATGATATTCATATTTACAAATCACTCAGTGCCAGCCTTGTTAGCGAGAACACTACACTGCACGTACTGCCATGATATCTTAAAGATTTACCATGACAATATTTACAAACACATGTGTCACAGGGTTTATGGCAAGCGTCTTTCTGGCATAGAAGGTGGTGAAAACCGTGCACAGCAAAGCGGGCGGTTATGTGCTTGTTTGTCCTGCTCGTGCCCTTCCATTCTGACCTAACCATTGCATCTGTCATATAAAAATGTGGATCGATCTCTGCCATTTTCTCTTCATATCGCCGTACAAACTCGCTGTATGCAGGGGTGTCTGGGAGCGCAAACTATTTTTTGATCTGTTCCACGAATAGTGGAACACTGCACAGCAAATACCTAAGGCAGTTGTATGCTGACGTATGTAATCCTGGTACAAGTTTTAAAAAGCTGGTTTTACCCGATCGAGTGCACCAAGTTGAACCGAGCTTAGCTGCCCACACAAGCTGGATGCCGTATGATGCAAATATATATATATATATATATATGTATATGCGTCGTTTGGTCTAGCTGCAAGTTACACGATAAGAAGATAGCTAGGGATAGAGAGAACATTGTTTATGTGTACATATATATATATATATATATATATATATATATATATATATATATATATAAGCATAACAAAGTCAACGTGGTTAAAGCATTATTTACTATATTTGATACAAATAGTAGTATGGTCAAAATAGTGATCACTTAGAAATACTTAATAAGAATAATAGGTTCAAAATAGTATTTTTCGAGCACTTTGTTGCGTTGTAACAACAAACTGTACGAACGAAAGCTTTCTGTCCATTTCCAGCATTTGTTTGCTGTTTACTAACTTAACATTTTGTAGACCAAAACTAGCCACAACGAATCTACTCTTCAGGGGAGTGGTAGGACGCTTAGATTCAATTCGATGATCTGTCTAATGAAATGAGGCAATTATTCACCTACTAAAGCATGTTTGTGGCGAATGTCGAAAACGTATAGTTTTGCTAGCGGTCTTGCACGTCCGTGTTACGCTTTGGGTAACGTGGCGGTCAAAATAGAGCAGGTAGTGCTGCACCAACTAGAGCCGATTTTGACGGAGCACACCGTTGTCGTCATCACCTATCCTGCTAACTATTCCTGTACGTGTTGAAAAAATACCGAATGTAGCGTTTGCATGCGTGTCCGATTTCTGTTGGTTTAGTGTTGAAAAACAGACGTGGATTCTACAATTCGTAGATGTTGCCTTACTATGAATGGAAAATATATCTAAAGCAAGAACACTAACATTGACACACATACGGAAGGTAGCAAGCAGGAGGTAGAGTTTCATACAGCAACTAATCAAAGGCAAATTTGTGCGCAAACAATAATATGCATGAAATATACGCGGCGGAAGTTAACTAATGTGTGAGCTGGGCCGTATTGTTGAGCCTGACACCGGTGCGTTGTCCACAAAAATGATGGCTATCTTATTACCAGAAGGGCCTAGAAAAGTATGACCCTATAAAAGTGAGATGCGTAGATAATGCTTACACGGAAAATTAAAACGATATCAAATTTGTCTAGGAAAACCCAGCGAGATAGTAAGAAACGCGAGAAGTAACGTTTTAAAGCAATTAGTTGTTTTTTGGACTACTTAGGGTCAACTAGCAGGTAGAGGACTGATATTTGTTTGCTTTTGGTATGGCCGGTGTTGCTATACAGATCAAGCAAGTAATTCGTATCGATAAGTATCGATCAGTATATCGATAATCTACTGATTATAGATCAACAGTATATGATCGTAACATATGGAAGCTAACGCTGGTAATTTTGAATGATATTTTTTGTTGCACCACTACCCTCGTCTTACGCTAAAGCGTGTTCATTCCAAAAAGGCGGACGGAATCGAAACCCTAGTAGTGGCAACAGCAAAAACGATAACACCAGTAAAAACACAGTCAGCCAAATAGGTTGTCTGCAGCGTCGTTAACCGTTGACTTGTAGTTCAATTCGTAAAAATCATGAAATTGTTCTACAATCATTATTTAGTTATGTTGTATAGAATTTTATGCGGTTTTTGGCATACCTTTCGTTGCGTTCGTACGCAGTTAACTATGCAAGTCGTTAGTACGTACAAATACTATTAAACTACAAGGGAAAAGCTGTATACGAATTGCTTTCAAAGTATTTATTATACATTTGCCTAAGTCCACCAATGGGTTCGGGCACTCGCTAAGAAACAAATTTATGCTCGTCGAATCCATGCAGATGTGATTTCTCTTGCCAGCGGAATACTGTGAGAGAAGCGGCCGGTTAATCTGGAATATTAATAATAATAACAAAAACCGAAGCCCGCTACTGTTGAACTGATCTGATGCAGTAATTATTCTACTATGAGCATATAGAAAATGCTTAGCGTGGAACGTGACGATCATATATACTGCAGCCGTATCCGATTTGCATCACAGCTCAGTCGAGCCAGGACAGTTAGTGGAAAATGCAAAAACCGTGCAAAAAGTAAATATTCTGAACTGGCAAGAAAATACAATTTTATAACTATAGCAATAGGGAACCAAGGGTCCCCCATCAATACGAGAGAACTACCTTGATTCAAAGATACAAATTCTTGATACAAAGATTTAGCTAAACGCATTCAGCAGATCGCAGAAGATTAACGCGAGGCACAGTTTCAAAAGCAGATGTTGTTTTTATTGTGGGAGCTCGGCTGAGCTGGTGAAAAATTAAGGTTGAGTTGTAGTTATAGTTTGAATTGGTCTTAGATCTTGTTCTTCAGCCACGAGGTTAACACACCTTCTTAGAGGTTCCAACCTGTTTTTATCACCAGAGCTTTTACAATCATTTAATGGACTTAGTTTAGACATTTTAGAGATCATACTAAATCTTAAGCTGACTGATGCAGCAAGGGAACAGGTAGTGCTCCCGGTTTCTTTAGGCGGTCTAGGTGTGCCGGACGCGGTCATGATGGCTGACCCGCCATCGTGTCGTCATTGACCCAGGCGGCGGACAGGGTTAAAACATTATTGGACAGTGATGGGTGGGATGCTTACAACGTTGAACTTCAAAAGCTGACCGAAGAATTTCCGTTGCTAATTGATTCTCCTCTGGATTATAGGGCTAACCAGGGTAGTTTGACAGCCCCCTTACATGAAAAGCGAATAGCAATAGAGCACCTTCTGTTGCTGATAGAGCCAGGCTTCGAGCTGGGGCTTGGTTACAGGCCCTACCCTGCCCGCTTGGTGTTGACCTAGTCGTGCCCCACCGATGTCGTTGTGGTGATTTCGTGGACGCCTTGGCCCATCATGGCCTGTCATGCGCGTTGAGTGCAGGCCGACAAGCGCGTCACTCCACTTTAAATGACACCTTTAGCCGCGCACTTAGGTTCGCCGGCTTCTCGTGCGTTCTAGAGCACGAATTTTGACCGTTGGCGTTTGAGACTATGGGAGCTGAACCCCCTTACGCTCAAGCTGATTCAGCGGGTCGGTAAAAGCTTTAATCTTTCGACAGGAGACTCGAGGGCATCCGAATACTTGCGTCAGAGGCTGTCGACATTCAGCGAGGAAACGCAGCGTCTGTTCGGGGCATATTGTTGAACTGAGCTAACCCTGGGTTAGAGAACCCGTGATCACACGTTCGCGCGGAGACAATTGTCCACTCTAATATACAACATAGTGGAATTATATAAATAAAAGTCTTAAGGTTTGTATTAATATATTTGAATTGTAGAATAGTTGTATTGATTGGATAAGCATAATGATAAGCGACTCAGCTTGACAGAGCAATGCAGACCGGACTCGACCGACGACGTTTATTGTATATTTGCCCCGTTCGCTTCTAAACTATGACAAGTTTTATTAACAGGTAGTCTGGCAACAACATAAACATTGTGCCATAATGCTGCTTATCCGTATAAGTTTTAATAGTAAATAAATATATGTAATAATAATGTTTTTCATCATTTTTTTTAATAATTTTTTTTGCTTTAGGTTTGTTCAATTTTTTCCACACGGACAGTTGTAATCTCATAGCGGGCGTCTCGGGTCATCCGTCCATGCCAGATGCTAGCGCAGGTTCCCGGCATTCATCACTGTGGGCCACCAACTTTTGTCGTATTCATCGTGCGCCCCTCTCCACGTTCCTCTATCAGTCGCAGCTCGAGATGACGCTGATGATAAGTGTTCATATTAGATTGTTCTGGCATCAAGCTAAGCGGGTTCTGGTGCGTATTCGACAAGCGCCCTTTGAGCTACGGACCAGCCTCACCTGAACGTCGAGAACTCAGTTAGGCGTCTAGCGGAGTTAATCGCGTTCGTCTGGCCAAACAGCCTTAGGCTAGGCTTAATTGATTGGGGTGCGGGAAAATGCGACTGCCAACGCTTTTAAGCATCGTAATTATGCCAGGTTTGTGCCTAGATCATTGCGGTGTGTAGCAGCTGGCCTTTGCGTGAACAATGGAGCGCGGCCTCGCTACGCATGTGTATGTGCGGAGATAAATCATGAACGGTTGATATGCACAGGACGGTCGGTAGACGTGATAAGACAATAAACTCACTTTGCGATATATATATATATATATATATATATATATATATATATATATATATATAAGGCCAATTATTAAATTGTAATGCGACAGCCTAAGTAACAGTTGATGGCATGAAATGAGCTATCAATAGCTAGACAGATAAGTAGTATAATACTTTCTTCGTTTACTCATATTAGTTGTAGTTGCCTTTATATTAGAAAAAAAATACATGAGCTTGCGTACATTAAGATCGACCTTTTGCAAAGGATAGCGAATTTGAAGCAATACATTATTTGTATTTGAATTCGTTGCATACCCATTGTAATTTTTTTCAACATGAGGTGTGGAGATGGCTACCTGTTGGTCCTAATATCACAATTCAAATATATTTTTTCTCTAGAGGCTAGTAGGCTCAGAAACTCTACCAAATCTATTTCTTCCAGCGCTTTAAGAATCTTTTGGTTCGGCTGCATTGTAGAAGCTAGATTTCTTCTAAATCTAGGGCTGTCTTTCTTGCAAGTAAAAGTATTTGCATTAAAGGCGTTATTGACTTTGGGTAAGCGCTCATTCAGGTGAGGTTTATATTCGCCTCTAAACGGGTCGGTGGGCTTTATTTATCATTGTGAGCAAGAGCCTCAGCTGTTGACTAGCTAGGTATTCCTGTGCTCTCTGCGCCTCTCTATGACATCATTTAAGTTATGTATAATCTTTAGAATGTTTAGTTTAGGCTGTTTTTTCCCTGTCGTGCCATATTTTTCAACGCCAGCACTATGCATCGCATAAAACGTACTTGATTAGTTCTTCCAAATTCCTCCAATGACTGGTACTAGAGATATGCTTCTTCTGATATTGCAACAGGCTGGCAGTGGAGTTCGAGAAGTTCCTTGAGAAGCTTGTCTATAGCGTTGGTGCCCACAAGGAAAAGAGGGTTGTCATCAGGAGAGATTTCATTAAGCCAAGGGTCTTTGAAGCCTTCATGACTACACTTCCGAGGGAGGGAAGATTCCCGAGAACCTGGAAACGGGCCAGCCTTCTGTTGGTTTCAAAGCCAGGGAAGAGCCTAGAGGAGGGGGCGTCGGCGTTTTGGCCTGTCAGGTTACCGGACGCTTTAGGCAAAATGGTAGAGGACGTCTTTGTCTACCGCCTGAACAAGAAGATCGAAGCCAAAGAAGCGCTGCGGAGGGTCAGCACGGATTTTGGAAAAGTCGCTCTACATCCAAAGCCCTAAAGAAGTACTGAATTGGGCAAGTGGGAAGACTGCAAAGGCCTCCAAAACGAGGGGTTTCATGCTCCTTATTCTTCTGGACGTCAGAAGAGGAAGAGAGTCTCCGGTTACCTCCGTCGGATGATTTCATCCTACCTGGGTGACTGAGGTCTGGTTGCAGGAGGAAGGGGTACGAGCTTACAGCTGGAGCCCCACAGGGTTAGATTTTGGGGCTCGTGCTGTGGCATCTCGCTTACGGCGGGGTGCTCGAAATAGATGATCTTCCGAATATGGTGGAGACGCTAGCCTACGCCGACGATATCGCCCTTATAGTTACGGCTAGGACTGAGTCAGTCCTAGAAAGCGCCGCCGAGCAAGCTTTGACCCGTGTAAATGAGTGGATAAGAAGCCATCTTACGATCGCACCCGATTAGACAGAAGCGATGTACCTTACAAGCTAAAATAAGAGGGGTAGAACTAGTAATGGCGGGTCAGGAAAAAGGCAACGTACCTCGAAGTCATTCTCGATACAAGATTTGTGGCATGGGCGCATGTTGTCTCTCTAAACCTAGCGCGTATTCTACGGAGGGTTGGTGGGTGTCAGAATCCAAAAGAAGATTATTAACGATAGTGGCCGACTCAACGGCGGTGTACGCGGCCCCGGTTTGGGCAGATGGCAAAAAATATGGGAACACTAAGGTCAGCCCAACAGACTGGCCGCAGTACCGGACGGTTTCGACCGAAGCCCTTCTGGTCCTAACCAAGATACTACTATGGGATCTGCTTGAGGGGGAGAGAAGCAAGCGCTTCCTTGACGGAGAGTTGGATCTAACCATGGTCAGGAGTGCCACTATCGGAACTTAGCAGAAGAAGTGGACGAAGATAAGACCCGAGGTCATCAAGGGGAGCTGGACCAAAAGTCTAACCAGACCTCGGAGTGTGGTTCGACTGCCAACATGGCTATCTTACTGTTCGACGCAAGAGCTGACTGGATACGGTCCCTTACAAAGCCACATGATGAGGATTAGAAAGGCGAACAGTGACATCTATGTGACGTGCGGTTCTGGTGAGCTGGGCTACGTAGAACACACCGTTCCGCGCTGCAAGGCACGGGACACAGGTTCCACTAACGTGAGAGGCCTTTTTACGATCAGGGAGGTCGTCGACCACATGATGATGTCGGCAAAAGCGTGGAAGGAAAGCAACGAACTGGTTTGAAGCCAATTTCACGCTGAAGGGAATCCTGAAAAAAAAACAAGATGGAAGGGTTAGAGCGATACAGTGGTCGAGGCACATGGGGGGGGGGGGGGGCAGTCGTGCCCTCGAGACCTTGACGCACACACTCAGGGCGGTTGAACTTGGTATTGCTCTAGCCCATGCGGACTAACCACAAGTTTCTAACCATAGAAAATGTTGACGGAGGACGGCGAAGAGACACCTCTGCCGTGGCTTCGAAGTAATACCACAGCAATACGGAGCCTGGGTGGATGGGGAGTAATACGATCAGCAAGCTAGCTGCTCGTGATATATGTGCACTAGCGCCTCCGGAACCTCCTAAATAAAATAAGAAACTGGCAGTAGAATGATATACTACTATATGCGTGGAGATCTGATTAATTGGAGAGCCATGCAATGTGTGAACATTTTAGGGTACATGTAGTCTGATGCTGACTACGACGTAATCCACATGTTTTCATTTCTGAACACAGCTGTAACCGCGTAATCTTCTACGTGATCAGCAAATTTGTGTTATTAAATAAACATGAATAATCACCATAGAGTATGCACATCTGACGAGAAGGCACTGTATCGTCATTACAAGAATTGATATTATTACTATTATTGGTGTTGTTACTATTACTAGTCTGAAATTTTAGAAGTCAGATAACGGATTATAAGGGAGGATAGACGAACATCTCAGTAATGCTAGAATTACTGTAGACATATATATATATATATATATATATATATATATATATATATATATATACATAAATATATATGTATATTTATATACATATATAAAAAATATATATATATATTTGATCCATGCTTGAATTATTTTTATTGTAGCAGCGCGGTACAACAGGGGGGGGGGAGATGCGCGCTTCTCTCGTGCGTTTCCACCAGCCGGGTGTTATCGGCTCAAATCAATGCAACACTGATTTTTTAAACGTATCACAACAAACGAGCATACATCATCCGCACACATGGTTATTGCCTTTTTTCTTCATTATCAACATCAGCACCGCCATTATCATTATCATTATCATCATGATCGTCGTCATCATCAGTGCTGTCATCATCATCACCATCAACAGGAACACCGGCAGCTGCAGCCAGATCTGTACTGCATCGTTTAATTGAATAATGGCCCATTCGAACCCATTAGGGTAATGGGCGGGTGACCGTGCATGCTCGGGCGCGCGTTTCGGCGAGCGATGAAAGCCGCATCAGAACGCGCACCCGGTTATGACGGTGCGAATTTTCGCAATTCTCGAAGTCACCGGTAGGGATCACTGCTCCGAGTGTCGATTCAAAAGATATCGGTGACTTCTGACTTCAGTGGCTTCTACTACGATTTTATTCCTCGCTCTTGCCATCACGTCTACTACAAGTATTTCTATCACCTTTCGCGCGACTACAACTACTATAACGACGACAAGTGCCCGCTTCAAAAAGTCGCGCAAACGGCGGCATACCAAAATGGCCCAATCGAGCAATTCGCGAAACGCGTGCGCCAGCGAGAAACAGACACAGATCGAGCAAAAGATAGATATGATATGTAAAACTGGGAACTGATATACGTTGACACAGATAGTGTGCTATTGCAGCATACGAGAGCGATTGGGTTCGAACATACGCCATTCATAGATGGGAGCAGACAAACAGCCGAAAACAACAGCAACAACAACAACGCCGACAACAACACCAACACCAGCAACAACAGCAACACCAACACCAGCAACAACAGCAACAGCAACAACAACAACAACAACATCAACAACAACAACACCACGATGCTTGCTTACCTGCAGTGCTTGTTAACTATTGCTACCCGATTAGTCAAGCTCTTGATCAATATTGTGTAGAATTGTCCACAGTAAAAAAAAAAGATGTGCGCAGCTTACGGGCTCAGCGTCACAAATCGACGCAACACGGTGGCTGCAGTCATTCATTGTGGATTGAGGGTGGCGAGCCACCAGTAAACGACCTCTGGGTGAGTCGAGCAGTTGAAATAATGATTTCAACAACAACAACTCGAAAATAAAAAAAAGAACGCGAGGGTAAAGAAGAGAAAGAGGAGGAAGACGCCAAAAGTACCAAGACGGATAACACAGAGGATGAACAGCACCAAAAACACGAGGAAGAATGAAAACGATTGGCAAAAAAACAGAAAAGAAGTTATCATGCTTTTTCTCCCCTTGTTTTCTTGGTCTGTCTATGCTACTGCTGGTGCTTCTGCTGCGGCTAATAATAATACTAATGGCGGCCAACGGTAACGTACGAAGCTGCAGCTCCACCGGCTTCACGGCTAGAACAACGTTCGACAGAAGAGGCGACTGCCATGAAAGATGACAACAACGTCAACAACAGCAGCAAAAACAGCAACAGCAACAACAACAACAACAGCAACAACAGCAGCAGCAGCAACAACAACAACAACAACAACAGCAACAGCAACAACAACAACAAGAAAAAACAAGCCAGCTCTCTGTACGAAATGTGGCATGGCGGGCACCCTTACGACAGCGCGACCGAAGCGATAATGGATGCTAAATTTGTTCGGCCCACTGTCTCTTTTGCCGCCATCAGAGTTAATTAATTTCGCCAATCGATGTTCACAGCAACGGCAACAACAGCAACAACAACAATAACAAAGACAACAACATCAACAACGATCAAGCAGCTAAGTAACATCAGAAGCAACAGCCAGGATCATAATCATGAAATCAGCACTGACAGTGGCGGTGGTAACGGCCCGGCCAGTAGCAGCACCCATCGGTCGACACCCCTAAAGATCACTTCTTTTTGCTCCTTGTGCTTTGCAGATTATGATTTCATTCAACAATTTCGCGTTCGCCCGTGCAGTGTTATACTTGGCCCTATCGGCCCTTCATGGCATATATATATATATATATATATATATATATATATATATATATATATATATATATATATATTATGATAAATCTGCCGAAACAAATATTGAAATATGCCAGCTAATAACTTTCGCATAGGTGGCGTGTACATCAGAATATTTGGACAGTTGGGAATAACATATTTGCCTGCTACAAAGGATTTATATATATATATATATATATATATATATAATTGAACGAAAAAAAATTATGCACAGGTGTTTATAATGTGTTATTATCAGACGTCCGAATGCTTGATAATATTTTCGCATGTTGTTCGTGGTTTAATTATGTCTAAGTAGCGCCAACAGAAGCCTACGTACAGACATAAAACATTTAAGTTCTTGTGTACGCCGCTTTTATGGTCCGCAGTTTTTTTCCTATTGGAAGACAGAGTGTCTTTAGAGGGTGACACTATGGCTCTGTCCAGTGGGTCTCTGATTGGGCTGGCTTCTTAATATTAATATGCTTTCTGGTCTCACGGATTACACATAACTGTCGTAGTAATACGAAGCTCAATATACAAGTACTGCCAATTTGTGGTGGAAATATTGGATTTTTACTCATTGAAAACTCAGATAATTTTTTTTACTCTCAGAAGAAGTAGAGATTGCTCACTTACCGAAAGGATGGCGCGTGTTATGACTAACACACATTACGACGAACAGCTCAATGAACCACCACGAATGTATGTTTTGCAAGTAAGATAATGCTATAAAGCGCAACAGTTTTGTAGACGTATAAATGAAAACTAACCAATAGCCAAACGTTACCGCACTAGGATGACGAGTCTTATTGGCTTTAATATATTTATTTGACATATATATATATATATATATATATATATATATATATATATATATATATATATTTCCGAATTAAAATTGATACATGTAACAGCGTTAGAATTGAAACAGCAACGTCATCCCTTAGGTTTGTAACAGAACGTTCGAGAAGCGCATGGCTGTTCGCGTATAGCCGATTCACCTATTCGTTTAAGAGCAGATTCCATTGCTGTTGTTTGTAACATTATTAAAAAATAAAAAGGGTTAAGAGTTGTGAAATTTCTACAGCAGTTGGTCTCAGTAAAGAAACGCTGCAATCAACGATCGAAAAGAATGGCGATTACTCTTTAATTTATAGTAAGGGTCTTACTCTTTATATATATATATATATATATATATATATATATATATATATATATATATATATATATATATATATGTTTTTTATGCACGCTTTTGCATTTCCAACGTCGTATCGATGTATCGAAAATGTACACATATATATATATATATATATATATATATATATATATTAAGATGCACATTATCTATACGTTTTAAACAACGCACATCTGCATTTGCTGTGATCTATTAATTTTGTGCCGCTCACGCGACTAATCATTACCGCGCTTCGTCGGTAGTATCTCATTGACTAGCGATGTCGTGCCTACAATTAAACCGCTGATGATAAAGACAGCCGCGGCAACGATCAGAACAACAATGACAGCAGCATCAACAACAACGCCAACACCAACAACAACAACAACAACAGGCAGCATCAACAACAACGCGAACAACTACACCAACAACTACAACAACAACAACAACAACAACAACAACAACAACAACAACAACAACAACAACAACAACAACAACAACAACAACAACACCAACAACAACAACAACACCAACAACAACAACACCAACAACAACAACAACAACACCAACAACAACAACAACAACAACAACACCAACAACAACAACAATAACGTTGTACTCTGATGTGCAAGCAGGCCTCAATAATGAGTAACGCCGAAAGGAAACTGACCAATGGAGGCCATTGTACCCCCCAGGCAAGCATAGGTCACACGCGGCCACAACCGTCAGCGACATTAATGCTCAAGACCCAAAGGGCCGAAGTTGTCTACCTGGAGACGCTGCTGCTGCCGCCGTCGCCGCTGTACCTGTGACGACTGGGTGAGACAGATGAGATATTGGGAGAACGGCAAGCAGAGAAAACGGTAGAAACGGACATTTACGAAAGGAGGCAGAGCAAAATGGAGTGCGGTGGAAGAGAAAACAGACAGGTAAGATAGAAACAGAAAAGAAGGGGGTGGCAAAAGTACGCTTCCCATGATGAACCAACCGGCCGGAGAAGCTTGCGACAATCGGCAGCGTATCATCGTATCGACAAGAGTATCGTAACTATCACCTTTTGCATCCCTACCTCCTCAGCGGGTGTGACTAAGAGTCGTAACGTATATATATATATATATATATATAAATATACACGTACTTGTACATCCACATGTGTTGGCCACGGTTCTACAATCCACAGCCATGTATATACATACACATATATATATATATATATATATATATATATATATATATATATATATATATATATATATATATATATATATATATATATATATATATATATATATATATATATATATATATATATATATATATACATATATACGGTAGCCTTATATAAGATGTCTTATGTATACATTTATAATATGTGCAAGAGTAGATTGGCCTAGTAGCTACTGTTCGCTTGATACCGAATATTAACGCTCAGAGTTAACCATGCATTTTGTCATTTTGTTCGAATCGTAACTACATGCATGTATTAGATAGACCAGTTGTAAGTTAGGATAGAGTTATCATTTTACAGCATGATCGGAATACAGTAGCTACTCTTGTATGACATTTAAAAGAAAAGAAACGTTTACAAATTGCAAATCACATCATCATCGTACGAACGCATAACCTGGGTATATTTCACTGTTCCAGCTTTAAGCATCCACGTCTTAACAACTGCAGCAGTTTAGTAAACATAATTCGTGTATATATATATATATATATATATATATATATATATATATATATATATATATATAAGTTAATTGTATAGAATAATGCTCCTCGCGAGGAAATCCTCCTGCGACTGTTTCGTAGTAAGCTTGACAAGCACCGAGCCACCTGCCACATAGCGGCAGTGAAACGTGTGTTAGCAAACCGGGTATAGCGGCAGGCCTACCCGGCAAGTCCCACACTGTCGAATCAGACGTGCGTAAATGCATTTCACAAAAGCTTATATATATATATATATATATATATATATATATATATATATATATATATATTGTTTTTTTTAAATATATGTATACATATTAATTAAACTCACACCAGTCTTCAGGTGGCTTCCATCAGCTAATACCGTGCTACTTTAATATTCACGTATAATAGCAGTCAAATAAAAGTGGTCGTGCGGTTTTTGTGTCGCGTTGTTTTGTTTTTTGGTGAAGTTAATTACGATAATTAGTTAGCCTTTACTATAGCTTCGTTTCAAGTAGAACTATATAGCTTTCTAATTAGAAGGAGTGGCCGCAAAGCTGCCGCATCAGTCTGTGACGTATGCCGAATCGGCTGAATCAGGCATTGCAAGGTGCCTAGATCTACCGAGCCTTCAATCTATACTAGAGTGATTTTAATTCATCTGTTGTGTCTTGTGCATGTTCTATAACATGCATGTGCTCAGAACAGCTATTAGTCTATTTAACGATTATGTTTGTTCGATCCGGCCAATAGTGTTTTATGGGCAAGCAATCCATTAAACAAATGACCTATATATATATATATATATATATATATATATATATATATATATATGTACTCGTTCTTGGTCACATTTAACAAACTTTATTTGACTCAGCGATATAAATTTGAGTGTCGCTAACTAGGTCATAATATCTCAGTGTGCCATCGGAACAACCGGCAGACCGAAGACGCTATACAAAACTATTCGAAAAACATCCATGTCATCTGAAAGAAACTAGAAAGCGCAACAAAGCCGATCTCGCTTACGGAGATCAACTCTCCTTGAACACGTAAGCGCGTATTGTTTTAGGTGCCCAGGGTACTATGCTCTTTTTCTTATTCTCACTACCTTTCTCTCTCTGTATATATTTATATATATATATATATATATATATATATATTTACAATTGTGCGATTTGTGCAACTCAATAAAATTTGCATACAATAAAAATAATATTTGCGGAACTTGATAAGAGCTTTCACCACACCCACAGTGCTCTATTTACTTTGTGGGGCTCTCACACGCAGATACGATGGTTTCATTATATATATATATATATATATATATATATATATATATATATATATATATATATATATATATATATATATATATATATATATATATATATACATATATATATATATATATATATATATATATATATATACATACATACAAGTGCTCCACAAGCTTTGAAAAATCCACCTGACCAGCAGTCAGGCAGACTAACACAGGCAGTAACACAGACAGGCAGTTAACTAAACACAATTACATGACGTAAGTGCGCGCGCGTAACATGGTAGGCCGGTCGAGATTTGGACTGAGACTGGGAGGGTAGTATCTCCCGTCCCGTCTCGTTCCCAAAATCTCCACTTGATTCTTCTCACGAGGGAGCGACGAGCGAAAACCGTCAGCCACCAGAACAAATGACCGATCCACAGATGGATAGATAGCATTCATACGTAGATTCATAGATAGAATAGATGCACATAGCAGGAGCTACCGTTAGGTACTTGTCGGTGCTCGTATCTGGGCGGCACTGCGACCACCGCCATTACTGTCGGGGCAACCAACCAGCCAGCTTTTTGTCGCACACCACGAAAGTAGCCTCGCCCGGTTCGACACGACTACGTGCATCTTGTCCAATGACTACTACGGTTACTCTTACCTTTTTTTTTTTGTGAGAGGGAAAAATGCTCTTACGCATACTCACGGCGGTTTAGTGTGGAACTCGATGCCGATGCTGCACATTGTTGGCATAATGCCCACTAAAAACCTCTCACCTAAATGGCCTCAGGAAGAGGCGAGGAGCTGGATTTCCCATTGTTTAATACTACTTCTGCCCCTCGGTTGCGTCGGTGGTCCAGTGGTAGAATACTCGCCTCTTACTGTCACATCTGTAACTACTTCTAATACGACCGCCGCTGCCACTGCCACTGATGCAGCTAGCTTCGTGCAACAAGAAACGAGATGGATCTGTTTGGGCCAAACAAGCGACCAAACGATACATTCGTTCCTACTGCCGGGAGCTAATTCATCCACACTCACAGGCGCCGAGCAGACGAATCAAACGTAATTCCAATTCCAGGCGAACGCGCTGCGTGTCTGACATAAATGACAACGAAGACAATGAGGGAAGAAGCCGGCAGCCAGACAGAAAGAAATAGGGCCAAACCAAAGCAGAAGCAGCATAGTGAAAGCGAAAGAGAGAGAGAGAGAGAAGGGAAAAGAAAAGAAAGTGAGGAAAAAACAGACTTCGCGCAAGATAAACATTTCGTGTGCATTAATTTCAAAACCATGCAGCGCCGCAGCCACAACACGCACCGTGATCCAATCTATCCACTGGCAGCGGAAGGTCTCACCGCAACCCACAACCATAACAAGGGGGATGTGTTTTGCCCCTCGCCGCCCCCTCTCCCCGCCATCCGTCCCCGCGTGCAAAAACATCCGCAGGGACAAGATTTGTGTGGGAAGAGGGATGTAGGTCGGCCATGTTAGGGAAGAATCAAACTCGGTAAAAAGTCACTTCCTCCAAGGATATGGGGGGGGGGGGCTCGGTGAAAGGCATTTAGGAGTGAAAATACGAATTTTTACTCACAAAATGTGCAACGACAAGAGAGTGAAATCGGTTGACATACCAAACATGTGAACACTGCCTTCCGAACTGTGTTTAGAAGAAAATTGAAGATTAAAGAAAACAATTCGTTGTTTCGTTTCGATAGAATATCCAATGCTGGCTAGGGGAAACAAAGTAGTGGCGATAAGAAAAGTTTGCTAAACTCAGGATTTTGCAACTATTTTGCAACTTGTCTTTTCGTGGGCCTATGTAGTTTCTCGCTTAAAACATAACATGCTTTATATTGCGCTCGCAAAATAAACACATTCAATGCGCCTTCATGAAGACTATTATGGTACTAAACCGATGATGGTTTGATCCATGATATGATTCTCAAAACCTCGTCCTCCCCCTATATGTCGGATTATCGTAGGTTCTCGGTATAACAAACGTTAGAGACTTCACTCTCACTCCTTAACAAAACTTCTGCTCCCAATCCATTAGAGAAAGTGACTTTTTTTCTCTAGAATATGGCCCGTTTGTTTTCTAAGAGTTTGTATACATATGTGTCTATATAACACGAACGCACGTAAGCATCTTCTATTTGGGTCACTAGGAAGGGAAATCTTTAACTGTGGAGAGTACAGCCAGTGACGGCGTGGTTTGGGCAGCTAATGACTAGTACTTCGCAGGCTGTGGTGTACTCAATCGCAGATTCGGTCTGGATTGTGGCGATATATTCTTGTGACTATGTAACGTATTAGAAAAACAGAAACACTTCGGTTCGTCGCACTTGGGTGCTGTGCTTGGTCATTCCATGTTGTCACAAAGATTTGTTGTCCAAAAAGTTTACTGCCCAAATAAAAATCCAAAATTTCTGAACAAGGCCCTTCTGAACAAAGAAATAGATTCTCCTTTCCCAATTATAAGGAAAATCTTATATATGTCTAGTTTATTTGGTAGCCCATGTAGGTATGAGGCTATTCTACGGAGTTATCTTATAACAACATGATCAATTTGTTTAAGTTAGATTAGACAAGCGTTAGTTAGCAAATATAGCAAGTTACCAATCAACAAAGAATGTGTTTCAACACTAGTAAATTTAACTGATCACGTATTTTTGCATAACACAGCTTTTACCGTTGTAACTGTGCATATGTTTATTTAGGTTAATCGATATTAAATGTAATAGCGTTTACATACCTGTAGGCATTGGCATCTGTGTCTGTTTACAGGCATGTTCCATTATAACACATGCTGCACACGGCATCGTTAATATTGGTATGGCAACAGTAAGGTGCTGTAGCATAGTTCACGTTTTAAAGATATTTTGCATAAATCCTGCCACTATTTCAGAATTATTAGCATTTATGCAACGACTCAAAGAAGTTGCTTTTTTAGCCGCATTACTTAGACGCTTCTTCTATGCGCTGCACAGATAGCCAATCAGTTTTTAGTGTCTCCAGTTTCTGTTCGTAACGCCACAAGCCGTGCCGTTTTTCTACCGTGGTAATCGCGGTTGCAAATGCGAACTTTCGCTTTGTTGGCCTCTCACGTGTCGTAAAGTTTGCTGTCGTCTTTGCTTCTAGACAGTCAGTTTATCTAGCACATACGTCTTGCGATCGACCAGTAAACCAGCGCTTTTGCACATGCAAATCGGACATCACTAATCGGATGTGTATTGTCGTCAGCATTTCTAAACGCCCGACACATTCCTGCAGATGGAGATATCTCGTTTGTTTTGTCTTTTAAATCATGCATTGTCTCTAGGCATACAGTCTACAAGTTTCAATACGTAGTCTTGTTTCTACTTTCGTTCGTTAGCTGCCCTTTGCCATTAACGGCGGACTTGGCGTTGTGTCTACGTTCCAAAGTGCCAATGGGTATTCACTACTTTTTTCTTGTTCGCATCCCATTTCGAATTATTGCTTTAAAAACGAATCGCCGAAACGGTGTGTTGTAGACAGTCTGCAACGACCTGGACGTCGCGGGCCGCAGACTCGATGCGGACTGAGGAAATGTACGAGGTAGCACTGCATATTAGAAGCACGACAAACATAAAGTATATTGCCGACTTGCACTACCATACTAACATGCTTAACCATAACCAAGTGATATATGAGATTAACGCCATAACCAAGTAATATATGATAACATATACGTTTCATGTTAATATTATTTATGTTGCAAAGTGACAATTTTCAAGTTGGAACGTTTATCGGTCGTGGCAACATAACTTATCTTCTCATTCCATGGCGCCAACTATGGGAGCGTTATAGCATTTTCACACTGCGAGATAATTTCAATTTTTTTTTCAATTGCGCTGGGCTTTCGTTATAGTCCCCCTACATAAACTATTGCCATTCCGTCGTTGGTTGTACGAAAATGTATTTCCTAGCCTGTGTAGATTCTTACCAAATCCTTGTGATTGTTTCAACATGTTGCGTGTCACGCTAGAAAATGCCCGTGATGAACATTCGATTAGGCCTCCTTTCACCGCTTGGTTCCGGCGAGCATGGTAAACCTGCCTTTATCAGAGCTTTTCGGACCACGTGGCTATGTTCTGCATGCTTAGGTGTACGTAGAGCTTAGAATCAACGGTCTCTCTAGATAGTGTGAATACATTTGTCTTGCAGGACAAGCCACATAGAGAGATCTTGTGGTGCCAAATCTGCGTGCCGGCGTCCTGATTGTTTAGAGTTTTCTAGAACATTTGCCCAAATATTTTGCTTATGTGCCTATCCAGCGCATGTTTATTTCGACGTTCTTTTGGAGGGCCCGGATCCAGTACGCCTCTGATGACACGGTATGTTTTGGGGCTGTCTCGTTATTAATTTCTAACTGCGTATTTTGCTTAACCAGAGAGTAAAAGCCGATGTTTTGCGATATATCCTAAACATTTCGCGGTAGCGACACTTATGGGACCCAGGATCTCCAAAGTATTAGACACGAAGCTCCTTTTTTTACTTTGACAGTTTTCAATACTTTCTTAAACCTTCCGAATCTGCGTGTTGTGCGACCCTTTCCCACTGTGACGAAGACATAATCGTGTCGCCTTGCATGAAACAAATACATCCCAGACAAGGTTTTTTGCCTGACCCTAGAGAGGTGGCAACACAGTAGGTTAAAACTTACTGGTTTCACTCAGACGCCTCGAGCTCTAGTTTAGAAAGTGATCCTGCTCTTCTTAGTGCTCTTCTCACTACTCCATTAAGTTCCGCATGCCGTGTGAATCTGCTGGGACTTTTTAGGCAGCGGATGTTCGTCGCATCTGCCAACATATTAGCAACTGCGCCGAGCTGTAGCATGTGGTTGCGTTCTATAATTCAAATTTTGCACCTCCCCAAACAAGTGACTCTGCCAGGGAGCCGAATTAATTCAATTATGCAGCATAGAAAGTTGTGGCAAGATCCGTAGCTCTTCGCAGCACAACGATCTCCGTAGCCTACTAAAGGCTTGCTCTTTTTCGATACGCTCCCTTCTAGACTGACGTTCAACGATTAGAATAACCATAGTAGTGTGGTCGTTAGCTGCAAGGCTCTTAGTAAATTTGAAAGTAGGGGATGCTTGCAGCATGTGGTTAAATGTGTGTGAATCAAACTATGCCTTTATAGACGGAGAGCCGCCTGCGTTGCCAAACGTAGGCCGATTGCTACAAGAACACTGCGTTTCGTACGAAGAACACGTGGAATTTTTCCGTACACAACGGGAGCATCTAGATAATCTAAGTCATCCCACGTCGTGTAAATTATTCCGGGAAATATTAATTCCAGAATTTATCTGGAAAGTTTATAATCCGGGAGGGGTGTAAATAGCGCTTGAGTTCATGATAGGGTGTACACACGTTTACAGAGAAATTACAGAGGTCTACGCATTTGTTATACACGTCACTTGTGTTTAAATAGTCGTGAAAAAGCAAAACCAGTCAATTTTGTTTAGATGCAAGACACCTTGCCAAAAATAATAACTAGCCTAATATATATATGCTATATTTATAAGTGGTATGAGCTTAAGCAGTTGCGAGTTATTTACCAGGGACAAATCCATACCATATGTGGCTGGCTGCGTGGTTCGGTTGTGTTGATAAGAGCATAGTTGCTGTTATTATGGTTGCCTTCTAGCATTATAATCCTGCAACGCTATTGTGCACTCTCTGAGCAGCTTATCTGCCCAATGGTAGCCATCTTCTCGCTTTGCCTCGTGCCTATTTCATGAGAAAAGGAGTTCTAAGCTCTAGGTTTCATAGCATGCTCCTCGCGCCGTTAATCAGATGCGGCCAGTAATAATAATAATAATAAATCCTGAATGCGTATTACGTCATTGTAGGAGTTTATGTCAATAAATGGGTATGTAATTAAATTAAAAGCTAACACTCTGCCTTTGCACGTGCACTTGAATGCAAATATAATGCATTTATATAAATAAATATGAGATATACGTTCGCCGCGTATGACGCTCCCTTTTAAAGTTCAAACAGAGTTTACAGACAAGTTTTCTGAACTTATCGTTATGTTAGCTACAGGCAGGAGCCGCTATTAATTATCAGTAGTCATGAAAGCATAAGAGTATATAAGTGTTCTCAAAAGTACAAGTCGTCAGTTGTCCTCGCTGTGGTAGTCGCTGCTGTACTACTCCGTTTCTTCTTTTACGTCTCTTTTGCGACGAGCTTGTCAAGACGAAACTACAAAATGTCTAGACACTCACCGGCATAGCTTCTCTGTTTCCTCCTCCTTTTACCACTTTGAGCAGAAGAGAGCGACGGACGTGACGTCTCGGCGCACTCCGAGCCAGACGCATCAGGACGACACCCAAACCCTTGCTAAAGATGGTGGCAAGGCTCAACAGGATCTACACAAGAACACGCAGCTGGTTAGCGAGAAGCAAGCGAGGAAAGGAATTCTACATGGAGGACCTAACTGACTCCGACGACTTATGCCAAATATAAGGTCCGAGCGTGGAAGTCGCTGATTGACGCTGTGGATAGTGGCGTATGATGCGTGCCGTGCCTGGGTGTTTTGGCCGAGCTCTGGAGCTCTCCTCACAAATTCCCCCAGATATGTTGTAAGAGACTTTAACCGGTAGCCTTCCGGCACAGCCGCAAAGAGGAAACGGGGATATCTTCGGTTTATCTGAGAGGTATCCTGGATGTAACGGTGGTCGAACAGTCCCTGTAAGGGCTGGCAATCGGCAAAGCGCTCGGTTTGAATGGAGTTTCCCGGTAAGTAGCGGAACACTGGTCAAGAGGTAGCCTAAGGTTTTCCAGGGGCCACACGTTTCTGAGAGGGGGAAGGTTCCAGAGGCTGTCGGGATGAGCTAGCCTAGGTCTAATCCCCAAACTAAGGGGAAAAACGGGACGGTCAGCTTACCTCATTGACACTATGGGTGAGATGTTGGAGATTATTATATATACGTTATTGCTAAATAAAAAGGTTCGCCAAAGGAATGTCTTATCAGATCCACAGAAGGAATATCCTATATGATCAATGCGGTGTCCAGAAAAGCAAAGTGTCCAAAAAAGAAGATCCACACTGAAGGCTCTAAGGAACTGCAACGGGCGGGTGAGGAAGTCAAGAAAACTTCTAAAACGAGGAGATTTGTACTCCTAAACCGCCTGTATGTCAAACATGTTCTTAAGACAATGAACCGGAATGTTATTGTACAGGAGATGAAAAGAAAGGATTATTATTGTCCTATCTGGGTAATAGAAGTCTGGGCGCAGGGAGGTGGGAGTGCAAGGTTTCCACAGAACTTGATTTTAGGCACCGCGCGAAGCGAATCAGCTATTAGTGCGATAACAACAGTCTCAAGGTCAACTACAAACGTATGTGTTCAACTTTGCTAATCGAACTCAAATTTGCCGGCTAATATATATATATATATATCTAAATTATTGTTATAATTATAATTAGTTATATGGCAACTTAAAATGACGTACGCTAACGGAATGAAGCGTAACTTGAAACGCGTGCAAGAAGATGGCAGATGACTCCTTGCAGTGAAGACGCAGGAAGACGCGAAAGTGTCTCGCGTCTCTAAGACGTCCAGCTTGAGCGTCCAGAACCGCCATGCCATCTTAGCTCAGATTTCACAATTAGGTGATCAAGGATACAAGGCCGCTGGATCTTCAATAGAATTTCACGAAGCGAGCGAGGCAACAGAGCAAGATGAAATCAGAGAGAGAAAGGCGACATTATTAGAAACACCTGAAAAAGATAAATGTTTGGGTCGCTACGAGAGCGAGAAGTAAATTTTGCGGTATTGTAGCAACACACTCCAGATGACAAAGGAGGAAGAGGTTTCGGGATAGAAGGAGAATTGGCCGAGAAGTTTTCCCTAAAGCTTTTCGCAGCAGCATCATGACTCAAAAATTGCGTACCCGCAAACGTTTCGATTCAACGCTTATGATATATCTATATCTATATATATATATATATATATATATATATGTATATATATATATATATATATATATATATATATATATATATATATATATATATATATATATATATATATATATGTATATATATATATATATATATATATATATATATATGTATTTGCGCTTATTCAAAGCATTCTTCGAAACATTGTCGAGTGTGACTTTTGTCTCGGTGTTTGATTTATTCGGTAACCATTTTTATTTACCGAGAACTTAAGCATTGCAAAATACAGTTCCGTTAAATAAATCACGTTTGAAACAAACTTGAAAAATACATTGATAGGCGTGCATTTTGCTCAGGAGCATTTTTTTCTTGGCTTTTTGTTGTAATATTTACGCATTGGCCTTGTAGTCATGTTTGCAAGTCCCTCAAAATACTTTTAGTATGCAAGTAAATCAATGCAAACCATATCATGAAAAGTTAAAGCTGATGCACGCAAAAGTTGTTGTACTAGGCGTCCAAGCAGTTGTGAAATCTCAGTTCAAAGTTGCTATCAGCCCGGTCTCTGTTGTTATGCAACTGAACAGCGGTCTAGTACGTCGCGCAAGAAGCCGGACAGAAGGCACGGCATGCAGTTGGAGAAGGAGCAGAACGATCAGCGAGGAATGGTGGGCCATGCTGATCCTGGGCTAAAACTAGAGAAGGGAATAGGGATGATCCACTTTTGTGCCAATTGGTCAAAATGATGTCGAGAACCGAGAAAATGTACAAAGATACTTTAAACACCAAGAGCATGCAGATCAAAGTTTAAAGTTCAATGGAATGACTAAGGTTTCTATCAAACCACGTAGTACGATCAGAGAAAAGACAGGACGTCCAGAGTTGTGAACAAATTACACCGACAGAAACAAAAAACTAGACAGAGAGAAGACATAAGCAACTTGGTCTCATGGTATTAAACTGAAGTTGACCAAGAAAATGTCTAGACGGTACTTATAGTGACGTATCCTACCTCAAAACAAGCTATCTGAGGGAGAGGTCCTTTTGGCTTCTGATCGCACGGAAAAAGGACGCGGCCGACTCTGTCACTTGGGCAAATATGACTAGTTAGTCTTAAGGAAAAGCAGGCGAAAGGTAAAGAGGGACAGGGGTGCTGCCGCATCTAATCCGAGAGACGGGTGTTGACGGGCACCCCACCGCACAAGCCTTGGTGGCAATTCGTCTGCCAAAGGACACACCGCAGAGTGAGGACGGTGAAATGATTGAGAAAGTGATCGCAAAAGCTTGAGGAAAAATCTGAATCGCTGTACAAAACAAAGCCTATCTATTGCTACATGACGAGCCAAGAAGCAGCAAAGGCGGTCAATAAGCTCCTCGAACGCAGCGCATGCATGAACAACGTGCTGTCACTCAAAGGAGAAACAGGAAGGGAGACACAAGTTAACAAACAAGAAGGGTCAAATGCAGCTCCTTGCTTCGTCTTCAAGGAGAGAAAGGTGTCTCCTACGCCCACACGCTCGAACGCTTCGGTAGCACGGATGACCCGAAAAAATCAATGCAAAGGTTACGGGGTCCAATGCTTAGTCAGCGGTAATATGCCATTGGCAGTTGCAGAAACCATAAAGGGTGCCTCTGTGGTGTCTTTCATAGAGGCCCTCAAGATGCAAGAAGATGTTAAACAAGCGCCTAGGTTTATCATAGACAGTGCTGCACCGCGTGTGGTTGAGGGGTCTTAAGAGAGGTTCCGTAATAGATAGTCGGCCATGGCTCGGTTAAACCACACTAACGACGCCGCGAAGCTGGTAGATATAGAAAAACTCCAAATTGGCTGAGTGTCATGCCCAATTCTAGAGTGCGCCATAGTGTCCGCATGCCAATATTGCCAAACAGTTGGGCGCCAAGCATGGACTGCACGTCTGAGTAGGTGGCAGCCAAGAGCTGCCACAAATGTTGTAAACTAGGTCGCATCTCAAATGAATGCACGAAAGTCCTCTCCTGCTACAACTGCAAAGTTGCCGGACACACAGCCAACTCTCTGCTTGTCCAAATCACTGGTCGAAAGTAATAGAGGCCAGGCATCAACCAGGCGGTCTGGGTTCCTCGCGCGTCGGTCCTCCCAGACCCAACAACCACCCGGAATCCTCGACGGATAACTTCCTAGATGGGTCAGACCGACCACACAGTTAAGACACCTACTGAGGCTTTTAAACTACTTCCGCGAAAGCGGACGTCTCAAAACTCTAATGACGCGACATAATTCAAGTGAACTATAATAGAAATCGTGCAGGTAAAACCTAATGCTGCTAGACGAAATTGCGACGAGAAGAGGAGCGATTCTCTCATCAGAGGGTCGAACTTTGAACCGCCAGAATAAAGCCTATTAACATAGGCGGTGGACGGCTGAAAAAAAAAATATAGAATTCAACACCTCAAACTGCCACTGAGCACCATGGGCACAAGTGCGGCATCATATCTCCCATGAATTGACATGGACGAGATTGGCCGTTTTTGCTCATGCTAAAGCAGCCCCAATAGAATTCTCGAAAATCGTGAATGAGCTAGAAGCTGCTTGCTGCGACTGGTAGTATGTTCTGGAGATTTAAATGCTCCAGCTACGTGGGAGTCTCAACACTAACGAAAAAGGCGCTGTGATGCTAGTCGTTCTTAACAGGAATACGGACCCTACTTTCCGCCCATGAATCTGCAAACGAGAGAATGCTTTTAAATTTTTAAAAGGGATCGCACTACCGACAAAGAAAATCTTAGCAACCACTACTGTATAGAATATAACGTCAGAGAACCTATATCATTAACACCCCTCCGACCTTAAATAGGACACTACAATAGAAGGTATCAATGCTCACCTTTGATAAACGCCTCTACGTTATTAACATAATTTATCTTTTTTTGTAAACTAAACAATCTCTTTGAAGAACATTTTCCTATTTAGCCCAAACAAACGAAGCCAAACCACGCCCGAATCACTGGCCAGTGGTTTGATCAGGAACTCATACAAAGTAGCGAAGGACAGACTAGCTAAACCATTTAAAAAGTATAAAAGTTAATATGATAATTTGGGGCTAAAAGAGCTTTTAAAAATATAAAGGAAAACCAGCGCTCGAAAAAAAGATAATTTTATGCGGACAAATTTAACACATCTACACTCTGAGAGAGACGGAAAATCATGAACACGCTTTGTGGCAGAAATATACAGAAGGAACCTATAATTACGTCGTTTAACTACAACAACACATCTACAACTGACCCTGCTGAGATAGCCGAAGTACTCAACATAAATTTTGCAACAGTGGGTTCGAAAGCACTTAGATTAGTTATTACACCAATATTTAAACAGGGAGATAAAAATGAAGTAACTAACTATCGATCTATAAGTTGCGTTCCATTGCTAGCGAAATTGCTTGGGTTAATTCTCGATAATCAGATTCGTCTATAATCTTGGTAATACACGCTTTATTAGTTCGATTCAATTTGGCTTCCGTAGTAAATGTAATACAAATTTAGCTTTTACTCACCTCCAGGATTATTTAACTAATAGCTGGGGGTCCAATCAAATAATTGCTAGTAGTTTTGTCGATATTGAAAAAGCATCGATAAAAATATCCTAATCAATATACTTACATTACTAACCACCAAAAACGGCGACAATTTGTCATCTCTCCCACACCTCGATACACCACAAGTGACCAGCCTCCCACCAACACTATTCCTAATATTTATTAACTCACTTTTAAAGACTAGCGGACTGAAGGCTATCGCTTTTGCCGATAACACCACTTTTATTTGCCCAATTTATTAGCGGACTCGCGATGCCGAGTATACAAACGGCCAACTTAAACTTCTCTCAAATTGGTACTTAAAACACAGGCTGTGTTGAAATATTAAAAAAACAAAATGTTAGTTTTACTCCATGGCAAAGCTCGATAAACAGACCAATGACAATTAGATTCGATAATACTAATATATAATAAGCATTTGAATTGAAATGCTTGGGTATAGCCCTTGACCCCTCACTGAGATTCTGAAAGCACATTTATCAAACCTGAACAGATTGTGCCTTAATTAAGTAAACTAAGCAATATTGGCGTATTCCCTGATGTGATGTTGATTGTATATAAATCGGTATTCCTTTAGTATATAACATATTGCTTACCACTTTTTGGGTCAATGTACCGCTTACATATAAGATACAGGTTGCACAGGATAATGCCTTAAGGGCCATTTTTGGCTTCAGGATGGGTGAAAGTGTATCTCATCTTTATGCCATTCACAAACTACCTAAGATACCACCATGTTACAAATTTGAATTAGGCGTTTCTGCGTATAAAAACTTCCGCTTAAATACCTGATATGGCCATATCAGGTACTCTCGTTATAAGGAATTACGGGAATGTACATCACTTACGTTATAAAAAAAGATTGCATCATACAGGTATATTACTCAATGAACAATGCCTCGAACGACAAAGCGTTTTTACGATATGCCGGTTATTATTATTATTATTATTGTCCATGCAGTTCCCGTCAGCCAAGGGCCCGTAAGTATTAATAACGTTATAGATAACTGGAATAACAAGCACAGCTATGTATGAAACAGAGATGCTCTATAATGAGCGTGCGTTAGAAAATAATAATCTGAACAGAACTGAAATCTGCCTGATTAGCAAGATGTCCGAAGTCGTGGAGATGTCCAAAGTCGTGGAGAAAACACTACTCAAGAGTGTCCCGTTCGATCTGTGCCGCTTAATTTCGGCCTACCTGAGCGGGAGGCTTATAGGCAAGAAGCAAGAGGTTTATAAAACCCCTTTTATGAAACCAAGCATACGACCACGTCTTACGTTTGGACGACCTCCCAGAAGGCACTGAACTGCTGGCGTACACGGACGATATTGCCGTAGTCATCCAGGGTCAATCACTCTAGCAACTAGAACTGAAAGTAAACGACGCCCTGGCGAATGGTGCTGGCCGGACGCGGAGCGCTGATCTTACACTGGCCCCGGTGTGGCCATCAGCCGAACTGTCGCCAGCCAGCAAAAGGCCGACGCTCCGCAAAGCCCAGCGGGTTTGAATCGCGCAAAGCCCAACGCGTGGCCGCTTTATGAGTCACAATGACCTAAAGAATAGTCAGCATGGCGGCTGTCCTTGTCCTGGCCAGTTCTGGCCCCTGCGACTTCAATGCAATTCTACATATATACATATATAGATTGTGCCGAAATCATGTATCTGTATCTTTGTGAGTGTGTTTAATATTTGTAACTGGAGATTTCATACGATACGCTTTTTAAAAAAAAGTAACTTTTTATTTTTTAAACAAAGTCCGAACAGAGTCGACAATGCTGCCTACACTCGCTAAGCGTAGGTAGTGCAAATCGCATAGCAGAAATAGCGCGGTGTTCGCCGCCGGCACGCGCCGGAGTTTCGAAGGTCGACTGTACGCCGTAGACTGGCTATAGGGCAAAAAGCGCACGCTCAGTCGATGCAGTTGTTGTCGTGCTTGGTTTCCGATCGTCGGGAAATCAATTTGTCCGCTCACGCTTATGTTGCTAACCTATGCGAATCTGAATTCTTAGTGCAGTCGGTTACTGTAGTTGCTTTTTAAATTGACTCACCGCCGATCTTTTGTTGTTATCATTGGGCCAAATGATGGGCCCTGCCTATGTCTAAGAATCAACGGAAGTACACACAATGGGCGCATAGGTGGTTCCGATGCGAGCGCCATTTTAGCGATTATACTAGCTGCTACTCCACAATAATGTTGCGCTTGTCTCGGCAAGATCAATAATCGATTGAGGTGGATGGATTTAGTATTTGCTTGACACGTATATCTAAATACATATCTCACCCTTTATATCAGTCTGTAAAACGTAGTCTCCACCTATTTTTAGCTGTAGAACGTGATCCCCACCTAGGAGACTACGGTTGTGTATTAAAACTATCATGAGTCCTTGTTCTGCGCATGCATGCTTTTACGCATGGCCCTTCACATTGCTTATACTTACAAGGTCGTTTTTAATCTATTTTTACTACAAGCAATCTTACTTCCTACTGTAAACAGTGTTACCAACATAAGGAGATCAGAGGACGTAAATCAGGTTGTGGCTGTATCTATTATGTAAACCACGAGCACGATCCTCGTTGGAGGTTTACTAGTCAGAATACTAGTATTTTCTAATAGCATTACTGGTAGAATGAAGTTTTCGTAGAAAGATTAGTTCTTTTGTCCATATTTGGTGAGCTAACTTTAACAGATTAGTGCAGCAGATATATATATATATATATATATATATATATATATACACATATATATATATATATATTTCAGGCACACACATACTTTTGCCATTGCATACGAGCGACAGCTTTTGCTTGAAATGTTCAATGTACATATATTTTGGAGATGAACTTTCCCTTAGAAGAAACATACGGACATGCAAATGTGACAGTAATTACATCTTGTGACAAGTGCCACATATTACACAAAATAGTAAGATGTTGCTTTAGGATTGTTTTGCTCGTTGATTCGTGGTGCACGTACACGTTCTACAAGCAGGCGGCGAATAACCGCTTATAACATATACCGAAAATTGATGAATGCATGACCAGTACAAAGCAGAGCAGACGGCAGATATTAGCCAGTACGCCAGTGAGAAGCCGCCGGAGAATATGTGCGTTTAGCGCAGATACCGGCGGTAGATAACCGTGAGTTTTGATCCCGGCTAGTATTTTTTTTCATTCCACTCAGCTAGCATCGGTATTCGGTGCATTAAATCTGATTTAAATTTGATCTCAGGTGGTCCGTAAACAAAGATGGCTCTTGCCACAGAGATTCAATCTTCTAACCACACGGCATTCTTTTCTCCGTCCAGCTCAATGCGGGGACGTAGAAGCACTTCCTGCTAATGAGAATACTATGTAAACGACTAGGCGACTTCTCTAGTTTGATGCATATGTATATGTTTATATATATAGATATATATATATATATATATATATATATATGAGCAAGATAAACCAAACAAATATATATATATATATATATATATATATATATATATATATATATATATATATATATATATATATATATACAGTCTGCTACCGGCTTCCGTCGGTAGTGCATCGCGTGTTGTGGTCTCCGTCTGAGATTGGTGATTTTGTGTGATTTGTGTCTTGCCTTGTGTCGTGTTGAGCATGGGGCGAGTCTTCTGTCGTGTCTGTCCAAATCGAGCCCAATGCTGAGGCTCGGTGAATTGTGTACGCCACTTTTTTTCACGGTTTTTATCGTTGGCATTGACTCTGTACTGAGTGTTGCTTTGGCAAACCAGGTGTATTTAGTGCTGTTCTGGCTAGGGGTGGCCGCTTTGCTGCACTGTCAAACAGTAACTCTGCGCTCTCCGACGGATCTAGTCATCACTTGTCACCATTCGTCAGCTACTTGCATACAATCGTTTGTGTCACTGGCTGCATCTAGTGGCTGACAAATTCAGTTGTCAGCAGGAAATCATATTCTTCCACATGAGCAATGGTTAACGGGAAGATGGTGGCTGAGAAGAGGGGAAGGGCCGGCTTGAGTTGTACACTCAAGACTACCGTCGATTCGAAAGACCGGAAAGCGAAGTTAGCTGCCTTGGCTC
Organism: Dermanyssus gallinae; assembly: GCA_003439945.1. Lineage (NCBI taxonomy): Eukaryota > Metazoa > Arthropoda > Arachnida > Mesostigmata > Dermanyssidae > Dermanyssus > Dermanyssus gallinae. The sequence goes on from QVRM01003346.1 coordinate 612,904, forward strand.
GTAACAAGCTGACTGCATCGAAAGAAGAATCAGCTGGTGGAAATGAAACAGAGTCAGCTGGTGGAAATGAAACAGAGTCATCTGCATCGAAATCAATAGTCGTGGATGAAGTTTCGGTGAATGTGCCGTCCGCAGAAAATGATGTTTTAACAAACTGCAACGCTGAAACCGGCTGTGCTAATGAGGCCGATGATACAGATTCGGTGAACGATGATTGGAAGGTGGTGGTCTCCAAGGACACTACCAAACGTCTACAAAAGCTGAAAGACCAAATCGGCGCTATCCGGTCTAAGTCATTCAGTCAACCTAAAGGCCTGTTTCGTGTAGTTATTGCGCGAAGAGGTGTGAAATCTGTTGACGGGATGAGTGTTTCTACAAGCGAGCCGTTCATTGATAGGCTACTTCTGTTGTGTAGTGAGGTGCACAGACTCTACCCAAACGCAAAACCAGAGTCGAAAGCTGGCATCATTTATGTCTGGTTCAACAACATTGATGAAGCACACGCGGCAACACAGATAACGACGCTCCTCGACATCCCGGTGGTGGCTAAATGCGGCGATTTGAATGCATACCGCGCCAGAATAAACGGAGTTGATAGAGGATTTACTGACGATGATATTCTGTCTGCCCTTAAGGATGTTGGTGTTGTCTCAGCGAAACGGGAGAGCATTATTAGGAGATCAGGATCCACTGTCACGTCAATCCCTACTGACAGGGTCATGCTTCAGTTTAATAGGGTTCCACCGACTGACGTGTTCCTTGCTTTCAGGTCTCATAAAGTCACTATGCACGCTGGAACGCCAGTCTCGTGTTACAAGTGCTTGAGGCTAGGACACATTGCAAAATATTGCCGAAACGAAGTAACATGCAAAAGGTGTGGACAAGCTGGTCACCTGGCTCAAAACTGCAAGCACCAGGCAAAATGTGTAAACTGTAGAGGCCCCCATGTGTCGTCTTCTCTGTCCTGCCCTATCCGACTATGCGAAATAGAGAAACGCAAAGCTTTGATGGAGTGTCGCTTGTTGCAACAGGTCGGATCAGAACATCCTGAGGCAACACAAATTAAAGTAGTTGACTCGCCGCAGCCGGCTATCGCAACCGATGCCTCATCCGCTCCGAATTTTGCGCCTGGATCATCCACGTCTGCGCCACCCACCTATGCTGCCGTAGTGAGGTCACTAATAGTGGAGACCTCGACTGGCCCTGACGTTCGCGTAAATCTACCGGGATCAACATCCTTCCCCAAGAAGCAGATTCCCACCGTGAAGAAGTTTGCTGCGAATACTCTTCGCAAGCCTCTCTCATTGAAGTCATCGCGCACCTCTGCTACTCACAAATCGAAGGGACGTGACTCCGGCATAATCAAATCTTTGAAACACATTACGAAGGTTTTAAAAGTTGTATCCCCAAAGGCGGCAACGCGTCTAAAAAAATTGATTGATGTTCTCACCCCGTTGTTGTCAACCCTATCGATGCTAACCTAGCATCTTTTTTACTGAGTTCTTATTATCTTGGTGTTTGTACATTCATATATTCCTGTAAATGCATTGTGTAAACCATATTAGCCAAAACAGCACGCCTAATATTAAGGCATGCCAACTTTCAAACAACGTTAGACTAAATCACACTGGCTTGGCGCTAATCCATTTAAATGCCGGCACTGAAGGGCTAAAAAAATCAGGTCAACTGGAGTTGTTAAGCCATTTTTTAGATGAAGAAGGGGCCATGTTTGATGCGGCAGTCGTTAGTGAAACTTGGCTGAAGCATTGTGATCAGGCATCTCATTCTATAGGTGGTTTCGAACTAGTCACGTCAAACAGAGGGCAGGGAAGACTAGGCGGCGGTGTCGGCATCTACGTGCGTTCCACCTGCAGTATCTTATCTTCTCGCTCAGTTTCTAGTCATGATGGTAATGTCCAGGTGGTACGCGTACATTTAAAAAAACGGGCAGGCCTTGAATGTTTTATTGTAGGGTTTTATTCCAATCACGTTTCGTGCAAAGACACCCTACTAAATACACTAGACGAGCTGTTACCGAATTGTACCTCCACCCCTGTCATTGTTATGGGCGACGCAAATATTAATCTACTTTCGGTTCCGCAACCTAGCGATTATTCATCATTCTTTTCCGTTAGAGACTTCACCCTTGTAGTGGATCGCATAACGAGACCCGCGTCGGGTACATGTATAGACCACATAGCTGTTTCAAATTGCTCGAAGTTTACTACCATCCAGCCTACGGTTCTTGAAACTTTGCTCTTTTCTGATCATTACCCGGTTTTCCTAAGTCTTTCCGACAACTCCGCGACTACTAAGCCTTTGGAAAAGTCGGCTCTAAACCCACGTAGACGTCATACAAAGGCTAACATTGACACGTTCCTACGCCGCTTACAAGATGTCTCGTGGTTAACGGTGTATGATGCAGTCACTGTAAACTCTGCTTTTGACGCTTTTAGTACCATCCTGCTTCTTACATACGAAAAATCATTTGACCTTGTAGACCTTCCTGACCCTGACAGTTCGGGTAAGGAGTGTCAGTTTTCCTTCTCTCCAGGTTTACGGCGGCTGCGTCGCAAGGTTAATAAGTTGTACCGCAGACATCGTAAGATAAATTCGGTAGACACGAAGACCGCCTATTTAAACAGCCGTCGCCGCTACCTCAATGCTATCCGCGCTGCGAGGACAGCATTCTATCGGAATCGTTTTGAATTCTTGCGTGACGACTCCGCTAAACTCTGGAAATTCATCAACGGCCTCTGTGGCAGGCGACGTGACGCAGTGGACCTACCGTCCGCGTTAATAGTTGGCGATGATAAAACTTTGGAAGATCCAGTAGAAATAGCAGATGAGCTTAACCGTCACTTTGCCACGTTAGGTAATAATACGGTCGCTCAACTCAAGAAAAACAGGAATCTGCAAACCTTACTTGATGAGGTCTGGAAACGAAACAATAATGTATTTTCACTCTCTCCCGTCTCTATTTCCGAGGTTCTTCGTGTCCTCTCCAGTCTCAAGGCAAACTGGAGCCGAGGTGTCACGGGTGTGCCTGCAAAATTGTTGAAGCTATCAGCTTTTTCGATTGCAGGGCCTCTGACTTCTATTATAAATCGCTCGTTTGAGACCGGAAACTTCCCAGCACGGTTGAAGGATACGGCGGTATTTCCTCTATTCAAGAAAAAGGGTGAACGAAATCGCGCAGCAAATTACAGACCGATATCTGTTGTTGATTATATCTCAAAGGTCATTGAGAAGTTGGTGTTGTTCAGGCTAAATCTACATTTAGAGTCGATTAATTTCCTATCACCCAACCAGTTCGGCTTTCGCAGGGGTAGGTCGACTGACCTAGCGCTGGCGCACTTATGGCAGCGGGTGTCTGATTCGGTGGAGACAAACAAGTTTTGTCTTGCGGTCTTTCTTGACGTGTCGGCTGCTTTTAATTGTCTTGATCATTCCTTACTGTTCCAGATGCTCGCTCAGCTCGGCTGCTCCGTGCCGGCTGTTGCTTGGTTTAGGTCATATCTCTCAGGACGGAGGCAAGTGGTTCGAGCTGGGCAAATTGAATCCTCGTGGAAACAGGTTGATATAGGTACCCCTCAAGGTTCGGTTCTCGGGCCTTTTATGTTTCTTATCCTTCTGAATTTTATCCTATTAAGAATTCAGGGGCTAAACCATGGTTCTACTATAGCTTTTGCTGATGACACGACGCTAATCTACGGAGTTAATAATCGTAATTTTGATGCAGATTTGCACCAGTCTCTCCAAAATGTTGACAATACAATCAGCATTTTTAATACTTTTGGTTTAGTTGTCAATGCCGATAAAACACATTTTGTAGTTTTTCGCTCATCACCGAGGCATCAGGCATTGCCTAACAACCAACTACTCGAGCTACGAAACATTAAGCTCTCGCAGACAGCCAAGTGCCTGGGGCTCGTTCTCCAGGAAAATCTGAAGTGGCATCCCCACATAGAATATATTGCACCCAAGTGCTATGCTGTTATATCGGCGCTGCGCAGAATGAAATTGATTGGGGTCCCCACAGAGGGCTTGCTTTTGGTGTACAAGGCCGTGTTCTTACCGGTACTATGCTATGGTATCCTTCTCTGGGGTGGTGGATATGACGGAATTCTCCGGAGAGTCAGAGTAATTCAGAATGATGCACTTAGAGCAATTTTTTCTAGGAGACGGAGAGATTCGGTCCAGGATTTATTTACTCTATATAGCCTACTCAAGGTGGAAAACATTTACACGCTGCGGGCTTCTATGCTAGCATATCAAATTTCGCGAGGTATTGTACCAGCGGAGATTGCGTTTCCACTAATTCCAACCTCAAATCGGACATCAGCTAGGCGTGCAACAACTTTTGCAGTGCCCTCAGTGTCCTTGAAGACTAGTCAACACTCACTTGCATGCCGCCTGCCCGAAACTTGGACTAGAATTCCTAAAAATATTAGATGCCTCACATCGAAGCACCTCTTTGCTCGCGAAGTAAAAAAATGGCTTTTAATTTCACAGTCTGAATCGGGCTGATGATCTAGTTTTATCCTAAATCGGGGTTATTAGTGCTTTTTATAAGGGATCATCTGCACAAATTATATTTGTTTTTAATTTTTCAGTGTGTTTTTACCTGATGTCGTGGTGTATTATATAGATGCTGTATGAGTGTATCAATTCACTTGCGCGTATATGTGAGCGCGTGTTGCCTCACCTAATGCTGTACATTGTAACAAACGCTGTATAGACATCCTGGTGATGATGCTTATTGTGACTATGTATTGTGTAATTGTGCTTATTCAAAGCATTCTTTGAAATATTGTTGAGTGTGACTTTTGTCTCGGTGATTGATTTATTTCGTTACCATTTTTATTTACCGAGAACTTAAGCATTGCAAAATGCAGTTCCGTTGAATAAACCACGTTTGAAACTTGAAAAACTTGAAAAAAAAATATATATATATATATATATATATATATATATATGCCAAAATTAGATGTCATTTGCAATCCCTTGCAATTTACTATTTACCCAATGAATTCACGTATTCGTCTACGCAATGTAAACCTAGGCTATTTATTTGTTATCATTAGAACTAAAAAGTGTATTTTGAAATGTCTTTATTTATAATAAAGCAATATGACAAACTGTTTAACACCAGTAAAGTTTTCTAGATTTCCTTGTGTACACTGGATGTTGCAGATTTCTTCATGGCAATAAGAGCAGGGTACAATATATTTCGAACAATTTAATCGAAATGTTTATTATCATACATGCTGTGTAGAAATAGTGCATTTGCATATGTTTAATACGCACATTTGAACATATCAAATAATAGGTATGTAAATCTATGAAGTTATGACGTGGGCCTGGTTATCTAGACTGGATAGAGACGGGACTAGGCTACACGATGCAGCATAGTTTCTACAGCATGGTAGTTTACAACGTAGTTTACAACGTAGGCACACACTTGAGTCCGAGATATCATGGAACCCGAGGGTCGCGCACAGAACATGGTGAAAACCGTGTACGGCGACCTAATCACCACATGGCGGTTAGACCGACTCGGCCGCTTCCAAGCCTGGTTTTGCGTTGCTCCGGTGCTGAAGAAATCTGCATCGATTTTAGCAAACTTGCACTCCCACGTTTTGAGGACGTTGACGTAATTGGGAGACGCCGGCAGGTCAAAGCGTCGCCTTAGCTCCTCGACGCATAAAGGGGTGTCGGTGAGGAGATAGACAAGTCGGTTGCGGGCTGAACGATGGAGGCCCAGGACTCGCTCGAGGTACGCTGCCTTCAGGTTATTTAGATGCTCGAGGCAGGCTAGGATGAGATCATTCCAGATTATTTTGATACCGTGAGCGGCCATTTAAGCAATCTTTAGATTGAACAGTTTTAATGCAGTTAGGTGCGGCTTTCTAATTGTGGTTATTGCGACCAGCGCTTTTTTGATATGTCGCCGAACGGCATCTTTTTTTGATATGTTGCAGAAAACAGTTGCCGTTCGGGGTTAGAAGCAGACCCAAGTAAGGAACCTCACTAACGTGAGGCAGGTGGGAACCGGCTGAACGGAGTCTATCATTAGCAGCCAAGCGCCCACCCTTCCTAAACTTCATGGCTACTGTTTTCGTCAGGTTTACGGTTAATCTAAGCTCAGACGTGGCCGCGTGAAGTCTGGCTAAGGCCTGTTGAACCTGGGAGCGACTTTTCCCGTAGATGACGAGATCATCTGCATACAATATCACGTCTACCAGATTTCTCAGACCCCGGAGCTTCGCGGGTAGGTCTTTAATAACGACTGAGAAAAGAAACGGGCTTAAGTTGTCACTCTGCGCAACGCCATAGTCTGAAGAAAAGGGGTGAGTTCGGATACACCGTCATCTATTCTGGTTTTGTTGCTTTGGACGACGGCCATTAATAGGTTGAGGGCGGCAGGAGGGACACTAACTTTGGCCAGAGTTTGCAGAATAATGTCTCTGGGCGCAGAGTCAAAGGAGGCTTTAAAATCGACGAATTCAACGTACAGAGGTTGGGACTTTGCTAAAGCCTTCCTGATGGCCTCCAGCAGATTGACGCAGGCCGTAATCATCGAACGATGTTGTAGGAAGCCGTGCTGTTCAGTAGGGATAACGTCAGTCCTTTGCCTTTAGGGATGACGAGCAGTGTAGCTTCGAGCCACTGAGACGGGATCGTGCCAGCGCGTAGGCATTCGTTGAACAGTACCGTCCAGCATGGAGCCAAAATAATCGCGCTCTTTAGATGCTCGTTCCTTGCTTGATCGCGATGAAAAGCAACAATATAGGACAATAATGACAGACGCAGGGTATATGAGTTTAAGATCCAATCAGTGTTTAATAGATGTATTTGCTTAGAATTCTGTCAGAGAACTAACATTGAGCGTTCTGTAAGCAACTGTTATAGTTATTCAAACCAGATTCATTACAAAGAAGTGTATCTTGAGACAATAGACAAACGTTTAATTTGCATATTTGCCACCCCAAGCATGCACCCATGTAGCCGAAAGTACAGCCAACGTTTAAAACACTTTGACTCCTGCTCTACGTGCTTTTAGCTGTTGTCGAGCGTAAAATCGTTCTATGTGCAAATATATATCTAGAGTGCTGTTATAAATAGCGTTATAAATGTTAACTTCTTGACTGTAAGTTGTGGACGCTTATATCTCCAGCAGAGACGTGTGTTAACTGCATGTATCCCCATAAAATAAAAAAAAATTAATATATATATATATATATATATATATATATATATATATCACAGGATAGACAAGCTCAAGACAGAGGCAAGGTCTCCAAGACGCAGCGCACTACTTAATTTCAACTAACTGACTTGTAGTATATTGACCATTGTGTGATTGGTAATCTATCATATAAAAAAAAGAAAGAGAGAGAGGAATATTTTTTGCCACAATGCGAGTATTGTAGCGTCTATGTATGCGTCTGTGGGTCTGTTTTGTACGGTGGCTGGTGTCGAGGCTGGTGGCAGCGGTGCTCATCTTTGCTGAATTTGGCCTCGGTGTGCTCTTTGGCCTTCTTATTTTTGGACTGAAGCTCGTCGGCAGACCGATCCTAATGTTTTGTGCCTCCCGCCACCCTTTGCTTGCAACGGCGTTGCGTGTGGCGCTGTATTGTCGAGCAACCGCCAAGAACGATCTTGGTGAGGTCAACGAGTCATCATCGAACGGCATTGTTCGTCGAGCCACAGATGTTACCGCCAGCGCAGAGCCCCCGGCATTCCCGGCCGCTGCCCCGCGGAAACTTCATGCCCCCCCCCGACGCTTTAGAACAGATCTTCAGCCTTTCCGCTTCTCTCTTGGACCCCAGATCAGCCTGCTGTAACAATCGTTAGCTGATGGTGTGTTGTCTGATGTTCATTTGATTGGACTAGCTTCCGTCTCTGTTTCTAGTCTGCCAATCGTCAGCGTCTTCTGGGTGAAGCTTTGTACTATTACTTCGAAAAGATTTTCGCTTGAATGCTAACCGAACAAGACAAACGAACTAAGCCGACGGACGAATGAAAATCTTTTTCTTTTAAAAATGGTTGAGACGCTCTCTAGGCTAGCATATAAGTGAACTTAGTGTACAGAGAGTACCGTGCGCTCCGTACGGCAAATGTATTTAAATTCAGTAATGTCTCATTGAGCCTAAAAGCTCAGAAATTACATATTTTCAACAATTGTAACGTTTGTTTAAGTTTAGTTTTGCATTCCTTACTAGATAACTCTACTACACATCCAAACAGATAAGAAAATTAGACGTATCTTAGTGAACGAAGGCAATTTGTGGCGGTGGGAGCTCTAAGGTCTGCAACGAGAATTGTATTCACTGGTACGCCCCAGGGGTCGGTTCTTGGACCTTTTATCTTTATCACCTAGATGAATTTCGTCCTGCGGGGCATCGAGAGGTACGTAGATTGCCGCTCAATCGTTTATGCAGACGACACCACTCTTTTGTTCCGTGTCTCACCCTCCCAATTGTCCAATAATAGATATAATCTTCAGCACGTTGAAACCGGCATTGAAAAGGCCATGTCTTTATTTCAAAGATTTGGTCTTGTCGTTAACTCGACGAAAACGACACTCGTTCTTTACCACACCCCACAACGGGCATCGAGACAGAAGTTCAAAACTGGTAATATCTCCCTCCAAATAGGCGACTCTGCTATCCCTCTCAGCTCAGAGGCATTGTGCTACACGAGCATATGAATTGGGACAGTCAAGTGAGATCAAGTGTAAGGGTCTGCTACACCGTGGTGGCCTCACGTGTGCGTTTGAGGAGAGCCAAGGCTTCGCGGAATCTTCTGGTATGTCTCTACAAAGCGCTTATGGAACCAATTCTAACGCGGTTAGAGTCATAATAGGTCCTGCTCGTCGCGCGAGTGTGACTCCATGGCACACCAGGCTCGGGCTTCTCAAGCTTGATCAGCTGACACGTTAAAAGTTAGCCGTGCTAGCCTATAAGGTGCAAAACAAAGGAATCCTTTCAGATTGAGTTTTTGACATCGTCCTTACCCCAGTACAGTCGCAGCGCTACAGGAACCAACTCAGAGTGCCAGGGTTCATACTCACACTACTTCGGCACTCACTAGCCTACATGCTGCCCACGGTCTGGAACGAGCTGCCATTGGCGCTTCGAAATGCAAGCCGGGCCGCTGTTTTTAAACGACATCTTCTCTTACTGCTGAAGAACGAAGAAACACGTGACTCCGAGTGATTTGTCTTAAATTGATTTTACTATATAGGTATTTAACTTGAATTAGTTGGTTTTAAACTTGTATTGTGTGAATTAGACTCAATTTGGTTGCTTTATCGCGTATGCACTTCTGACTTGTGCATACAATCGTAAACTTCTGTTGTATTATTTATACTCAATTTTATTGCTTTATCGCGTACACATTTTTGATCGGTACAAAAACTCGTATATTATGTATATTTTGAATGAAAGGTGACAGATTGCCAACTTGTTGGGCACGTCAAAAAACCTGATTGACTGATTGATTGAGATATTTATGTTTACAGCACCTCTAAATATGTATATTCCATAAAAGTGCAATATCTTTTGATCTTTCCATATTCTGTCGATGGTTGCCGTATGGGCCCTTCCGAAGAGTCACTATTAGTTTGACACTCAACTTGAATGAGGTACCGCAAAACCCCATATTCAACGTGCGAAAAAATAAATGCATAAAACAAGATTTTCTTAAGTTTGAGGGAGGCAATATGTTGTAACTTATGCAGAAGTAAGGCGCCTGCCCTAAGTTTGCTTATCATATTTTGAATCTGAATCTCTCATTTTATGTTATTTTGAGGGTATTTATAGTTCTGTATTTCACCAGTTATCGGACAATTGCAGTTTACCTCAAGATCTAAGCCCGAGTCGGCAATAGAGGCGAAGCATAGTCTAGTATCATTGCATCCGTTTAATGGCAGGTTTTAAACTTTCGTATTTGCATAACAACCCAAGGAAGCACATGATTGGCAGACAATGTGAAGTGGTAGTTTAAAGTCACGGAGACAGCGACGGAGGTAGAAACGCTCAACATCTTTAAGTCTCCTTGGTTGTGGACCGGAGTGGCCTGCGATGGCACATCACCAGGCACATCGAACACGGGTTCCATCACCTCGTATGCTCCTGTAGGGAGTTTCATGAAGACTATAGTACTCAGTGTATTTGTCGGTTCAACTCGCAGCAATGCGCTAAGTACCACGCGGTTGATTGTCCGGCACTGCAACGAAGATCTCTACACTTATCTTCTCGGTGGAACGGCAGAACAACAAAAAATTATGTTTAATAAAAACATGAGCCATCCTGTACATACTCTTTTTGAGTGCAATAAATACTATTCATTGATTTAAGTGGTAGTTCAGCAGCGTACCCCATCTTGAATTCCCTATTTTTTGTCTTATTTACATTAAGACATAGATTGTTGATTCACAACCAGAGATTGATCCTAGCCTTAGCACTTGTTACATTTCTATTAACTAATTTTTAGTGTCACTTTCTGCTGGTTGCATGTATCAGCCGCAAACTTAACAATGAAACAGTGTTGGTCCCAGATCGGAATCCTGAGGTACGCCGTAATTAACAAACGCAGGTTTACTCAAACATTCCTTATACTTTGTACGCTGTTGCCTGTTAAATAGCTAGTCTTCAAGTCTAGAGTAGTATTCAAGTATAGCCCCAAAGCCTTCAATTTATTTACTAATGGTATCCGATCTACACAATCGAATGCTTTCTGTTAATAAAGAAAAACCAGACAAACTTTTTTTTTCTATAATTGCCTCAATGAGGTTTCAAAGTTTAATCATTGCATCTTCAGTATTTCGCCCTTCTTTAAATCCGAATTGTCCCGGAGAGATAATTTCGTTTTTCAATGAAATCAATTTGTAATGTAATCAACGTAAATTTCACCTCCATTATAAAGCGGCGTAACTAAAAATGACTTTAATAGTTGTAGCACTTCAGTTGAGAATGGTGTTTCTAGGAAATTTTGTCTGTTGGGCCTTTATGATCAATTAGAAGTGTTTTAGTACTAAATCCTGAATTCCGCAATCTTACTTATAATCCCTGCTAGATATATATGTATTGAGATAATTAATTTTTTTTCCTAAGGCTAACTGCTCGTGTACGTTTTTTTATGTCATGGCTGATTTTAATCCACTCCGGCATTTACCTTGTCTAAATTGGAAACCATGCAAACCAATTTAAGAGTCGCCGGTATGAGTCTCGAACCCAGGCCTCCCGAATGCAAGGCAATGGCTTTGTCGTTAAGCGATCCTTACCGAAAATCTTGCAGATATTCAAAAACTATTTAGCATTAGAACCCTTGAGCTCGGTCAGCACTATCTTGAAAGATCGTTTCGTATCGTTCCTTGAAGCTAAGATTTTTTTTGGCTTTTAGGCCTTCTTCACGCGAACATCTGATTATTTGTTCAAGTTGATTTGTTCATGTATTAAACGTTAAACTATCAGGGTGGTTGGGGTTTGGATGCCAAACCTCACGGAAAAGCTTATTTTTATACTTTATACTTTGCACAATGGCTGGCGACATCCATGGTTTCCTTCCTTTGTGTTTGCTTTGTCGTACAACTATCTCCTTAGAACATGATCTAATTATATTTTGAACTGATTTAATTAGATGTGTCGCAGCAGTACTTCTCTTATATATAGACTACCCGTCGTGTGCGAAAGTATCCTGCATAAAATCCGTCGCTCGAAGTCCCTGACCTGTTTTACCCGAGACGTCAAAATATGGCTTTTAAATATGAATACATGACTATAAAAGGGAATTTACTTAAGGCGATGATCTAATTTTTTAGTTTTCGCTTGTCATTTCGAGTTATATTGTTTATCAAGTTATAGCTCAGTGTGCGTCTTTGCCTTGTGTGTCAGTATCGCCAATAATATGGTATAGGTATTAACTTCTGTTTTTATTTTCTTCTTTTATTCCCAAACCCTTGTACCACTTTTCATAACGAGGACTTATGCATGTGAATGTATGCAGTTCCGTAAATAAACCATGTCTGAACTGAACTGATTTTGGAACAGATATATTGTAAGAGGAAGACCAGTTAGTTGTACGTAATATATCACTAACATGTTCAAGGCTGTAAACAATTTTTTTCTTTCATCTGCCGGCTTCCCATGTGTTTAAGAGCCCCCGGGTCTATCGAGGGATGACGGAAAAAGACCTGACGGCCTGACTTTGACGCCCTTTGAGCGTGGCCGCATGCTTGTTTGGGACGCAACTGTAACCGACTCATTAGCCCCTTCGATGGTCGGTGCAGGTGCGGACCGAGCAGGTCATGCTTCCAGGTTAGCTGAGGCTAACAAATGCAGGAAATATTCCAGTGTGGATTATCCGCACGAATTTTGTCCGTTGGCGTTCGAGACTATGGGAACTGCAGGTCCCCTTACGCTCAAACTGATTCAACGCGTAGGCAGAAGCCTTAATCTTTCGACAGGAGACTCGAGAGCATCCGAATTCTTGTGTCAGAGGCTGTCGCTTGACATCCAACGAGGAAATGCAGCGTCTGTTCGGGGCACATTGCTGAACTGGGCTAACCCTGGGTTAGAGAACCCGTAATCATACGTTCGCACGGAGACAATTGTCCACTCCAAAGTGCTAATATAACGAACTTATATAAATAAATATTGCCAATATTAATAATAAATTTTTTTTGGTCTTTATGTAATTTTCGCTTTTGGTCTGGTTACTTCGGAGATCGAGATTGCCAGAGCAGCGTAATATAAATACCGTGCGTAATACTTATATATATATATATATATATATATAATAGCATAAACATGGTCTCACGCAAACGTTTTAAAAGTAAACGTATATATATATCTTTTTTTTTACGAGGACGCAGCGGAACAAGTTGCTATCAACCGGCTCAGTAGTGCTCGTACGGTATGTCACGCCAAGCCACGTCGACGCGACGTTCGGCGTGACGGGCCATAAGGAAGGCACGCGCCCGTTGAACAGTCAACGCCAGTTTCGTCGCTGTCGTCGTTTGTAAACATACGACCTTCACTGGATAAAGACAGTCAGAGAGAGAGAGGGAGAGATATATATATTGAGAGATTTGGTGGGAGAGAGAGATTGAGAGATTGGGTGGGAGAGAGAGATTGAGAGATTGGGTAGGAGAGAGAGAGAGCCATATTGAGAGATTGGGTAGGAGAGAGAGAGAGAGAGAGGGGCACTTCAGCGGAACCGATCGAGTGGGAGGATCAGCGCGAGAACGGAAACAGAGTTAGAGATGTTGAGCGCGCGCGCGCAAGAGAGAGAGAGAGAGAGAGAAAGAGAGAACTCAGCGAAGGACAGCTGTCTGCTTCGGTGAGATGTGCGCTATAGCTGGCTAGCTGGGTAACTGGCTGGTAGCCAGCGTCAGCGATAACTCACAGCGTCACACAATGAAGCAGCCAGACACTAGGGAGCGAATGCGCGCTTTATGGCTCTATGGCGAGCTATGATGGCACGGCGGCCGTAGCATCGGCAGCAGCAGCAGCAGCATTGATCTGGTTGTGCGCAGAGTGCACTCACTACTGCCCTATGGCGTTTGTGCATATCTGTCCTTGTTTTTCTTTGGCCGTCCTTGCCTTGCTTGCCTGTCTGTATGCCGATCTGCTCCTTAGCACCTTGTGCTCCATCTCTCTCCCACACACACTCTCTCTCTCTCTCCCTCTCCCACTCGTTTCGATTTGCCCCTCCTTATCTCTTTCTCCGTGCCGAGCGAGAACCGACACGTCGATCGGCCTCATTGTCATTGCCGTGCCGTCTTTGCAGAGCTCTTGCCAGCTTTTTCTTTCGGCAGCAACGCGGCTATCGTTGCTGCTGCTGCTGCCGCTACTGTTGCTTGATCAAACAAACTGTGCCATGACCTCCGTGGCTTTGTTTGCCCTTCTATATATATATATATATATATATATATATATATATATATATATATATATATATATATATATACATATATATATAAAGAAGATAGTGACACATATATATACATATATATGTGTCACTATCTTTCTTTTAGTCCCATCGTAGCAGTATTGGGAGGGTTTCCTTCCTTCTATTTTAATTCTTGCGAAATATCTTATTCCTTCAGAGGTCGTATAGCAGCAGGAGCAATACTGTGAATAGGAATAGCAACGGCAACAATAATAACAATACGAACACAATAGCAAGAGCAACAACACTCAGAGCCCTAAGGCCAACCCACGGACGGCAACTGTACGTAGGACTCTGTGAGCTGATGATAGTTGTAGGCCAAAACGTTGGTCATGCAGAACGCAATTAACGATGTTTGTATACTCGACTTCCGTATCGATGCTAAACGTGCAATCAAACAGAAAGCCACCGTTTTTCGAACCCGAGCTTATCAAATGTCGATTCGATTGTTATTCTGGGTCTGAAGTATGCAACGATGTTGAAACATAAGAAAAGTCCATAAATGCCTTCTGTCACTTGCATCTTTGGATAGGTGGCTTAAAACCAAAGGGCTTAAGAGCAAAAAAGAGTTGGGGTGGTCGCTAAACTATAATTACTCTGGCAACAAGAATGGTGATGACTAACTAGTCAGTCTGCGAAGAGTATCTGCAATTTGCTTGTACTGAACTGCGGCTGTGACCGCAGTAGCCATATGATGGTTTTTATTGAAAAAGCACGGCGCTTTTTAACACGCTCAGAGACGGCCAAAAAGCATCGTACATTCCCCACAACGAAAAATTTGGTCATCTATCAATATATTTACCCAGCTTATTTTCAAACATCACAAGAAAGCCAGTTTTGGACTTTTGTACGCTTATTACAATTGATATATTAGTTTCTAGCTAAAAAGTACACGAGATAGAAAACAAAAGTCGTGGTGACATCTAAGCTGCGGCTGGTTTTAACGAACAGTGATTTGGTTCAACGCTATCTTAGACCGTCAATCCCGAGGTTAGAAGGCCATGACAAGATGTTGTGTAATTTGAAAATGTTGTTCTCAGGAATAAGAAAAAAGTTCAAAAACAAATAAACATTAAAAGTAGTAAGGCTAGAAAAATTACACTTATAGTTTGGTCAGCTTTTTTTTCAAAAGTAACAAAGCTAGGATAAGTACAGAGTATTTCGGTTTTTGGGAATTCTATTGAAAGTATGTATTCTCTAACAAAATTGGTACTTCCATTCCAAGGAGTAAACAAAGACAAACGACTTTGGGGAGGTGCCTGACAATGCAGCACATGTATTGGTCGTTTAGAGAGCGCGTTTCGTAAAATAACGATAATAATAGCCAAAGGAAGGTGATAAAAAATTATGTCACTGAATGGTGGGTTCGATACTGACCCGACGCATAGTAGGTAAATGCCAGTGACTTATTACCTGGATAAGCCAGTGATTTCAAATATAGAAGCCACAATTGACCGGATGGCGCTGTGCCAGCTCGACCGGAGTATACGAACACAACGCACTACGTTTGATTAACATAACGTATCAAGCATTATTTTTAGGCCATTTCGTTGTTGTTGTCTGCTATGCTGTGCAATACAAAACGATAAGGTTACCCTAATTAAGCTCTGCATAACATACGAATCAATCGCGTAATCGTGCAACCGTGACACGAAAATAGTTGGCGGCATATGTCGTTAACGAACCCTCATCCTGTTTGCATGTCGCCTTTTTTTAACGTTTATCTTCGTTTGATACTCGCAAGATGAGATGAAACAGTTAATAGCGAAACTAACCGATAATTTACCGGATGGGCGAGATCAACCATTAGACAAAAAGTTCTAACCTTCAGCCCTTACTGGACACTATATGAAAAAAATGGTATAGAGAAATCTTGCTGTCTCAATTATATATATGTATATATACATATATATATTTATGTATATGTATATATATATATATATATATATATATATATATATATATATATATATATATATATATATATATATATATATATATATACATAAAATAAGGTGCATGGGCTGAGTCGAGACCAGTGGCCGTTGATGAAGGCGTCGTGAAGCAGGGATCATCTTCAGTACTGCTCTGTCGACCGCGACACAACGGCGAGGACACGCACCGAGCAAGTCAGCAGAGGATTTCGGAAACTGTCATGCCGGTTGAACTTTTGCCCTTGGGATGAAGACTCGTCCTCGTCGTGCTTGTAACGACGTAGTGTTTTGGTGCCGTAACGATGTCAGCATGTGTCGTGAATGCGATTGAAAATTCATGTGCGCATCAGGGTCGAGTGAGCGAGCGCGAGATTACGCCAGCAAATCTTCTGCAACTCATGTGCCCATCATCATGTCATCCGCATTGTGCCGATCGAATACTAGCAGAAGTAGACACGCTAAATATATATATATATATATATATCTTACTAAAAGCAGCTTGACCACATAGCTACTGGGCGCATGATTATTGTCATTCTTGGGTTATTGGGGGATTTGCTGGGACGCCAGCCTGGCGTGATTTACTCGATATCAAGCAAGACATTTGCAACAATGTGTCTTTTTCTAAAATTTCGGCCACCGAGAAGAATGGCTTTTGTTCGGGTAGGTATATATGTATCGGTATATATCCAGTCAGTACGGCTTTTTGAACAAATGTGATGACATCACATATGCATGATAACATATGCATTTTTGGTAAAACGACATATATATACATATATACATATACCTAGATATTTGTATATACTCTTATGTACATGTGCACATATACGCATCATTATGTGAATATATGTGTATCAACCAAGGCCGTTACAACGTGGCTGCGCGCATGTACGAGGGATAGAAGGAGGCAGTTTTGTGTCCCGTCTAAATGACGCGGCCCTACAGTGCGTCCGAGAACCTCAGGGCTGTTCCCTTGCAAACTTTGACGATTGAGGAATAAATGTTGGCAGTGATGATGGGCCAGCGTTGGAACAGTGTGGACAGTTATGCGCGACAAGTTGGAGGTGTACGCGCAAAGGGTTCTGAAAAAGCTTAGCGAACTCCCAAAAACGGTTGATGGGGCTGGCATTGCAACACCTGCCTCCGTATCAAGGAGAACCCGCTTTTTCAGAGAGGATCTTTGCCGGTGGCGTAAGTTAGTGCTACCACTTCGAGCCAGAGACAAAATGGGAAGAACAAGAAACCCTATGGCACCATCTCTACCCAACCTTCACCTTTCCTTTAGTATCCTCTTAGCCCTTTCTCTCTACACGGCGACAATGCTTCCCAGACTAAATTACACCGGCCTACAGAAGGCGATAACAACAAAATAAATGCATCTTATCTGATTAAATGCGTCCAGTGGAAATCTCTTCTAATGGAAACTGCCGAGAATTTAACTCCCCTCCACATCCTACGGGAGCCAATCTGTCTCCGTGCTACTGGTGGAATAGCCAGATTACCGAAAAGCGGAAGACCACCGCTTGCAACGAGTATGCACGTTCTGTAAAGCAAAGCACCGGCCAGAAATTTCCTGTCTGTGGAAAGAGTACAGAGAAGGACGAATAGTCTTGCATGGGGTAATTAAGCGTAGCTTAAATAGGCCAATGAAACTAACTGTGCAAGAAGGTCGAATAGAACGTTTGTGACAAGGGTATAACCGCCAGTACAAATAACCCTTAAACCAAACCCTCGGTAAACCGCGAGGAGACGCCCGGATGCCGCCCTATAAGTATGCTTAAGTATGTTCTGCTGTCTATCCAAAGCAACAGAGCTAGACGATGAAGACGCTTCCTTGTCTTCTACAGGCACGGTTTCCGAGCGCGACATTCCACACACTCAGCCATCAGCAATGTGCTAAATATAGCCGCGGTACTGAAAAATGCACTAAGAGCAAACCCGTCGCATTTTCGTAGGACGCCATAAACGAAGCACTTGTAGACAAAAGGCATGTCCTGCTATATATGACTTACTCTCGCATCGCGCCTAAAGTGCTAAGCATCTACCTAGGGAAGCGTGGATTATGCAGTCACAGCTATGGGTCCGTACTGGAGCTAAGCCTATGGAATAAAACCTACGCGTTCTTCCGTTGCGTTCCATCAGCCCTGTTTGCTTTACAAAAAGAGCAAATCGCGCCAGAACTGAGCGCGGGACTCTTAAAAATAAGAGCTGTTTATATATATATATATATATATATATATATATATATATATATACAAATGTGTATATGCGTATATACACATATACAGATGTCACACTGACGGACATCACCTTACAAAGTGCACAATTGCCAGAAAACCAGTTGACCGATAGAGAAACTAAGCACACCTGTATTGGGAAGAAAATTCTATTTCTGATTCGTTATAGTAGCTACCGGACGGCAAGTGGCCACATTGAGAACGTTCGCAAAAACCGGAGCCCTGAAGTATCCAATTGTCGAACATTGACGTTAAATAACTTAGAAGCTTACTCTTCAGCGCAACACCCATAAAATAACCAGAATGTCCAGGGATCATTTTGGTACCAAATTGATGGTACCTCCATGTCAGACCCCCATAGGGTCCCGCATCAGCAGAGGAGGGACGTAGTAGCCACCAGATGCAGACCGTACGTCGCCGTTAACGTTGGGGACGGGGCGTCTGTTTGTCGAAGAAATCAGAAAAATCAGATGAATCAAGAAATGCGAAAAGCATTATTTTACCTGCATTTGTTCAAGAAAAGCGCAATCTGTCTATGGCCCACCTGTTACATCAAGAAGTTTCTCCATTTCTATGATATCAAATTAGGGTTAAATACACTGAATTAATACTTTTCTTTTACTCACAAAGGTCACAAAACTGTCGAATCGAAACACGCTGAATAGTGGTCAATACCCAAACCCACCCGCAACAGCTTTTTTTCCTTTCTCTCTTTTTTTGCATCGATCTCTATATCACCAACAGAATAATGCGAACCTCGTCGAGATAGCTTATTCGAGCGCCGGCACACCTAAATCATTGTTCTTTGCGCACATCTCCCGCTCGCCGCCAACCGAGTGTGTGATCGATTGTTGTTGTTGTTGTTGTGGTCGTCGTTGGTGTTCTTATTGTCGTTGCTGGTACCACTGTTATTGCTTCAAGCCTACGCGTGTACGAGTGCACAGTGACTGGAGCGGCCTTCCGCTTTTGCCGGCTGGCTGGCTGACACACATACACACCCATTTGTAATAGTACGGTGGAGTAGAGTGGTAGAGCAAAATTGAATGCTCGCCTATTCTGCATGTTCATCAGAGCGGGAGTTCGCTGAGCGGCGGCCATGTTCTCATCACCCTTCCGATCTTCCGGCGCCTTGTCCTGTCTCTCGGCCCTCAGAAGTTGAACTCGACGTAGTCCGCTTCTTGGCCACTGCGTGCACTTTCAATGCAGCTCATCTCTCGCTTGAGCTCCTTGTGTACCGCCTCATCGGGCGTGGCGGGGAGCATCCAGGCAATTGTGCGTGTACATCGTAGCCGCTGTGTGCTTCTCTCTCCTCTCCCCTCTCTCTCTCTCTCTGTCTCAACCATGTTCGTACCTGTCTATTCAAGTGTATACATGTAAGAGATATCACACACCACACACACCGTTGCGCCTTGAGGCTCCATCAACACATATCAACAACAACACCCCTTCTTGCGTCTTTGCTGCACTCTCTCTTTCTTTCTTTCCTCCTCTCTCTCTCTGTGCATTCTCATTTCCCTATGCTGTCTTTGTCGATCTCTGTCTCTGCGCATCTTTCGCTCCTTCGTTTTCGGTCGTCGTCGGCCAAGATAGATGATGAAGCTGCCGATTCGGTATCCAACACTTTTCCTCGCCTTCGGCACGCCCGACCGCCTGACCGCCCGGACGCCCCCCTAGAGTCGTCTCATATCCTCTGCACTTCATGTGGAAGTAGGCGTCCGAGTATTTCTCTCTCTCTCTCTCTTTCTATCCCTGTATGCTATATATCTTCAGTGCGGCGCTTCGAGGCGAACCAGCAAGGCGTAGCAGCTGTAGTTGTACCAATGGTACCGGCAGTACCCGGAGCGAGAGATAGTACGCTACGATCGTGGCACAGTCATGGCTACCCTAACTCATGTCTGCCCGGCTAGCCAGGGCATCTAGCCCGTCGAGGGCAAGCGGCGATCAAGCGCCAATTGACACAGTGTGGAAGGTACTGCTACTGCTATTTCTGCAAAGCAATTTGTATCTGCTATGCACGTGGACTACCGCTACTACAGCTACTCGCTGCGGATACTACTGCATGGAGTTTGTGTATCCGCCCATCCCCTTTGTCTATCTATCTAGCTACTCTATCTGTTGTGCTCGATTCGATCTGCTTTGTTATTGTCGTCGGCGGCTTCCAGCCAGCAGTAGATCAGAAGGCTGGTCGGTCGTGGGGATTCGGGCGACGCCGAGGACGGCATCCGGGGTAGCTGGCCCGTGGCAAAACGTAGCGCTGTTTCTTGGTCTATGACGACGACGACGACGACCAGGAGCCTCATCGTATGCTTGTCGCTTGTCGGCGTTTTATCCGGCTACCTTCTCCTTCTCGTGCTGCCTCCTACAAGTCCTCTACTCCTTCACCTACCGATAAGCGCCATGCGAAGTCTCCGAGGAGGCCACAGTACTCATAACATACCCACTGATATGCCCGCCATTACCACTGTCTGCAGACGCGCACAATTGCAATGCCGCAAGTATCGCCGGCATCCTGTTCTCAACTTGCCACCTAAACTCAAGCTACCGACTAGCAAACCAGGCAGGCACGCGGAGAGACAAACATTGGCAGTGGGACAGCGAGAGAGAGACTAAGTATAAAGGAAAACAGCAGCGGCAGTAGCAGTACTGCCGCCGCTACCAGCTGTATATGATGATCAAAACTGCGAGAAGATAAAGAAGTTCTTTCCTTTTGGGTGCCCCGCCTATGTCCGTATAGTTTCAGCCACACTGGCAACCCTGTGATCTGGGCAGGGCAGGGAAGGGCCGGGCCAGGTAATCGAAGTCGAGCGAACGGATGAGAAGAGGCATCCTCGATGCTTCCTCCTGGGTTCTTCCGCATGCTTGGTCCCAAATCCCGCTCGCTGGGGGCGCAACCAACGCGCTCAATCTCCAGCTTTTTCGCCTACCTTCCCCATCCGGGCGGGCTCGGGTAGCGCAGCGCGCCCACCGCCTACGCTAGGCCTACGTCTCTTCCGCGTACGTACCTTTCTATCTACGTATCTGCCTGTCTGTCTGCCTATTCGGTGCTCGCTGTGCCGAGGCGCGCGCTTAGGCGCTGAGGCACCAAAGCGCCACGTCTGTGACGACGATATGAATGACTCAATGAACAACTACGCCATGCCTTATACGAAAACGACGACGACTACAACAACCGTGGTGTTTGTGGTAATTCTGATGGAATAGATGATGATGGTGGTGGTGGTGGTGATGAGGAGGAGGAGGTGAATGCTGAAGAAGGAGGGAATAAGGATGAGGATACGAGGATGCCGTGGCGATGCCCGGTTTCGTCCCCCGCATATCAGCTTGTATCGCCACAAACAACTATTTCACTGCTTCTACTACAACAACAACTACTAGCAGTGCAAAGAAATAACACCCAGTATACCCCTTTACCGCTATGCATCTGGTGGAACGAGGGGCTGCATTTTCTGCTTCACTAATAGAAACTAGCTTTAGCGCCTACAGGAGGTCAAATCGTATGGCTCACAGCCCTCTCTTATACTGTAATAGCCGCGGAACAAATACATACTCGTCTACTGCAGTATATGCTGCGGCTGCTGCAACGTATGAAGTAGCAATAATTTAGTTGTGCAGTTACCTCCTAGGTACAAGCGAGCTGTTACTACTACAATTAATGTATTGTTAGACCAATCTCGAAACAGTTTGGACGCGAGTGGAACTGCAAACTTTACACTGCCTTATAAGGTTGGTCCGAGTGCATTAGTGCAAAAGTAAGTACTTGTTCAGGGGGGGGGGGGAGTGTGTGACTGTCACCACGGTACACTTGCCGGTTCAGTACACCACGGTGTACACTTGCCGGTTCTGCCTGCAGAGGTGTGGCGAGTATCATGCAGTAGAATGCGCATCACTAGAGCATACATCGTTGCACTACTTCTCTAGCCGGAGTAGTATAAAGACAATTTTATACATGAAGTGTATAGTATAGTAAATTATAGTACAACAATCAGAATTGAAAAGAAAGTAACTAAGCAATCTATCCTACAGCAGCAGGCTTAATTATAGTTATAACTGGACGTTTTTATATTCACCTGTTCAGTAAAATCTGGCGCTACTTGTGTTAAGATGCATCGTTACACGCTAACAGAGACCGCGAAGTATATCAGATTTTCTATTCAGGTACTCTACTAGAATAAAATTAAATTTGCAATTGCATGCTTTATTTTAGGAACACACATCCGTGGTGCAGTATGATAGAGATAGCTTGCGGCTATTGTGGTGTGATGTGGGACAGGATGACACGACACCATTCCTCGTAAACGCCAATGACTTAAACCGTGTGTATCTCAATACTTGCAACAGAGGCACATTAAAAACGCATTTGCAAAGTTATATATGTTTATACCTTATACTGATCTTGAGCCAAGTAGTGACTTGTAGTGCCGTTTTCCTATCCGCACTCCTGTAATGTACTTTCCATATTAGTTTGGCAGTAAACGTATATGTAGCTCGTAACAGCATCGACCTCCATCAGCATTCCTCTACTTTGGCTTAATGTATGCATTTGTGCAGGAAGTTTGTCAATGTATCACCTGCCGAGAGACATGCCAGCTCAATCCAAATTATGACTTAGTCTAAATAAAAGAGCTAAACTTGATCGTTCTGTGGGCATAGCAATGTGCGTTTAAATACACATGCTGTACAGCGTAATGTTGAACAAAGAAAATCTAGACGAAAGCTAGGTTTTGTTGTACCACTAGTGGAGGAATTAATAGCTCTACAGCTTTTTTCTCAGGCGCGACATTGATCTCGAGGTCGGGTCTCAGCCGCGCACCTTGCCGGAACAGTCAAAGTGCTGCCAATGTAGGTATCAGCAGGAAGTGTTACAGGAAAGAGGCCACAAATTCTTTGTCAAGCCTTTATTTTGATTAAAAAGGCTTGAATACGTACGAGTACTTTTAATTTGCCATAAATACTGTATATGCTAGTTAATGATGATTAGACCTACTGTATGATTGCACAACATACACGAGTCTTGAAGTCTACACAAGCAAAAGAAATATAATATTTAGTCCATCGTTAACCTGAGCGGTTAGCACAAGAGCGCCAACGATATCTACACAAACGTGTGGTTTGGGAGGGTATGCAAAGGCATCTCTTTCTATACTAGCAGCATCAAGTTTGCGCGCCTTTGTTGTAGCCGAATTGCTCACTTGTTATGTTAACTTTTTCGGATGACATGCAGCATAGATCAATATTAGCTACCTGTTTACTTAATACGATACACATAACTACTCTATTCCAACCTCGCATACCTCGCAACGTTCACCGCATTTCCGCCACTAGTTAAGCACAGATGAACTAAACAGTAAAACGCGTCGCGTGCTGTTGCTTGACATATACATATGAACTATACGTGTAGAGGCGTTGCTGTTGTTGTTATTTGAAGAGAGTGCGCTTTGCTTACGTAGGGCGTCGCTTCAGATTCGGTGAGGAGCTAGGTATGTTGGTCTATGTGAGTCTGTGTGTGCCGCCGTGTAATAATGCTTATACGAGTATGTGCCGGCGGCGGCGCGTCATGCGAGTATGTACGTACGGCATTTGTTTATACTGCACACGTATAGGAGCGAAAGTTGTGGCAGGCGATTGACTGAGGCACCTCGGCGCGTCGAGGCTCGCCGCTCTCGGCTTCTTCCTTGTGACGGTCGAGAAGTATATAGGGTTGTCGAGCAGTGTGTAAAGTGATCGTCCCGCAATAGCGTCGACATCGCGATGAGTGGAGCCTGTCAGCAACACCTTACTTTTCGTGGTTCCATCTTCTTCTTCTTCTTCTTCTTCGTATCCTTGCCCTTTCCTGCTCCTCAACCCCCGAGCCCACGGGCTAAGTATAGACTGACTGGATGGCTGACTGACTAGCGCAGCGGCGGCGTCCACAAGCGTCTTCAGCCAAAGTCAACAATGGTATCGTTGTCGTCATCACCATCCTCACCGCACTTCGTCGCCGTCGTCATCGTCGTTTTCCCCATCGTTATTCGAGAATCTCGTGAGGATGAGAGGTGGTGGCGAAAGAGGATGATGGCCATAGCCATAACAACGACGCGCCCATCGCGACCGCAGCAAAAAGAACTACCGGCCCTCTCAGCAAGAAGACTAGCACCCCTCACATAGAGAAGAACAGGGCGCCCCTCCCATCGAGAAGAACAGGACGCCCCTCACATCGAGAGGAACAGGGCGCCCACAACAACATGAACCGGTGCTGTGCCCTCCTGTCCGCACGCGGTGCGCGCGTGAGCCGAAGGGAAATGGAAACCCGCGAAGCGTCTCGGTAAGTCGAAGGAAGTTGATCCGCTCGGCGAACGACGAAGAGCTGTGAGCTCCATCATGCGGCGTACTGCCCGTCTCCTCACACAGACGCCTCTGTTGTCGTCGTCGTCGCCGCCACCACCACCATCATCATGATCACCACCACCTTTCGTCAGCGTCAACGTTGTCGCCATACAGACCAGCATCGCGTCATGAAGATAGGGACGACAGATGCGAGAGAATGAGCCGTCGGGCAGGCACGCTCTCACTCAAGCTCTCCGATGCTGTTACTGCTGCTGCTGCGAATGGATATCCTTATATTCCCGACCGCCTTCACTCGAGTTGAGTCCCTCGTTGACTTGAGCTGATGGAAGTGCTCCACAAAGGCGTGCGAGACACCGTGGAAAGCTTGCCAAACACAGCTCAAATACAGAAAACAGCAGCCAACAATATATATGAATATATATATGTATATATATATATATACAGCAGCCTTTGCCGGAGCACTTGGCTACTTCAACCGCAAGGAAGGCGTTACATCATAGATTAAGCTCTTGTCAATGCCAACACTAATCTTTACCTTTCCGAGACATAAAGTGTTGACTCAACGCTACGCCAGCTAATCCGACGTAACATAGCAAGCCTAGGCGGAGCTCGTCTCGATAAATACCTCACAAACATACGTATGGAACAACGCACAGAAAAAAACGAAGCAATAAAGTCCACCGTATAGGCCACGCAAAACGCAAGCTGGCAAAGGGCGACATGCGAACCGCAGTAACCGTCGACCAGAACACAGAGGAGGACACCTAAGCGCATGCATCTTCCCCTTAGGAATATTAGCCGAGATAATATAGAAGCACTTAATAAGTCTACAATAGGTGAGCATAGACTTATGTCGACCATTCTATACTTTTTAGTACTGAATGCAATATCATTTTTCGCGTTAGATTCAGGACCTGGATTGAATGGCTTCCGTCTACAACACCTAAAAGATAGGCTAGACCAAACAATTCTATCTTCAAAAAACTGTTAGAAGAGCTCAGAGTTTTAATGGAAATGCATACAATAGTGCACTACCACCACTCTGTTTTTTTATCTTCCGCGGCGCAAACTTTACTGCTCAACATAAACACAATTTTATATGCCTAGTTGCATGCAGACTGACATTAAGGAGGCTGGCAGCAAAGATAGTTTTAACCGCGAATGAGAGACAAATACTAGCAGCGATAAAACTGCGCTAGATCGGTGTAGGAGTTAAAAGCGGAAGGGCAGTTCATGCTGCCTGAGCTTACGTTAAAGCAGAAGGATCTGCGCGCATAAAAGTTAAGGCAGATTTTCACACTGCATTCAATACTATCCGAAGAGATTTACTCTGGGAATAGTAGAACAGCATGTCCCAAACCTACTGCCACTGATCTGGCAAAACTACAAAAACGCTCACTGATATCATAGGACACAATGACGCCTCTTCTTCTAGAAAATTGAGTTCAACAAGGAGACCCGTTAGAACCCGCGTTATTCCGCCTTAATATATTAGGCCTGGTTGCTCAAATGCAAAGTCCGTTCAACGTCTGGCAACTAGTTGACGGAGCACTCGAAGGACCACTAGCGTTTGGCGGATCTCACGACAAACTACATGCATTACGTACGATCTTGGAGACCCTTACTTCAGCAAAACAACTAAGACGATATGGATATACTAGGAACCCCATTAGACGGGTAAAAGATCCCTCAAGTACAAAACCTCCAAACAGCCTTTATAGAAGGCGAAGGTCTTGTAGAGTTAAAATGTACATTAAGTGAATATTAATAAAACTGTGTATTACACATTTTGTTTATGCTTAGATGTTTCAAAGCTTAATAATTTAATATTTAATTCAATTATTAACAGTAATAAATTAAATAGGTTGTTAATTCTCTCTCTCTCTCTTTATATATATCTCTCTATATTTATAGATTTATATATATACATATAAGGCTTCTGTCAGATCAAGTAGGATCGTCAGTGCTCTCGTACACGCGTTCCACTTCATCTCATCAATCAATTGATTCCAGCACCGAGGCTTATTCTATTATGGCTTATCTCCACATCTAGGCACTATGCCGGACCCAACCATTTTTTGCATGGTTGTCGGGATAGTAACTCCAATGTGCGAACTCTTTCCTTGCGTAACTGGCAGAAATGAGGTCGATACTTACTCGGTGACTCTGGAAACACTAGGACCCACCAGAAATGGGATAGTAAGATTAATTTGTGATATGGTCAGAACGATTGAAGCAACGACGGTGCGTAGATGCAATGCCCTTCTATAATCGGCGTCATGGGATGAGCAGCTAAATAGCACTTGCCGGAATCGACCAATGTGCAGTATTGTGTTTAAAGGGAGCCCATAACTACATGCTGCATGGAGAGGCTATCCCTAGTTTAAATAGCACTAGGGACCTCGGGGTTACGGCGACACCGAAACTGGATTTAACACTCATATCACACAAGTTATCCGACAAACTACTGTTATATTAAATACAATATTTCGCTGTTTTAACAATTGATGATTGCCATTTTTTACATAAGGCTTTATGACAGGTCTTTATAACCCGAGGCAACAGCAGTGCCTGCGGGTTTGGCTTAGACTATCCAATACGAGCGCTGAATTTTCTACTTGTCAACTGCCTCACGATGCAACCAACAACCGAGCGTAGTATGATTTATTATATTCACCGCACAGCATAATATCGTCATATACTAATAATACGCTCTAATCCCATGTGCATCCACCATTCCTACCGTCGTAGCTCCAACTACACGCCACTCGGTTGAAATGCTAGACGTAGTACCTATCCAGGTTTTTATACCAGAGAGTGGCTCACAATCTTTTTCGCGAATTGATACATGGTTTGTTTACCACTTGTAAACTATCTTCTACTTTGGGCAAATTTTCGCCGTCAACGGCTTAAAAACTGCAACGCACACAATATCAGATTTTTTAAAAGGTAAGATTTTACCCTTCCTCGTTCATAAACCTTAAAAAATGAGGCGCTGTTTTGCATTGAAGAGTTCGCCGGTCTTGAGTGATTTTAGCGTTAACCCGCTTTTGTGTATATTTTCCCTGAAGCGTTGTGCCGTTCTTCTAACGTACGCAAACACTTGCTGTGTCAAAATACAAAAACCACTGCTTTTGTTTTACTAATCACACTTGAATTAAGGTTGTACCTGCTTTAAATTTCCCGGCAATGTGCTAGTGGTTATTTTCTCTTCCACGGAAGCTAGCACCTCTATAGGCGCTCCTCTTAAGGTACCAGCAGCCTACTTGACAGTGAAAAAACTTTGTCCCTGAGACGGCTTCGCGCTGCCAAAGATGTGCCGAGACGTGAACGTATAATCGTCCTTCGTCCGATCCAGCCACCAGCGCATCAAAGACAGCAGTCAATTACTAAGACCTAAATACATACCAACATATAGATTCTACTACAGTGGGAGAAGCGCATTTCAGCGTACACCGCCTGCAACGTGACCGAGCGTTTTGAGACTGGCTCGATATCTTCTGAGCGATTGCTCTCTGCTCGTTCCAAGGTTTTTGTCTTTGTTAGGCGACTTCGCTTGATCAACCAGGACCGCGTTTTTACTAAACGCCTCCCTCGACCGCTCTCGTACTCCAGTGACTATTGGTACTCGTGTGACTATATCTTTATACTATTACTTTAGTGATTATTTAAGCAAACATAGTTTACGTTGGGCACCAACTATGGTACCAACGAGACGAGCTACAAATGAGAGCAGGGCGGCTACTTTTCTTCCAAGTGAATGCCTATTTGTCTATATGGACACATAGCAAGAACTATAGCACTGCTTTCGCATATCGCGGCTGCGTCGCGCTCTTAGCCATATATATATATATATATATATACATGCAGGGTGTTACAGTATTATTTGAAGATGGATAATACGAATTGTAGAGCTCGTTAAATTAAATATTGTGTCCAATACAGCATAGTCTCTGAAAAGTCTTGTTTCGGATTGAGAGAGATATTATTAAAGTTCGTGACACTGGTGTTGTTGCTTCCGACATATGAGCATATACTGTGCAATTGCGAGACAACCAGTCCTTCTATACAGAACCATGAGTACATTGTCGTATTCGTGAGAAAATCCTGCTTCCTCTGAAGGACATATAACGTCGGCCAGAACAACAATGCAACATGGTCGTTTAGAAGAGAATTTGCAAAAATTAAGTTCTTTATAGTTCTTCATATACATATGTATATATATATATATATATATATATAGGCGACGCAGGTGCAGTGTGTTATTAGGTGTTTCCGCTAATTGCGTTAAGCGGTACTAAGAAAGCAAGCCGCAGCCATTGGTTTTCTCGTCCGAAGCTGATTTTGCTCTTCCTGCGGGGAGGGGGGGGGGGGGTGCCTTTTGTCGTTGTCGTCGGCATCGTCCTCCTTCTCGGTTCCGTAATCTTGATCCACTCACTCTTGGTCGCAATGCAATGGCGGTTGTAGCAGCGGCGCTGATTTTCACCTACTTACTTTTACTTCATCAGTTTTTAGCCTTTACGCCGGAGGAAGGAACACTGCTCTCCCAGGGGACAAGTTTCGCTTCGCGACAACGCATTGGATGTTGTCGCACTGCAGCGACGGTATGCGGGTCGGATCGAGGCCGAGCCTCTCCCCAATTCCCTCCCTATATGGCGAGAGGTGAGAAGGCAGCCGCGGGCGCACCCTACCTCGCTTCTACAGCGCTTAAGCTACAACTGCATTCTGGCACCGTCCGCCCACCAATGCAGAGTGCAGCCAACCGAGAAGGGCCCTCAGTGAGTCAGTGGGTGACAGAGTGTGCGTGAGAGAGAGAGAGAGAAAGTGAGGCCTCACTGAGTTGGCCTCACCGAGCGGCGAGAGAGGCGCAAGGGATTCGTTGGTGATCTACCATATCCCGACAACGGGCACGAGATGGTGGCGTCAAGAGGTTCTCGCATGGTACTGCTGTTGCCGCCACCGCCACCGCCGCCCCTGCTGTTGATGCTAATGCTGCTGCTGCAGCTACTGTATTGGCTGCCTGTCCTGCAAACAACTGCGTTGGAGCGGTGGGGGTGGCAATGTCGTCGATGGTGGCGGTAGAGAAACAACGCAGAAACCCAGAAACGAACCCTAAACCCGATAGACGAACACATACATGCAAGGCATTCGCATCACTCTCGACGTGCGTTCGTCATCCTTGCCGTTGGCGGACTTGGCCCTCTTTATCCTCTCTTCCCGTCCCTCACATATATATTACTTTCTCTCCTGTCTTTTTCCCCTATTTCGTCTCTCTCTCTCTCTCAATGCGCTTAGTTCTCTTACTATGATTCCGGCCCTGTTCTTCTCCTTCGATGCTTTACACTAATACACTTGCCTCTCGAAGCCCAAAGTACGTGAAGTCTGTGTCCCTTTGCTCTCTCGGTTTCTCTCTTCTTTCATCCCAATGCACTATTTTCACCTGCCCTTGTTTCTGCTGTTTGCTCCTGGTTGTTGTTGCGACGGCCTATGTTGTTGATGTACTACTGCCAGACTGGTTGCACAGTCGAATCGCAACCCCTCCAATAGCCGGCCGAGTATGCTGGTCGTGCAATAGTTGTAGGCCAAGCATGTATGTCGATCGTGTCGAACGCAACGAACAGGAAACGCAGCAAGAGGTACGAGGAATGATTCTGTAGTTCATAGTATATATATATATATATATATATATACTATATAGATACTATATATAGATATATATTATATATACATAATAACATATATATATATATCATATCTATATATATATATATATATATATTATCTATAGATATATATTATATATATATATATATATCTATATATATTACATATATATATATATATATAATATAGAACAGTCAAAAACACACCCTTGAAGCTAGAAAACAAGTGGCAGATTTACCAGTACGTCTGGTACTGTTACCCTTTTCCAGCCCATTACAATTTCTAGTATGTTTTTTAACGAACGTTGTTGTTAGCACTACTACTACTGCTGCTGCTAACAACCACAACAATTGGCTCAATCATTACTAGCGAGGTATTTCTTAGCTATTCGTAGCTATACGCACGTTTATATACACATACACACACACATCAACCGTATATACACACCTGCACGTAGGTAGTTACGTCTACGTTAGATGAATAGCCATACCGCTGAGGGTCAGCGGCCATGCTGCCACAAGGACTGTTAGGGAAACCCTAGATATCTTAACATGTCCGGCTCTCGGTGCTTTGAAGGTATACCTCAGGTCGAGTTCCAAGCCCGCAGGGGACGGAGGATAGTCTAGAATTAAAAACAACCTCCTTGAAAAATGTTTTAATTCTAGTTACGTCTACGTTCACAGGCTACACATATAGACTGGCCGGTTTCGTACTGAAGATGGACGGGTAGAAACGGGATAACTTTCAGATGCAGCTCGATTTTGTCGTTGACTTTTGTTCATCTTTGTCCTATCATCATCTCCCATATAGCCTCGTCCCGTCCCTCATTTTAGTTTGAGACTTGCCATTGCCAATCGTGAGACTCAAATCGTCGTCATACTACTTCAAGGCACGCACTAGTCGTTCTCGCCGTTGTTGTTGTTGTTTTGTTGTTGTTGTTGTTCTTGTTGTCGTCGTCGTTGGTAGTGTTGGTGTTGTTGTTGTTGTCGTCGTTGCTGTTGCTGTCGTTATCTTCGTAGACCTCCACCCGCAACACAGCAAGACCAACCCAAACGAGCTTGCAATGGGGCGCAACTTTCTCTCGGTCTCTCCTCCTTAACTCCCTTCTCCTACCGCCCGCCTGCTCTCTCTCTCTCTCTCTCTCTGTTCTTCCACACTCGCCTTCCCTGCACCTCGGCTGTAATATCTCTCGCACATGCACATGGCAATGTCGTCCACGGAGAACGTCCACGACATCATCGCCAATACAAGACATGACGCCGGTCGACGCTGACTTGCCGCGCCTGACTCCTGGCTGGTGCTGTTGCTGCTGCTGCTGCTGTTGATGGCAAATTTTGTTCGACGCCACATTTGTTTTCCGGTTCGTGTTCGTCGAAATTCAATAGAAAATATTGGATTTCATTTGGAACCAATCGGGCGCACACCAGCAGCAAGCACATCGCTGCGAAAACGACTCAAGTGGGAACGAAATCGGGACAAAAAAAAGCAGGACAGCAAGTGAGTGCTGAGAGAGAGGGGGGGGGAAAGTAAAGCATATATATTCTTATTCCTCTTCATCCGTTTCTCCGTGAAGTTGTATTTTCTTGCGACTGTTTTTCATACTTAATTCCTTGGGGTTTGTTCTTCTCTCTTTATGTATAATATATATATATATATATATACCTATATATATATAGATATATATACATACAAATAGTATATATATATATATATATATATATATATATATATATATATATATATATACATATATATATTATATATATATACATACAATATATATATTATATATATATATATATATATATACATATATAATATATATATATAATATATATAAATAGGGTCGATCATATGAATCAAAGGATGTGCTTATTTTAAGGTTTGATAGAGCTCGGCATGAAAATCATTTTTTCTAATAGAAGGAGGGGCGGAACCTTCTTGTTAAGTATAAGATTTATAAAAGTAGTTCTTCTCCCTTTTTTTCCAACATGTTGTACAAAATCTATGCTTGCGGGAGAACCAGTCAACGCATGAGCCAACCGATCATACTGGCGTATTCGGGGTTGTGATAATCTAAATGACAACCGGTGCAAGCTAGCGAAGGCCAAATAGCCGGGATAAGGAAAGTCATAAAAAGTCGATATTTTGTTATGTCTCACGTTCAAAGCAACTTTCACGTGCAAAGCCGTAAAATCTGGCCATTACGACCAAAAAACTACGTTAAAAATACTATTAAAAAATGAACGGGCTTAGTTTATCCTGGATGCTTAATTGATCGTCCCCTGCCTACTTGAACGGCAGTGATTCAGCCTCCATTTGTGAAATCTTTGAGACGCAACTTTGACCTGCCTTACACGAGGGCCTTTCTGGAATGTGTCATAAAATGGGCGCTTATCCTTGCCGACAATGGTTGTAAGTAAGATGTGGAGGGGATGTGATATATATCGTCCCGCCCAATGTTAACGTATTCCTAGAGAGTTTGGCGAGTACGAGAGATTAGCATACACTCTTTCTCCTTTACGATATAAAGTTTCTAGCTAGTGATTATTTTTATCGTGATATGCTACAGGGATTAGATATTCTGCATTAAACTTTTCTAATAATTTTTAGAGCACGACAGCTAGTAAGAATGAGCAAGTTGTGTGCATAATATGTAAATGTTTTTTTTTCAAATATGTTGATGTGCCCCAAAGGCAAAAAAAAAACATTATATGATTTTCGAAATGAAAATAAAAAACACGAAATTAATTTCGTGCTATCAAATATGGGCATTTATATAATGCCGTATATCTGGACAATAAATACTGTGCCAAGGAAACTGCATCTACAGTTACTCAGAATGTACGAAAGGCTGCTTCTACGGAGACCCAGCTGGAACTATTGTTCCACTGCCCAGATAACCCTGAAGCACTAAGATCTCTTAGTGTTTTTAAGATAGCCGTAGAGCTTAGTAAGTCTGTGCCGGGTGCTAACGCCCGAATTACGACGCAAGGGAAACTGGCGATTCGCTTAAAAGACCCAAGCCAGATGCTAACGGCGAAGGGGCTGAATAAAGTATGTGGTGTGAGTATACAACAATGTCCAGATATATCCGCATTTTGGGGTCGAATCTATGGAGTTAACCCTCAGTTCACCGATGATGATATTTTGGAATGTCTTAAAGATCAAGGCGTCGACGCAGTCAAACGAGAAGTATATGCCGTTGCGACGCGGAATGATAACGGAAATGCAACAAAAACGTGGAAAAATTCATCCAGAGTCCGACTCCGCTTTGACACCATGCCTGTCTCGGAAGTGCATATGGCCGGTGAGAACTACAAGGTCACATTGTGCGCAGGGTCCCCCCTGCAGTGCTTACGATGCCATAAGTATGGGCACATAGCCTTAGAGTGTCAAAAACGAAATGATCCCTCCTGTAGGAAATGCGGTTGCGCCGGACACGAGATGTGGGAATGTCAAAATAAGGCTCGCT
The DNA here is from genome assembly GCA_003439945.1 of Dermanyssus gallinae. Lineage (NCBI taxonomy): Eukaryota > Metazoa > Arthropoda > Arachnida > Mesostigmata > Dermanyssidae > Dermanyssus > Dermanyssus gallinae. The sequence continues at coordinate 646,503 of QVRM01003346.1, forward strand.
GCGTCAACTGCGGAGGTGCCCACGCATCCAATGACAACAGTTGCGGGGTTAGGAAGGTATACAGAGAAGCCAAAAGAGTCAAACTCTACGCAAAGGTGTCTGCGCGTCTTCCTGTACCAAGTGATTTTCTATCACTGATAAAGGAGCCACACAACGTCAGTTCTGAGCCTGTCGAAAAACCGGCTTCTTACGCAGATGTGGTCCGACCAGCCACACAAAAACTCAAGCAGGTTTTGCATAAAGATGGCGAGACAGTACTCTGTAATCTCCCGCCACCTGCTGCACCAAAAAAGCAGGCTGCTGAAACGAAAAAACAGACCTCGCAAAGGATGCCTACAAAATCACAGTCAGAAAAGAAAAAGAGTTCGACAAATAATTCTTCTCATATCGTCACCGCGATCTTAAGAATCTGGAAGAAGATGAAACCCATGCTCTCAACATGGCTCGACGAGAACCCAATCATCAAAGGCGTGTTATCATATCTCGAGTCGGAGATTGGTATCGCTTTTATGAAGGCTGTTGTAGACGGTTCTGAAGATCCAGAGCTCCTAGCACTTCCTGGAGCTGCTGATCATTCCACCTAAACAATAGTTTCAAATGACCAGTCAACAATCACACAACACCAGTGAATTCAACGATAACGGACCAAACAACGGCTTCTCTTTCTCAGGCCCCATATGTTTGCGCGCAGTGCGGTCGCTGTGTAAGAACCTCCAAAGGACTGAAAGCCCATATAACACGCCTCCACTCCCCGATTCCCCCTCGAAGTCTACCTATCGGCAATAGTCCGGGACCGAATAATCTCATACCTTCTACCTCAGACTCTGACCTTCAATCTGATTCGACCTCATTAGTACGGATTCTAACAAGTGCCCGCAAGAATTTAAGACTTGCCAGAGTCATACCCCGCGGAGCCAGAGAATGCTGCGCCGCAGCATACACTAAAGCATTGAGCAAGTTTAACTCGAGGCTTGATCTCAAGAGCTGGGACCATATCATGGTGCGTCCATCGCTAATGTTTGCCATTCCGCGTCAGAAAAATCAAGAAGTGACGCTGACCAAACTAATTAAGAAGAATGTTGCCGAAATAGATCTTAGGACTCTTCAAGGTGTGGCTGACGCGACTGCACTCAGCACTATCGACAAGATACGCCACGTAAATGAGGATGAAAATAGTATACGCCAAGCAGAGATGAAATTAGCAGAGGGTGATATCCGTTCTGACGCTCAAGCCCTGTTGTCCTCAGACATAATAGCACCATACGACGCGCACACAGAATCCGAACTGCGGGCCAAACATCCACGTTCCCCACCTGGTTGCCAAGAGCGCATAGAGCTGCTCCAACAACCGGTCGCCTTAAACCTTGGTAAGATTGACGTACTTCAGATCCATGAGGCCGTTAAATCTTTTCCATTCACAAGTGGAGCCGGTTTGGATGGTCTGCGTCCTTGACATCTACGTGACATGCTCGACCAGACGATTCCCTCTTCTGAACGTCTACTAAACGAACTTAGTACTTTTGTGACTACAGTACTTAGTGCCTTTTTGCAGGCAGAGGGCCCGACAAGAGTGCTAGTTAAACTAGATATTCGAAATGCGTTTAATACATTAAGAAGAGATAAAATGTTTGATGAAGTACAAAAGAAGGCTCCAAGACTCCTACCGATGGTGTGGCAGGGCTACAGAAGTGCGTCAATGCTTGCTTGGAATACAGATGTAACCATAGAGTCCAGGACCGGTATCCAACAGGGAGACCCACTAGATCCAGCGCTGGTTTGGTTTGGCATTTCTGATCTGGTGTCAAGTCTACAGAGCCCATTTAACGTCTGGTATCTGGATAATGCAATCTTGGGTGGACCTGCGGACGTTGTAGCGAAGGATGTACAGACCGTACTACAGTTCGAGGAAACGGGAGGGCTAACGCTCAACGCCTCTAAGTGTGAGGTTACAGCGATAGGAGGCAATGCGCAAGAGCAAGAGAAAACTATTCAAACGATCATGCAAGCACTTCCCGGAATAATTTGCACGACACAAGAGGATCTAGATATTCTAGGTGCTGCCGTCATGTGTGAAGGAATCCCACGGGTTCTTCGCGCAAAACGAGAAGCTCTTGTAAAAATCCGCCTACGCTTGACAAATATGCACCCACAGGCGGCTCTTTGTCTGTGAAGGCACAGTCTTGGGTCATCAAGATTTAACTAATTGTTGCGAGCATCCCTGACCTTCACATATACCGAAGGCCTCGCTGCTTACGACGAGACTACTAGGGATATTCTGGGTGAGGTATTGAACATTAGTTTAGAGGAGAACTTATGGAAAAGAGCAAGCCTTCCAATAGCCTTCGGAGGCCTTGGTATTAGAAGGTCCATCGACCTCGCCGCAGTGTGCTATGCTGCATCATTGAATCAATTTGGCTCTCTAGCGGAATCACTTGTTAATGAAGACGCAACAATCGTGTTAAAGAAAACTACCATAATGGCAGATGCGACGATGAAGAGCCAACTTGACCCCGGCCCCCTGAAAAAGCACGTGAACCAACATTTTCTCGACGCTTGTAAAAGTAAGAAATCATCAAGGGATATCATGGATGACCTTACATCATCAAGAGAACGTGCCGTTTTTTTAGCGGCTCAACATCCTTTCAGCGGGGGCTGGCTCCAAGCACTGCCCTCCCGCCAGCTTGGCACCATGCTGGACCCCAACTTCTTCCGCATGGTGTCAGCCCTTAGGATAGGCGCGCCCGTCTGCCAGCCTTTCTCATGTCTTTCATGCAGCCAACCTGTTGACTCTGATGGTCTACATCCTCTAAGCTGTCTAAAAAGCCCTGGCAGAGTTACAAAACACGCGGAACTCAACGCCATAGTAAGAAGAGCCTTTAGAAGGGCAGGGATACCATCCACACCCGAGCCGAAAGGTCTTTATGGAAGTAGTGAGCTACGACCGGACGGGGTCACCATTCCGCTATGGTCACATGGTAAAAGCCTTGCATGGGATGTAACCGTTTCATGCACAGCGGCCTTGTCGTATCTACGTCACGGCGCAGTTGAATCTGGATGGGTTGCGGAACGCGCGGACTCTGAAAAACGAGGAAAGTATTTCGAGCTGTCAAGGAGGTACAACTTTGTACCCATTGCATTGGAGACACTTGGGCCCATTAGCACAGGTACGGCGAAAATCCCCAATTATATTGGAAAGCGTATCGAAGATATTACGGGTGATCGACGCGAGGCCATGTTTTTGAGACAGATGATGTATTTGGCCGTGTGTAGGGGAAACGTGGCTTCTATCATAGGCGCCATGAATTGAGAAGATCAGCAGAGCATCATAAACCTGGCTTAAACGTTCATACCTCACAATTGTAAAGCCGAAAAATAATAATAAATAATAATACTGTGCTCTGTGGAAGATTTGGAAGAGTGGAACAGCACTCTAGGTATGACTTGTGAAAAAAAAAAAAAAAATATATATATATATATATATATATATTATATATATATATATATATATATATATATATATATATATATTTATATATATATATATATATATATATATATATTGCCACCTAGTGCGTATTGGCATGACGGTATCAAACGATTTTTCGACGGTAATATTTCAAACGCCACTCAAGCCATCCAGGGCTGTCCGGCCCGTCCGTTTATGGCAAGCGCAGAAACACGGTTACTGCTACGAAACATGGAATGCAGCGCATTAATTTGTCGATAAAATACGACGACGTTTGTCGAATTTGCAACTGACTGTTTGTCAGAGATAAACAATGGCATACAGTGTTTGTTACTACGAGCTTCACTACTACGAAACTTCTGTTTTTTTCTTTCTTGGACGAAGTCTGCCACCACCAATACAGTTATCAGGTAACCCTACGTGCGTAGAGTGACTTTATCAATTATCGGTGAACCATTAGAGTGGGCACAAACAACAACTAAGTAGACTAGTGTTACACAGTAAGGAGACTAGCAGTTGTACCAGTACTGCGCAATACTACGTTAAAAGCGTATCGCATAAGAACAACATTAACAACAGCAATAACAACAACAGCGTCAACAGCAGCAGCAGCAGAAGTGTAGCGACGCAGTTGGACACCATAATGACAGGCGGAATGCAAATAAGGACAATAAATAAGCACACATTTAAACAGCCTGTTTCGCACATAGTTCGAATGAATATTCCAATATAACTAATTGCAATGCCGTTGCGCTACGATAACTTTTATGTTTATTACTACTCGTGTGATTGTCATCCACAGATAAAATACGATGCCTGAAATTATATATATATATATATATATATTTCCTGCCTTCTCAAGAATCGTCTTTCGTCATTTCGTTTCCTTGCAGGTGCTCTCGACGTGCTCTCGCTGAGTATCCTCCAATTGCACCAATACTACCGCATGTGGTCTTGGCGGCGGTCAATCAAACAAATGGCGCCCTCACAGAGGCTTTATAAGGGCTTAAAGGTTGCAAGTAAGTTTAATTTGTAAAATTTTAAACAATGGCACTGTCTGATCGTTATAAGAAAGGTTTTGACACGGTCTACAATACAATACAAATGTCTCCTCCACAATACCACCTCCAAATACCTGTGAGCAATATGAGTCTCATCTTTACGACCCGATTATGGGTTGGATGACAAGAGATCTGAGGGTTTTAGCTGGCAACACAAATCCCCTGGTAGTCGTCAAACTACCAGCCAGAGTGAACTTCTGCACAGCGTGCCTAAAAGCATTTCCCCCTCCTGTGCATTAAAAAAACCATCGCATACAAATTCGCTGTCCGCATATCGACGTGACACACAGATATTATTGAATTCGAATGGCCATTCGGCACTACAAGGACCTAGACCGCAATGGGCGATCCTGTCATTCCTCTGTCGTGATGTTCACCGTTTTCGTCGGCATCGCACATGACTGTAGGCAAAAGACAACAGCCAGCTACAGCTGTACCGGCATTTCAAGATGATGTCCGCGATCGTGCGATTTATTATTATTATTATTATTATTATTATTATTATTATTATTATTATTATTATTATTATTATTATTATTATTATTATTATTATTATTATTATTATTATTATTATTAACCATAAATCTCATTCGTACATATAATCATTAACAACATTGTAAATCCACGTCGACTACTGCTGTTGTTATTTTTGTTATTTCGTTGGCGATGCAGGTGACAGTGTTTCTGGAAGCGCTGCCGGCGCGAAGTGGCATGACCGAGGGCTTAAGCACTACTACCAGACATAATGGTGGTAGTTATTATTGTGGTTATGATTATTGTAGTTATGGTGATTTTGGTTGTTGTTGTTGTTGCGTTGTTGCGTTGTTGTTGTTGTTGTCGTCGTCGATGCATAAGTAAAACGAGCGCCGCAACACTAATCGCGAAGAAGCATTTAGCAACACCAGTACAACAATCACCACCACCACCAACAGCAGCTAAGAAAGTCGGTGCGAGCCATGTTGGCATTCAAGACAAACACGACGTGCGTTTCGACGATCAGATCGTTTTGATGTTGGTTAGGCCTTCTCGCCGAGAACTCGGAGGGACAGAAATATGTGGGTTTTGCTCTTCTCTCGCGCACGATGCATGGCAATGGCAACATTTGGCTCGAGCATGGCGGATGGCTGGACAAAAAAAACTCCAGATGATCGTGCGAGACAAACGGTTGTATTGTCCGCGTGTGGCGCCGCTGCAGCGATGTCGCTTGTCGATATTTGTTGATTTGTTTGTATTCTGTACGTGAATGGGCTATAGGCTGATAAAAGGACGCGGACGGCGGCTCGCTGGCTGGCTGCCTAGCTTACGGGCTGATGCTGATGATGAGAATGACCATATTGATATGATGCCTGCATAGTACTCATAATTGATTTGCAGATGAACACGATACGAAGAAGATGCGCCACAACACACCACGCAGACACGCCACGGACGCTGCAACACACAGCAGCAACAACAATCAACGCATCAATAAATTTATATAGCAATAAACAAAACAAGAAAATCTAACGGTCATGGCAGCGGGGCGGCAGCAATTTAGTAGACAACATTAAATACGATTAGCAACGACAGCACTAATGTTCGAAGTAAGTACAAGAAACAACACGAACGACAACAACATGTGCAGTTGCGACAGTAGAATCAATAGCAGCAAAAAAATTATATATATATATATATATATATATATATATATATATAAAGAGAGAGTGAGATCTCTATTTTAGAAAAACGCTTCTAAAACGACACAAACACGGTCGGATGTTATGTAGAACCGTGCTCAGATGATGCAACAGCCTTACATCAGAGGTACAATCTTGAAAAAGTATCACACGCAACAACTAAAACAGCAGTAACGACAAAGCGATCTACCTAGCGCAGTGAAGACAATCTAAAAAGTATTCAGATGGCTACAGGAATAAATGAGGGATAAGACGTGTATTTAGAGCTAACGACGGAGAGTTGCTCACTGTTGGATGATGATGAATCCTGTTGTTATTACCACTGTTGATATGTATATATATACGGATTTACAGGAAAGATAAAGCCGTTTTAAGTAGACGCCCAAAACGTTGGTATTGACACATGTTAGTAAAATAATTTGGTACCAATGTTATGGTGGCTTCATACGTGTTTGCAAAATATACATTTTCGTACCAAAGTGATGGTGCTGCGATACGTAGTTGTCAAGTAACTAAGCTTTTTCGACAGTCATAGTTGTTATGTGCAAGTTTTCACGTTCAAAACCCTAAAATGTTGCCAAGACGTTTCCGCCCCCTCCTTCCTCTAGGACAAATTATTCTCTTGCCGAGTTCTACTAAATCTCAAAATTTGTACCTAACTTTCCATACACCCTATGCAAGTATGCATGCCTTTGCTTTCGATATGGCTATCGAAAAAGCTTAGTTACTTGACAACTACGTAAGGCAGCACCACCACTTTGGTACGAAAATGGTGGGTTTAATTAAATTTGCTGTTGCGTGGGACTCGTCTTTTGGACATACATTTTTGTCGTAATGGAAACATTTTACGTTTTTTACGGAAAAGCGTTAACGCAAGCTAGTAAAGTGCCTTCCCTTCCTCCGAACACGCCAGTATAATCGGTTCCTTCATGCGTTGACTGGTTCTTCCGCAAACGTAGATTTCGCACAACTATGTAGGAGAAAAAAAGGCAGAATAACTACTTTATAAATTTTACTTTCTTTCCTAAACAAGGCGTTTCCGCGTCCTCCTTTATTGGGAAAAAATATTTTCGTGCCGAGTTCTACCAAACCTTAAAATAAGTACATAATAATATGAACGACCCTGTATATATATATATATATATATCTCACCGTCTCTCAACGAATCGTCTTGCTAAACCCCTGCCAATGACGTACTGATATCACCCAACCCTATCAGCTTGGAAGCTTCCTGGTAAGCTGTTCGGCTCAGTCATTTATATAGGGAGTTTTCTGACCTGCTATGTTCAATATGTGTTCACCTCCGAACCGCGCTGAATGCGTTGTTCATGTTCTGAACAAAAAATCTGCCAAAGTCTGAGCATAATTCCTTTGCAGACTAAAGGGGCAAGGGTTTTGGTGTTATGCCCTAGCATCGATAGTCGATAACATCTCGCTATATGCCGCGGCCTTATGGGAGCACACGACTACGTGGGCTAAAACACGCCACCTCGTCAACAATGCACAAAGAGCCATTGCACTTGACGTCGCACGGGCAAGTCGCACGGCGTCCACAGCAGCCACTGAATTTTTTTCTAGAACGATTCTCTGGGACATACGAGTCGAAACACTAGCTCCAAGACGCCCCTTAAGCAGTGTCCAAACTACAGTCAGTAGAACAGATACTCTCGGTTTCTATCCTAGAATTTGTTACAACCCTAACTTGTATTGGCAAATATCAGAAGGCTTCTATTTTTAAGGGACTCATATTTCCGCGAATACTGATTTTTGAAAAGGCGTCGATCGAAGCCACGATGACTATGCAATGAAGTTTGCAAAAAGAGTATGTACATCATCGGTCTTTTTCTGGCGGTATATCTAACGCCGGGCCGTGGCTCGCTGCGGACACGGCGTAGCTTGATCTTCTGGCTTCTCAGTATGGGTATCGGTGTGGCCTGGGGTCTGCGAACTGCTTTTACAGGATGTCATAAAATAACAGCAAGTTCTTCTATAACCGCTGTTTGGGTGAAACTAGAGATATTCAAGGTACCGGATACTACATATATATATATATATATATATATCCTGTCGGCCATCTCCTTGACCCGCAGAAGGCACACCACAACCTTTGCAACTTGCACTAGCATACCTACCTAATCCACGCTATACAACATTTCGATATCTCGCATTTGTACGAATTTTAAACCGCAAAGGCGGAAGATTTTTGCTTGCGATTGATAACAAGTATGCATTGCAGCAACAAGTGAAGGTATAATACTAAATAATTATCATTAATGTCATTATAACAAACAATTGCTAGCAAATGCATATCGCACAAATTACAGATGTATCCTTACTACGCTGCAGCACAACACTGGCGGCCGGAAGACATAGATCTGCCCGGATTTCAACTAGTCTAGACAGCGCGACTAGCGACGACAATGGGCCCAGGACAGTCTTCAGCGGATAACAATCTTGCCCACATCTACTGCGACATTAACTACTACTACCACTACTATGAACAAAAGATTCTACTACTACTATAATTACTCATGACTTGCAAAAGACTGTAGACTGTATTGTCGTTGCGTCAGGCCGCAGGTGTTTCTCCTCTCAGGAGGCCGAGGAAAAAGAAACGAACTCGTCAACAACAACAACAACATCAATGGGAATGACCGGCGGTCAGTCATCATGCAAGCAGTGTGGATCATCATCATCCAATCAATATCTTTCTGCGTGTGCACGCTACTCCGGCCGTTACCAGCCCGATACCTTATACGGCGGTGTGCACAGTGGGCACACAGAAACATTGACACGTTCACCATTCGGACGGCGCTGTCCCCGCTGCCGACCCTGTATGCAGGTCATGCTGAGACGTGTACGTACAGATTCTACGTGTACAACATCTCGATAGCACGCTGCTTTACAGCACGGCTGTATGTGCTAAGGTCACCGACCTATCACTTATATTGATCATCATCATCATCACCATATCCGTTTGATTGTCCTATCCGTGCAAAAAGGAAGATTTGCCGCCGATCAAAATCGCGACGTGGCAAAATCGCGCGCGCCGAAAAGTCGTCACCCGCCTCATGTATAATTTAGCTCATCGATTAACACCGGTGGTCACCAGTCAACTGGAGTCATGCGATTTTCGAATATAAGCAACTACAGCAGCAGCAATAACAACAAAATCATCATCAATAACGACGACAGCAAAACCAACAACAACAACATAATAATAATAATATTGTACTATTGCTACAGACTTTATGAATACAATTATTAATACGTTTAATTGAAGCCTTTCTGATCGAGTCGAGAGGAACGAGGGTGTAGAAGACGCCATGCAGTTTGGCAGCCCGCCGTTGATGCGGACATCTCATATATATATATATATATATATATATATATATATATATATATATATATAATATATATATAATATAAAATCTAATATATATATATATATATATATATTATATATATATATATATATATATATATCTATCTATATATATATACATATATATATCTATATATATATATATCTATATATATATAAAATATACATATATATGCGAAATATGCCTATCAAAATTTGCGCAGGATTGGGCAGTAGTGAACCATGGAAGTGCGAGCGGGACGCATGCCGGTACAACGACGACAGGTGATCAACCGTTTTTCGCACTGCCGTTTCAAACAACAGCGCATAGCACGGTGGGTGACGATGAGGTGTACCATCTCTCTCATATGAGAGAGATGATACACGCGCACCGTGTGACGTAATTCAGTCCTTCTACCCAACCTCGACCAGCTCCATCCGCCATAGTTCGAGTCCGTTGGCAGCCGAGGAGACAACGTCGGAACGCCGGGCCAGCCAGCCATTTATTCGTGTGCGGCGCGCACGAGTCGGTTGTGTTTCCCCACTACAAACGCGTGTTCCTCTGCTTGCCATCTCCCCCTTTGCCTACCCTTGAATATAACATGTGCCTATATTCAATTTTCGACCGCTCGATAGACTCGTGAGGTTCTAATATGGCTGTCGCAGCATTCGTTGTTGTTGTTGTTGCCTCTGTTTTTGCTGTTTTCGTTGACTTTACAACGCTAGAACCGCAATCGCGAGCTGTCGATAATAGGCGACAAATGTGAATCCAGTCGAACATTCGATCGTACAGTACGAGACACAGAACGAGAGAACGTGAGCCACGACGACGACGACAACAACAACAATAACAACCACAACAACAACAATAACAACCACAACAATAAAAACAACAGCAACAACAACAACAACAACAACAACAACAACAAAAACAACAACAACAAAAACAACAACAACAACAACACCAACAACAACAACAACACCAGAACAAGTCGCTGTTTATTCGACGAGCAATATGTGCGGCAACGGTCAGCATGTGCGACTTCAGTCGAAGTCCAAGAAGCAGTAGCCACCGTAGTTGTTGTTGTTGTTGTCGTAATAACAGTCATAGTAGATAGATTCAGTAGTGGAAGAAATAGAAAAACATCAGATCAGGAGAGAGGAGATAGAGAGAGAGAGAGAGAGAGAAAATTGATACACCAACCGACTGAGCAATCGATGGGGAAAAGGTCACGACCAAAAGTCGAGAAGATCCCAAACGCCGGAAAAATTACCGAGCACTACCAGCGGCTACGATAAGTATCGTTGGCCCCTGGGCTTGGAACGCAAACGTTCATCGCGTCATCGTTTGCGAGAGCTTCCTGCGCGATAAAACAACTCGGCGGCCCGTAAGCGGAACACCGGATTTGCAGACATTACCGACAAATCATGCCTGTCGGAGCATCTACTCACTCGCGAGACACGAATCAAGACGAAACATGTGTACGAGGGCGGATCAAAAAGTTCTAATACACGTTTACAACAACAGCAATACGTATTTAATTGTCCAAAGAAAACACTTTATACTGCTTTTTGTGCATTTTGCTCCTCCTTAAAGTTCTCGCCCTCGCAATTCATTTGTGCTACCTTCTTTTTCACTCTTCGAAACACAACAACAAAGCTTTTTTCTAAATCGAGTTGAGTTGATCTTGTAAATTTTTAGTTATCTCCTCTATAGTCTCGAAATGCTGAGTTTGTTTTATCTGTGGGAGACCAACAAGTCGCACGGATTCAGGTTCGGCAAATAAAGATGATGTGAAAAGGTATAGAAATTGATTTTATAGCAGAATCCGAAATCAGTAATGATATGTTTGCTGGCACGTTTGTTGTGATAGAGGATCCTAGAGTCGGGTGTCTATAGTTCAGGCCTCTTGCGTCGGACGTTGCGCAATTTTCTTTAAATTTCCCGGTACTGTTTCTTATTGCCCGTGGAACTGGGAGGCAAACATTTGTGGAAGATGATTCCCTTGTAGCCAAAAAAACAGTCATCTTCACCATCAACCAAAGATCTTTGGTTTTAGATCTGCTCTGTCTGAATTTTTTATTGACTCTTTCCTTGGAAGCAGCACTGGGAGCATGGGGCTTTGGTCTCGACGTCGTAACTATATATATCCATGGCTCATCTCGTACAATTACTCTCTGAAGCAGTCCAGGGTTTTCTGCTTCCTCCTGAGGGTTCAATTCGGACATGACCCAATTGGCGTTTGCTGGAAATACAGCATTTTTGCAACGAACTTTGTTGACGCACAAACTATCGATAAGACTTGCAACAGCTCCATAAGGTATCTCTAATTCCTCAGCCATTTCCCTGACGCTAGATCTCGTTTTATTCACTTCATTACACCAAGCGCAAACAATAAACGCCGCCACCAATTGGCGCGAAATTTGCAGTTTGTGTAGCTGATCAATGGCGCTCCTACGAAAAACAAAACCAGCAAACTTGGTGGTTTTGGTCTCGTGGCAAAATTCTACTAGAAATTGTAGAACTTGCCGTTGTGCGGCGGCTGTTTTGTCTTTCAAGGTGAATTCTCGAAATGTCCTTACTATAGGCCAGAACCATTGCCGAGCAAGGTTGCTTAGTGGCAAAGTCATCGCCTTACATTCGGGAGGTCGTGAGTGCAAGACCCGAACCGGCCACTCTTAAATTGGTTTCATGGTTTCCAATGCTTTTTTAGACATTTAGACAAGGTGAATGCTGGAGTGAATTAAAATCGATCATGATCGGATAAAAAACGGGGAGATGTCTCACCAATGCCTTAATAGAAAAGATGATGCATTATATCCACCCCCCCCGTAAAAAAAACTTTCCTCGAGAGGCGCCTCCACGAGAGCTTGGCGGGTTTTGGGGAACTGGGACTTGAACTGAACGGGGAACTGAAACTGGGACTTCCCAGTTTCAGATTCCAAAAAAGCAGCTTGCGCATAGCGCTGAAAAATGCAAGCCGTTCGTTTTAGTGCCTTATGTCGCTAACCTCTCCAGAGTTGCATATGTGGCATAAGGAGGAGTCAACTTTGCAATGCGGTGTAGGTGTTGCCAAAAGCAACCACCGTGGCAAAGCAGCCGTATTCAAGACTGTACTTGTTTTGAGGTCACGGAGTATTTGTCTCATCCAGTAAGCAGAGTGACCCGGTTAGGTGTTTTCCATTACTGAATCCACTTGCTTAGGGCATCTAATCTGTTGATTAGTGGTGCCTCCCTCACATGGTTAATTCGGGCGGGGGGCATCCAAAGACACCTGCATATATTTGCATGTACATATACAGAATAGAAATAATCTTTATTGACCAATAACGGTATTAACGTGGATCTGTAGACATGAAACATGAGATATTCACTTTTTAAGGTACCTGTATTAAATTCTGTTAAACAGACCTAAATATTTGAAAACAAAACTTATTTTGATGAATGCATCTTGCACTACGCTAGGCCAATACATTGTTAGGTTTCTCTGTGTATGCAACATATTTTAAAATCGGCGAAAGACTTATTCGAAATGTTTGGTCTTAAATGGTAGAAAATTCTTGCCCGCTGTGTTTAAGAAAATTGTTTTAATACCTTAGAAGTAAGAGGAAGAGATAAAAACTCAGCAATTGAAGCAATGACATGTACGATTATGTCAGGCGTATCGATGGAGCTTCCAGCGGAGTTTTTTTTCAGCTAGGGCTCTCATATAAAGAAGCAGTGTAACAGTTTACTGAAAGTAAATTGACAAGTGATTTGTGTTATCTGATTGATGTACGCATGTGATGTGGCATTAAGTACTAGGTACTTTCAAATATTGACGAAAAATGTATGCTGATCTTGGCAATACTTACAACATTACATCGGAAGTTAGAATCAACTGTTGCTGTCTAACTCTGTGAACTCCTGAATCATGTAATGTGGTAACAATTTTACGTGATTTGTAAATCTAAGTGCCACTGTGTGAAGTCTTTGTTTAGATTTACGAGGACAGTGCATTAGAGTCTATCACATATCCGTAGTTTATCTTGGCTTATTTGAGAACAGGCCACTTGTCTTCAGAGAGTTGCACGTGAAGGTTCGCACATCGGGGTGTAATAAGATAGACGACCTGTTGCAGCTCCTCATAAACGTGGTAGGACCTTACGGAGCAATAAACCTTAAGACCATCGACGTAATTAAGACTTTTATACCTCAGAGGTTACGTTGCGCTCTACATCTAATAGACAAATAAAATACATTCATTCTGAGGTGCATTGGTTTGCGCAACAGAGTTTCCCTAAAGGAATTGTCGACCCGGTTCTAAAAGTTGTGCTGAGCCTATAAAAGCGACTTTATTTAAACCGTCTGAAACGAGTACACGATTTCGGCATTTTGTGTAAAAGAAGTCGGTTGCTGACTCGATACAAAATGGTGTTCCTATCAAAATATACATAATGCAATAAAAGGGTACTAGTAGATTTAAGTACATGACCCAATCTTGTATCAATTCTAACAACTGTGTGTATGTAGGTCTACAGGGCATTACCCATGTTACTAGGAGCGAGGTGGTCGTTACCTTTAAAGAAGCCAACTGCTATAAATTTATGATAAATAAACATGCGTAGAGATAAATGAACTAGTACATTAAAGTAGACTAATAGAATAACCCCAAAAGATAAATAACCGAATAGAGAAATTGAGGTATTTGGCGTGAAAGCTAATAAATAATTAATTTTTTGCGAATTCTTTTCTAATCGACCATGCCGCATCTTCTGGCTGGCCTTATATAGTCTTCAAAAAAAGCTGAATTTTCTCACGACGGTGTGCTTAGTTTCTGTATAGGAGGACTGGTTGTAGTAGACCTGGGCTTGATTGCTTTGGTTGTAGTAGATTGGTTGGGTAGATTGCTGATGTCAGTGACCGAATCTATGGCGCTATTTGGGTCCCCAGTCTGGCTCAAGGCTTCTTTGGAAACAAAGAAAGCGAGAGGGATCCTTGGAAGCACTCAGAGAGTGGCGGCCCTCAGGATCATCCAGGCGTATCGCACCGTTAGCACAAACTCTGCTCTCGCGCAGCAGTAAGGAAGAAGAGAGAGAGAAGACAATGAAAGCGTGGCAAGCCAAATGGGACTCCATTCCCTTCTGGAGCAGCGGGGCACACTCTTCGACCCCTTATCCCAAACATCAAACAATGGATTGAGCGGCCGGGGGAGAAACTAACCCATTACCCTCACGCAGATCCTCACGGGATATGGGGACTTTCAGCCATACCTTTTTCGAATCGGAAAGCTCCCTCATCGAGCTGCGTTTTTTGCCAAGAGGGGAACGGAAGATGACTGGACCCACACTCTTCTAAAGTGCCAGGCACTGGAACAGGCAAGAGCCACAGCAATTGCAAAACCCAGAAACAAATGGACCAATTAGGGAGACGGAGAGGAGCAAATATTCTAGATCTCCCCAGAGGAACCCTTAGGAGTTTCGTAGACTACATATGCGGCACGACTTCTGGGTGGAAGCTAGGAGCAGCTATGGCTACGGAGGTCATGAAGGAGGAAGGAACCTTAGGAAGGCTCAGGAGAGCAAGATTTCCGTCTACTGCACTAGAAAATCACGCTAGTCCGAATGATGCGGCTTCGCAGGCGTTGATCGTTTACGCGCACAAGACACGTCGAACGTTGGGGAAACCCGTGAGTGACCCCGGCCAAATGATCCGAGTGGCACTTGCCACTTCTCCTGATGGCCCATAGGTACTATTCTATGGAGATCTGGGCCATCGAGAGTGAAGCTTAAGGGGGGAGGTGCGTTTAGTGAGTATGGGTTTCAGCGGGCTAACACCCACCGCTGGAGTCGAGTCCCACACTGCTCGAATTGGAAAGTAGGACTCTTCATTTTTACTCGTAGCAACAGTACGTAAAAATACTTAACCCTCCTTCCTAAAAAAAATATCGGCGGGTGTGCGTAAATGGATTTTCCACCCCGAAAAAAAGTTGCTAAATGTCATTGATGCCCCCCCCCCCAGGGTAGCACAATGCTCCAGTCTAAGCAAGTAACTAAAGCAAATTTGGAAAAAAAATAAGTGGTAATACGTCATCCTTATTTAAAGGTCATATATTCTTTAAAAACATATAATTAACATCTATTGGAAACTATGAACTATAAAATTAGTTCCTTAGTCAAAAAGCTGAATATTAAGTTAACTCTGTTTCAAGCGAAAACCAAACGTCAAATTAAAACACTTTTTATTCTTCATGTCATATCCGTTTGCGCCTTGCGCATTTGTTGATAGAAATTTGCCTTGTTTTTACATATAAAGCCACACGCGTTCAATTAGTGATAGTTCGTGGCTGTTATGCATACTCTTACAAGGCCTGCATGCACGCGGTGCTCCGTGATCCACTTTGAGTAGGTTTCGCCTGGAGTTTGACCTTAAGTCTGACTAAGCTTGAGCATTATTCAGCGCACAGCTTTCGAGCTAACCCGTCGCAATCTTTAGTATGTTACATCATCCGCACTAGAACTTGCATTGCTCCTACAGTCCATGAGCTGGAATAACTTGCAATAGCGAAAAATCGAAGATTCACACCCTTTCGTTTCAACCGAGCCACCTACTAGTTTTATGCTTGTTGTTGCCACTTTGGATAGTAATCATGGCAGTGATTAATCATACCGTGCTCAATAGTCATAACTGCGATATTCAGTTATCGTAGTCCTAACAATACCAACATTATCATCGTTGTCATCACCGTTATCAAAAATGCGTATTTAATTTTAGCCTAATTATAGTTTTTAATTGACGTATAAACATTTTCTTCACATCACGACACGACGCAGGCCTATGCGGCGTGTGACACAATATGGTGATGCCCTCAACGGCGGAAGTTCACTTTTAATGTCTTTCAAGGTGCCACTTCCTTCGCGTATTCTGACGCAGGCATATTTAGAAGGGAACACATAAAGGGAAACACATCATGAAGGGTCACATCAAGCGCTTCCCCCGTTCTTCGCTATGACCAGCCTTAGAAGCTTATCCCGGCTGTCCAGAATGATCCCTGTCGAGTTACGAGATCCTCCTGCAGCCTTGACGGTCGTCGGGTGCCGGTGCCTTAGGTGTGGTCGCGTATTCAGAGAAGTACGGCCTCCTTACTCCGGCATTCACTCTGCTCTATTATGCGTGCGCCACGGACCCGCGCCTGGAAGACCTTCTGGCCACGTGTCCACTGCTTTTGTATTCGTCTATCCGGCAACGACGAATAAAGAGGATTTTCTGTCATCAATGAAAGATTCTTTGTGGCTAGGCTAGCGGCCTATTCTGTTACGCACTCGCTTCGAGCACATCGTACATTGTAGAGTCTTGTTGAGCACTTACTTGCTGCTTGCTGCTCATGAAGAGAGTATACGACGATCGATCTAGAATATTAATCGGTCATCCGAATCGGGTCGAAGTGGCGATAAAAATCTTGCCCCCTCACAGTTATGCTCTTAAGCAATTGAGGAAAGCATTTTTTTATAGAGTTGTCGTCAGCATAGGCTAGGTTAACGGCCACAACCTCACATAATGCCCATGCATACAACTCCTAAATTGACATAGGCAAACTCACAAACAAACGGCAGGCATAATGAATGGTACAGCATACGCTGGTCAGAACCACTGGCAGGCAGGGTCATCATTAAACAGCCAAACGCCCAAAATAATTGTCCTCTGATCGATTCTGAGGTTGCTGTTGCACTTCATATGCACAAAAGGAGATCATTAATGAATACACGACGAAGGGTTTGCCTCACAAG